>JAIUCV010000622.1:0-469079 GCA_026724425.1 Erythrophleum ivorense | reverse complement strand
CATTAACTTCATTTAAATTCATCTCCTTCACCTCCCATTCCACCATTTTCACACCACACACAAGGGAGGAAGGAGAGAAAAACGTTGAAGAGAGAGAGAGAGGGAGAAAAAGTGGAAGAAGAAGTGAAATCAAACAAAACTACCACCATTCTTCTCACCTAATTTCTTCATCTTCTTTATCCTCCAACCATTTTCTCCAAAGGGCAGCTGCAACTTAGCTTTTCTTCATGGTGTAATGTTTCTCTAAGTGGGAAGAGAAGGGATTTTAGTGTGAGAAAAGCAAAGAAGCAAGGATTAAGCTTAAAGAGTAAGTTTTCTTCACCTTGCACTTGAAAATCACATGGTTTAAGTTAATTTTGTTATAACCCTAGCTATGAGTCACTTTTGGACAGCATATGGATCATTAGAATTGGAGTTTATATGTTGAATATGAAGGCCTAGGAATGGAGTTTATATATTGGCTACTGGTGGCCATATGAGCTCATCCATTTTTGTTGTATGTTGGAACCTTGAAAAACACAAAGATTGTATTTTTGGAAAAATGGAAATGTTAGGGAGATGCTGTCCGAATTTTTCCAAAATTTTTATGGCATTTTCTTAATGTCTTAAATTCATGTATACCAAATTTCAAGTATTAAATACATAAAGGAAGAGGCTATGGGAATTTTTAGAACCAAAGAAATCTCACTTTTAGGCTTAAATGGAGGTAGATTATGTTATGACCAAAACGTTTTGTTGGGGCTAGAATTTGATATTTTTATCCTTTCTAATGGATTCAAAATGGTGTTTTTAGTTAGGAATACCTATAGGAAAGCCCCCAAAAGTCATGGAATAAAATTCCTAAATTTTGGCCAAGTAATACGTACTATTCAACCATAGTGAATTGGAAGGGAAGGAGTTAGATTTTTCCAATTCCAATGGTCCTAATAAGTTTAAAAAGGGCTATATTACTTTAGGATTTTAGGTCTATATATTGATTGTAATGAATATCATTATGATTATAGGGTTTGATAATTGTTTGGAAACTCTAAGAGCAAGTGGACTGAGTCCTAAAGCTTGAGGAGCAAGATTTGCTAAGGTAGTAGTTTTTCTTTCTCTTTCTTTAAGCTTGTGTGTTGGTATAATGATGAGTGTTATGTTATACTGAGTGTCATTTATGCTATAAGATGAGACATTTATGTTGGGGATATTGCTTAGCCTTGTATGAAATTTCTTGCATCACTATGGTAGTATGTGATACCTTGATTGGCATTAGGTTATGATACTTATATGCTAGCTTTGTGAATGAGATTGGTTTACTACTATTGAAATTTCATATAATCACACCCCAAACATAACCTATGTTAGGTCCGAGCTCAGGCAAAGAAAAGGCAAAAGGTGTGGAGGCATAAACCGAGGATTTTACTTATTAGTATATCACATTTAGGTCATATAATTAGTATCTTGGATTCTTGTATGTATGGAGTTATGGTATGGTATTGTAAGGTACTCAGGTATGTAATAGAGAGCCATGTATATACTCGACTTTTAAGTAAAGAGATATGACTAACGTGCTTAGAATGCAAAGATACAAGTGCTTGTGTAAGGGCAAATAAAATAAATAATATGTTAAATAAGGGATAAAATCGTCTGATCTTTGTGAGGACATTTTTTATACGAATATAAGGTATTCCACTGAGTAAGTATTTTTTCCTTGTTAAAAGACTTAGAGAGCTTGAATTAAAACCTTGAAGCGACCTCATACAAATTTTTCTATAATTAGTTGCTTGTTTTCAAACTTGGACAATATTTTAGGAATGACCAAATGAATAGTAAAATAGTATGAAGAAGTTTTTAAAAAAAAAAGAAAATAAAATTTTCATCAGTTCAAATTTCTAGTGGCTCTTCTAAGTTCTATATGAGGCATCCATAGTAGGAGAGGCATTATATAGTGAGGTATGACAATTTTAATTTCTTTCAAGCCTAGTTTTGCATCATATATGATAGGATGTACGAGAGGAAGCCTTGGAATAATTTTAGAAATCATAAATAATGAGATAGAGGTATAGGTATCCATATTGTAACTTAAAGAAGAAATCTATAGCTAAGCTCCTTAAATTGATTGTGTGATGGCTCCAAGGAGTCTAAATGGAGTCAAGAACCATAGATAGAAAGATAGAATGGAGCCAAGATCATGAATTCTTAGTGTTGCTTCATTAGGTGCTTTATGGAACTATAATTGAACCATATGAGTGCCAAAGTTTTTCTAGAGTATGTGTGGCATTAGATATTATTTCAAAAGTATAATTAGATCCCATTTTGATGTGTTTAAGCTAAAGGAATCAAGCCCCACCTCCTTGTGGGTGTTTAGCCGAAGGGAGAGGAAGAAAGTCCAAAGAGAAAAGTGTTTTTCTTGCATACAAGGTAGCTCTCTCTCCTCTCTCTCATGCATGTTTGGATGTTTTTCTTGTCTTTGAATGTTTTGTATATGTTTAAGATATGAAACATGTTTCTAGTGTATATGTACATGCCATGGTACCATGATGCCTTGTTTATGTGTTTGAAATATGCTTAATGAACATGTTTTGGCTTATATGACCTTGGTGAAGCCAAAAGTCCCTTAGCTAGGGTGAGGATGAGTGTAACACCATAATTTCCTAGTTTATCTCATGCTATTCTCATGCTTCATATCAAGCATCTCATGAAGGAGTAAAAGAAATTGCACTAAAAATAATAAATTTTTTAGCATTGCTATCGCGTATAAAATTTTCATTTGATGTTCCATGGTCCATGTGAGCTCATGTATCATACTCTCATATTTAATTACATAGATAAAACTCATTTCCATCACTAAAAGTGACCTAGAACTCGGTGCAAGGCAAGAGAATGCATAAAATTCATAGTCTCCATTTAGGGCAGAATTTTCCCTTTTCTATCACAAATTTTGGAAAAATCATAACTAATTCTAGAAAAAATTGAAATCATGCATTATTTGCCATTTTGGAAACCTATACATGTTTACTTTATGCTACATATATGTCTAGGCCATGAAACATAACACAAAAGATGTTTGACATTCAAAAATTGTAGAGGTCTAACTGGCTACTGGTACTAATATAGGTTTCTGCTACAAATTTAAAAAATGTCTAATTAATTTCAAAAAAATCCAATCCATGCAAATGATACTAATTTGGAAATTTACTGATGTTATCTAGAGAGGAAAAATAACTCCAGACCAATCTAGGCACATCCAGACCTCAAAAACTAATCAAAAAGTACCTGAGGTCTATTTGAATGCCTGATATTGGGCAGAAATTTTAAAAATTCATATCTCCCTCTCTAGACATCTAAATGAAGTGCTTCTAGTTATTACAAGTCACTGGGAATGTTTACCTTCTTTTTATAACATTTCATGGCAATTGGGACATCATTTTCCCCCCTGAGTGACAGAATTCATTTTTGGACCTATGTGAACAGTATTCAGAACCAATTTCAAAATTTTTCTCAACTTTGAAAAATCATCAAATATTCCATAGATGTCTAAAAATTATGCACTTTAGCTTTCCAGAAAGCTCTCAACAAGCTCTAATTACATACCAAGTCTCAACTCAAGAAGAGTTCATTTGGATAATAAGTGGTATAGGTTTCCAATATGGTCAATTCTTGCTCCATATAAGATACCAAAGTGTTCATATGACTTCCCTTGATGTTTGGTACCTCTTGGGTAAGTTTTAAAAGCATGAATATGACTTGTATGGGACTGCCCAAGTGGTCTCAATCCTTATGCATCTCAATTTGGCCATTCCACTTCTATTTATACACAATTGCACAAAGCCATTCAAGAAGCCAATTTGTCATAACATACTTAATTTACATTATAATGGTCACATAAAATAATTTCTCATTTATACATGATATATTAACATAATTACACATGCTCAAGAGGTCATAGGTCATATACAATAATAGATTACATCAATTGCGATTCATAAGGCCTTAAAGTAACTAAATCCATGCACTTTAATGTCAAACTTTCATCTCTCAAGTGGTTGGCTCCCATTTCCTTGCTCTCTTGGTCTACCTAGCATGTTAGAACATTGGAGAGGAGGGAATGAGATTCAAAGAATCCTAATAGCTCATATCCCTTTCAATTACACATAAAAGATGTAAAACCAATCTTGAAAATGCATGCATGAGTATCATAGGATGTGCAATCATTCAAGAGACATTTTTAACATTTGAACAAGTCATATATAGCATACAAAGGCTTGCCAAGTAAGTAGATTAGTCTCACCCATTCACTTGTGGATTTTGGACTTGCCTTACCCATTATTTAAGAGGTTCTTGGACTCAACCTTACTCTTAAGAGTCAACCTCACTTTTGGAAGACTATTTACTTTGTCTTAACCAATTTTAAGAGTTCTTGCCTCATCCTCACCATGGCTAAGGGTTCTTGGCATCACCACACTCAAGTAAATCAAAGTAAGTATCATAAACATCATTTAGAAACATAATGCATCATCATGGTACCATAGCATTTGAAATTATGCTAAAATACTTTTCATGGCTTAAAACACACATACACACATTCAAAGACAAGCCAAGCATACATTCATGTATGAGAGAAGGAGAAGTGAGCTACCTTGGAAGCAACTACACACTTTTTTTCTCTTGAATCAATGCTCCCTTCCTTGGCCTCACACACACAAAGGTGTGGGATTAGTTTCTCTTGTCCTAAACATAATTCATGGAAGCCAATTAGGTTCATAGAGTTAATTCTAAGGCTATACATCTCTCTTAAACACTAACTTTGTATAATAACCCCTTTATGGTTCCAAGAATGCACCTAATAAAGCAACACCCATCACATAAATTCTAGGCTCTATTCTTTCTCTTCATATATGATTCTTGACTCCTTTTAAGCCTCTTGAAGTCATCACACAATTGAAATAAAGAGCCCAACTACATGTTGCTTCTTTAGGTCATATTATGGAACATAAGGTACCAACTCATCCTCTATGGTTTCTAAATTTTTTTCAAGGCTTCCCATCATCTTCACTCATCATATATGATTCAAAAATGGGTTTAGAACAAATTAGAACTATCCCCAGGTACCTAAACCCCCTTAGGCCGAGATAATGGAGGAATTTGGCCTTCATGAACTTTGGTTTATTTTCTTGATGGAGGAAGCACATAGGAAGGCTTCTAGGGACCTTAGGAGCTCATTTAAACTCTGATTTAGGCATAGAAATCAAGGTCTCAAGTCAGATTTTACAAGGAGCATATGAAACCCTAGAATTCGCATCTTGAATTTCCATGGTTATTTGTTAATTTTCTTTGCATATTCTTATTCTCCATGCTCTTTTTCCTAAGAATCACCCTTGGTTCTACCTAAAAACCAAGCCCTCCTATGACTTCTTGAGTGGGGTGAAATATGGAGAGAAGAGGAGCAAAGGGTAGCAATCATGAAAGAAGAAATTATTGTTTTTCCTTGTTTTCTCACTTGAATCTTGTCTTCTTTGGCCTCCTCTCTTCAAATCCGAATTTTCTCCTTAATTTCTCCCTTAAAATAGATTCATATACTTCAATATAATCATAGGAAATAAAGGAGAATGGAGGAGAAGAGGTTTTGAAAGGAAAAAGCATAAAAAACTACCAAAAATCCATACCTTCAAGCTTGGATTTCTCCTCCTCTTTCTCTTCCTCTTATGTACCACTCTCCTAGGGTTTTTCCTCTGGTATAAGGTAGAAACATATGAAGCTAAATCAATGGGAGAGTAAGGCGCCCTATATATATAAGTGGAGGAAGGAAGACTTTCAAAAAATTTCATTTTGCCCTTTATTTTTGGCATTTTTGTTTCTAATTCATTTTAGCTCCTTTTTTAGAACCATCTTTTCCAGTATAAAATTTAGTTCCCAATTTAGTAAAATGCCTTTGGAATCACTTAAATCGAAGCTAAAACCTTCCCAAACGAATCTATCAAAGTTCAAGTACACCGACGTTAGAAAATGTCTACCGGAGGGGTTTTAACTATCCCGCAACTTCCCATGATTTTTAGGGCCTCTAAAAACCCTAAAGAACTCAAAACTTTCATTTAAAAATTCCTCTTGTATGAATTCTAAAATTTGCTCAAAATTACGAAAATGCCATCATGTTTCGTAAGTTTTTTGTTAAATTTCAGTTCTTCATTCTATCTCTTTTTTTCTTTCCATCTAAGCCTAGAATTCTCATTTTTAGGAGTGTAGAATGTTACTCAAAATTTTTGGGACCTTAAATAATTCATTTCAGAGGACTTGCTTTGAAAATGTGTCTGTTTTCATTGTTTAACGAAAATCAGACATTACAATGAGCCAAAAGTCCCTAAAAATGGGTAAGACAAGGCCAAAAGTCTCTAGAAGAGTGAGACTTAGTCAAAAATCTCTTGAAAATAGGTGAGACAAGTCCAAAAGTCCTAAAGAGAATGGGTGAGGCTAAACCATTGTCTTGGCAAGCCTTTATATGTTGTATATGACTTCTTGAATGAAAGAAATGTTCTATGTATGTTTATAAACTTCAAGATAGCCATGCATGCATTTTTAAACTTGAAAATTGTATCCATTTTGTATGGTTGAAAGGGAAAAGGACTATTGGGATTCGTAAAATCTCACTCTTTCCTCCCCATTACCTAACACGTCTAGGAGGACCAAGTGAACTAAGAAATGGGAGCCACCACACTTGAGAGCAAGAAGATTGATAAAGGAGTTGTTATTTGCTCATTTTGTAACCAAAACATTGTCAAATGATGTACTCCTATGATGTATATGGTGTATAATCTCTTCAACACTAGTAAAAGTATGGATATATGATGTATGTATGAAATTGGACCTATATGAATGATAGTGTATGCTTTTGACATGGAAATGCAAGATGATGCATGTATGTCCCTTATGTATATCATCAAGTGGGAAAGTGAATTTGTAAGATCTGGGTTTTTAGACCTTTGGGACATGTTTAGTAGGCTATTTTCATACTTTCTCTTGTACTCAAGTGGCCCTAGAAAAGCTAGAAGCTAAATTGAACTATTTTGGACCCTTAAGGTGGCATAAAAGTGCCATTTTGTAACTCTATGGTACAAACTAACCAAATGGACGAATTTCTACATGAAATTTGGCATGCACATAAATTTCATTTAGAGCTTTATGAGAAGCCAAAGACTAGATTATTTGGAGCTCTAAATAATTAATTACGAATTTTCAAAGTTGCCAAAAGCTACTGAACTGATATGATTACTGTTCATATTGTCAGTTTCTACTCCAATGTCATTCAAGGGACATTTGATATCCAATGCTGATGAAATTTTACAGGAATAAATTAGACATAACAATATTTCTATGGCCACCAAGATCACCTCATTTGGAGGTCTGAGCAGAGAGATATGAATTTTTGAAATTTGGAGTCAGTACTAATAATGCAACAATACCTTTAGTATTGTTCCATTAATTTCCAGTGGCTAAACATTCCTATTTTGGTCTGAATTTATTTTTATCCTAAATTTAACATCTGTATCTTTCCAGAATGGTATAGTGTGTGTGATGTCAATTTTTCTAGATTTAGTTATGAATTTCCAAAATTGGCATTAGAAATTTAGTAGTAAAACCCGAGGCTGATTGTGTGATTTTATGTATGTATGCTCCAAACTCAGGATTCTTGTGACATTTTGAAATGGTTTTGAGTTGTATGAATGTATTTTAATTGGAGGATGATATGAGTAAGTTCATATGGTCCATGAAATGCGAAATGAAATTTTTAAATACTACGCAATGCAAAATATTCCATTATTTTAATTAAATTTTTCTTGGAAGTTTGTTACATCAAGGAAATGTAACTAGAAATGAGATAGGAAAGGTTAGGTAAATATTGTGTTATAGAAGCAAAGGAAAGAGCTCTTGAAAAGCTTTGAAACCAAGGTAAGAACCATGGCCTTCCTTGCTTTCTCTTTGTTGTTCTCCCTTGAGTGAGTTTTGGCCAAGTCTAGAGCACTTAGAAGGGATTGAGTTTTGACCAAAACCAAGCAAGAAACCTAGGTTTTAGAGTGTGGAAAATAAGAATATACAATAAAATTCAAAAGGAAAGCATTAGAATTCAAGATGCAAAAGCTAGAGATTTAGTTACACCTTGGCTAATATAAAGCTTCCTAAGGGAAATTTAAGTTGTCTAAGAGTATATATGAGTTCTCAAGACACCTAGGAAGCCTCACATATACCAACTCCCTAAAGAAATGTTGCAAAAGTCCATGGGTCCAATTGCTCCCTTATGTCTTAGCCAAGACCACTTCATGCACTAGGGAGAGTTTTAATTTCTTCTAAGGCTAAAAAGGGACTAAATATGATATATAAACATTAAAGGAAGCCTTGGAATAAATTTAGGAACTATGTTTGTGAGATGGAAGTGTAAGCTCTATTTTAAGACATAAAGAAGCAACTTATACCTAAGCTCATTGAAATGAATTTGTGATGACTTCAACAAGCCTAAATGGAGTCAAGAGACTTAGATAGAAGGAAAAATTAGAACCAAGATCATGAATTCCAATAGTTGCTTCATTGTGTCTTGTATAGAATCATAATTATGTCTTAGAACAAAGTAACCTTACATAGAGTTTGTAAGAAGCTAGAGCTTGTTCTAATGATTGAAATATATCTCATTTGATGTTTCTAGGCCAAGAGAATCAAGTACCACCTAGTTGCAAGTGCTTGGCTGAAAAGGGAAAGAAGAATTAAAGAGAAAAGTTTCTATCCTTGTCTCAAGGTAGCTCTCTAACCTTTTTCACATGTATTGCTTAGATGTTTACTTGTCTTTGAGTGCTTGTGTGTATGCTTGAACTATGAGAAATGTTTCTAGCCATTGATTACATGTTATAGTATCATTATGTTTCTTGAAATGTGTTTATAAATGCAAAGTGGCTTAAATGGGTTTGGTTATGCTAAAAGTCCCTTAACATGGGTAAGGATGAGCCAAATGTTCCTAGGAATGGGTGACATGTAACACCATAATTTCTTAGCTCATTTCATACTACATCCATGCCTCACATCATACAACTCACATAAGAGGAAAAAATAATGGCATTAAATAATGCATTCTTAACATTGTGTTATGTATGAAAATTTCATTCAGTGTCATGTGAATCATATGAGCTCATATATCATATTCTCATATTTAATTACATGGATACAACTGATTTCCATCACTAAAAGTGGCCTACAACTCCTGAAAATCAAAAGGAAGCATAAAACTCATGCTTGTATTTTCAGCTAGAATTTTGTCATTTCTATCACAAACTTTGAAAAATTATAACTAATTCTAGAAAAATTGAAATCATGCCCTCTTGGCTATTATAGAAAGCTACATATCTACTTTATACTAAAAATATGTCCAAACCATAAAATCCAACACACAGGACGTTTGACATTCAAAAATGTCTAGAGGTTAGGCTATGCACTAGTACTGTCACAAAATTCTGTAGCAAACTTCAAAAATGTCCAATTAATTTCACAAAAATCTAATTGATAAAAATAATACCAATCTAGAAAGTTGTAGATATTAGCTAGAGGGAAAAAATAACTTCAGACCAGTTCAAGCATGCCCAGACCTCGAAACCTAATCAAACAGTACTTGAGGTCAGTTGAAGCTCCTAGTATTGGATAGAACTTTTGAAAATTCATATCTTCCTCTCTATACCTCCAAATGAGGTGCTTCTAGTTGGCACAATTCACTAGGAATGTCCATATAAAATTTTGTAGCAATTGGATATCATTTAAGCCTTGTGTGACAGAAATCATTTTTGGACCAAGTGAACAGTGCATCAAACTAAAACCAGAATTTTTGCCAACTTTGTAAATTCATCAAATATTCTCTAGACCTCCAAAAATTCTATTCTTTAGCTTTCCAAAAAGCTCTCAACAAGCTCTAATTTCATACCAAATCTTAGATCAAGAAGAACTCATTTGGACAAAAAATGATATAGGGTTTTAATATGGTCAATTTTGGCTCTATACAAGGTACCAAAATATCCAAATGGCTTCTCTTGGAGTTTGGCACCTTTTGGGCAAGTCTAAAAGCATGATTATGACTTGTGTAAGCTGTCAAAAGGTCCCAAATCTCATGCATCTCATTTTGGCCATCTCACTTACACTTATACACATTTGCATAAAACCATTCAAGAGGCCAAATTGTCATAACATACTCATTTTACATTCTAATGGTCATATAACATAATTTCTCATTTATGCATGATATATTATCATAATTACACATGCTCATAAAGTTATTTGCCATATACAACCATAGATTACAACATTTGCCACTTTGATGGCCTTAAGGAAGCCAATTATATGCATTTCAATATCATGCTCTCATCTCTCAAGTGATTGGCTCTCATCTCCTTGCTATCTTGATCCACCTAGCATGTTAGAATATTAGAGAGGAGGGGATGAGATTCAAAGAATCCCAATAGCTCATCTCTCATTTAATCATACATAAAGCATGCAAAACAAGTCTTACAAATATATGCATGGGCATATTAACATGTGCAAACATTCAAGAAGCATTTTCAACATTTGAACAAGTCATACATAGCATACAAAGACTTGCCAAGCAAGTGGATTGGCCTCACCCATTTACTTATAGATTTTAGACTTGCCTCACCCATTCTTTAAGAGGTTCTTGGACTCAACCTTGCTTTTGGGAGGCTCTTTACTTTGTCTCAACTAATCTTAAGGGTTCTTGGCTCATCCTCACCATGGCTAAGGGTTCTTGGCCTCACCACACTCAAGCAAACTAATACAAATATCATAAACATCATTTGGAAAACATAATGTATCATTATGGTACCATGGAGTAATAACTCATGCTAAAACATTTTTTATGGCTTGAAATACACATACACATATTCAAAGACAAGTAAAGCAAACAATCATGCATGAAAGAAGGTGGAGAGAGCTACCTTGCTAGCATTTGTACACTTTTTCCTTAAACTTTGAATCCTCTCCCTTGACCTCACACACCCAAGAAGGTGGAGATCATTCCTCTTGGCCTAGACACATCATATGAAAGCTAATTACATTCTTGAAACAAAGTCTAAGGCCATACAACTTGCTTAGACACTAGCTTGGATCATTAGTCCCTTTATGTTTTCAAGAATGCACCTAATAAAGCAACACCCCTCAAATAAATTCTAAGCTCCATTCTTTCCTTTTAAATATGATTCTTGACTCCTTTTAAGCCTTTTGGAGTCATCACACAATTAAAACAAAGAGCCTAACTACATTTTGCTTCTTTAAGTCATATTATGGAACATAAAGTACCAAATCACTTTCTATGATTTCTAAATTTTTTCCAAGGCTTCCCCTCATATTCATTCATCATATATAACTTAAAAATGGATTTAGAAAAATTTAAAACTCTCCCTAGCTATAGTAACCCTTCTTGGCCGAGATAATGAAGCATGATGGCTTCCATGGAACTTGCTTTATTTTCTTGATGGAGGAAGTACATGGGGAGACTTCTAGGAATCTTAAGAACTCATTCAAACACTTATTTAGGCATAGGAACTAAGAGATCAAATTAAGTTTTGGAAGGAACACTTGAAACCCTAGAAATTGCATCTTGAATTTCCATGGTGTTTTGTTAATTCTCTTTGAATATTCTTAATCTCCACACCATTTTTCCTAAGAATTATCCTTGGTTCTACCTAAAAATCAAACCCTCCTAGGTCTTCTTAAGTGGGGCAAAATGGGTGGAAAAGAGGAGCAAGGGGTAGCAACCATAGAAGAAAAAATTACCTTGTTTTCATGCTTTTTCTCACTTGAATCTTGTCTTTTTCAAGCTCCTCTCTTCAAATATGAATTTTTCCCTTAATTTATTCCTTAAAATAGATTTATAAACTTCATTATAATCATAGCAAATAAAGGAGAATGGAGGAGAAGAGGTTTGGAAGGAAGAAAGTATGAAAAACTACTAAATTTTCTTACCTTTTAGCTTGAATTTTTCCTCCTTTTCTTTTTCCTCTTGTGCGCCTCATCCCCTAGGGTTTTCTCTAGTTTTTGGGTAGAGCTTGGTCGACCAAAATGGAGGGGGAGAAAGGGCACATCATATATATAGGTGGGAGGAAGAAACACTTTTCAAAAATTCTCGTTTTGCCCTTCGTTATTGGCATTTTCGTTTCTAATTCGTTTTAGCTCCTTTTTGAGAACTGTCTTTTCCATTATGAAATTTAGATTCCTAATTTAGTAAAATGCCTTTAGAATCACTCAAATCAGAGCTAAAACCTTCTCGAACGAATCCGTCAAAGTTAGGGTATACTGACATTGGAAAACATCCACCGGAGGGGATTTAACTGTCCCAAAGCTTCCCATGTTTTTTAAGGCCCTTGAGAACCTTGAAGAACTCAAAAATTTTATTTAAAAAGCCCTCCTGTGTGAATTCCAAAATTTTCTCAAAATTACAAAAATGTCATTATGTTTTGTAAGTTTTTCGTAAGAAATTGTTTCTTCATGCTAGCTCTGTTTTTCTTTCCGTCTAAGCCCGGGATTCTCATTTTTAAGAGTCTAGAATGCTTTCCAAATTTTTTGAGACCTCAACTACATCATTTCAAGGGACTTCCTTTTGTATCCGGTGAGTTTTGTTCATTTATAGAGAAACCGTATGTTACGTTTCTCATGTTTTCTCTCATTTTCAGAGAATCAGATGTTATATGACACAAAGCCAAAAGTCTCAAGAAGAGTGAGGCTAAGTCAAAAGTCTCTTAAAAGTGGGTGAAGCAAATCTAAAAGTCCTAAAGATGGGTGAGGCTGGACCAATGCCCTTGAGAGCCTATGTTTGCTATGTATGAGTTTATGTGATAAGAAAAATGATGTTTGTATGTTCATTAATAGCCTAAATGTCATACATGCATTCTTTGATATGAATTTACATCCATTATATATGTTTGAAAGGGTTAAGAGCTATTGAAATTCTTTGAATCTCACTCTTCCCCTACATATGTCTAACATATCTAGGTGAGCCGAGTGGACTAAGAAATGGAAGCCAACAACTTTGAAGAATAAGACTTTGACAATGAAGTAGAGAAATAGGCCTTTTTAATAGCATTTTGATGTCAAAAATTGTAAACATATGATGTATATATGATGTATACTTTTAAACATGTTCAAATTCATATAAATATGATGTATATATCTAATTTGGAACCAAATGAATGAATACATAAGTTTTTGCCACCCATGAGCCACTATGTGTATATGTATAAATGTAAGTAGCAGGATGAGAATGAACTCCATGATGATTTAAACCATTTGGCATGCTCCTATATGTTGTAATTGTGCTTGTGGATGTGCCTAAGTGGTTATAGAATGTTAAGAAAGTCATTTGGTGCCTTGTGAACCCATTATGGACTTTAAAATTAACTATTTCTTGAGCTAAACCAAAGTCTAACCAAATTGATGAGTTTTTGTATGAAATTTGGCTAGCAAATAGGTCTCATCTAGAGCTTTCTATAGACCTAAAGAGCGCTCAATTTATAGCTCTAAAGAATTTATTATAATTTTTTAAAGCTGGCCAAATTATGCAGAATTGGTATGGATACTATATATATGGTCAGTTTGCTTCTCTATGTCAGTCATGGGTCAAATGAAATCCAATGCTTATGAAATTTTATAGTTATAAATTAGACATCATAAACTTTCCATAGCTACTAAGAGCACTATTTTTGGAGCTCTATAAAGGGAGAACCAAATTTTTAAAGCTTCAGATCTTGGAGCTATCGGAGAACAGACCTAAAGTACTATTCTATTATGTTTCGTGGGTTAAATGCTAATATCTTGTCTGGAACTATTTTTAGTCATTATTTAACATCTAGAGCTTTACAAAAAGGCATCATATGCATGATTTTGAATTTTTTAGAATTAGTTATAAATTTTTAAAATTTATATAAAAAATCTATGACAACAAACCCAAGAGCAAATCTTGTTCTTCTTGTATTTTGGTTCCAAATCTAAGATTCTTGAGCTGAATTGTGATGTTTATAACATGAATAGATATGTTATGGATGGAAAATGATATTGATGAGCTCATATGGTCATTAAATCATAAAATGAATTAATTGAGCTCTTTGTTACCTAAACTTCCACTGTTATATGTGTTATTCTCATGAAATTGTGTAACAATAAGCCTATGAGATATAGAGTAAAGACTAGGGAGCTAAACTATTACAATTTGATTTTTGAGTAACATAGAAATACAAACTGATCATATGAATAGTAACCATGACAATTTTGCATAATTTGGAAAACTTTGAAAAATGATAATAAATTCTTTAGAGCTTCAAATTAGGTGCTCTTTAGCTCTGTAAAAAGCTCTTAATGAGACCTATTTGCTTGCCAAATTTCATGCAAAAACTTATCCATTTGGTCAGATTTTGGTTCAGTTCAAGAAAATAGTCAATTTGAAATCCATAAAGGGGTCAAGATGCACCAAATAGTATTCTAATCATTCTACAAATGAGAGCATATCCAAAAGTATAAACACAACCTATAAGAGCACTACAAATGGTCTAAATCATCATGCATCTCAAACCCACCATCCTAGTTGTTAATATACACACATATATCATAGGTCTATGGTAGCAAAAACTCATATATTGATTCATTTAGCTTCAAAAATGGTACATACACTACAGTTACATACCTCTAAATATGTTAAAGTATGTGCATTATATATTTACAAACTTTGACATCAAGATGCATAAAATTCCTATTCTAGTGTCAAGGTTGCACTTTTCAAGGTGCATGCTTCTATTTCTTGCTCCACTTGGCTCACCTAGACATGGTTAGATAGATGTAAGGAAAGAGTGAGATTCAACGAATTCTAATAACTCTTTACCCTTTCAAACATACATATATGATGTATTTACATGTCAAAGAATTTTTGCATGCTATAAACATTTCTCATGAACATACATAAATCAATTTTCTCATTATGTGAATTCATACATGTCAAGCGTAGGTTCTAAAGGGTGTTGGTCTAGACTCATCCAATTTCTTTGGGACTTTTGAATTTGTCTCTCCCACTTTCAAGGGACTTTTGACTTAACCTCACTCCTTCTTAAGACTTTTGGCTTTATCTCACCCATTTTTAGGGACTTTAAGCTTATTCTCACCCATTCTAAGGAACTTTTGGTATAACCACATCTAATCAAGGCACTTTACACTTAAAATTACATTTCAAGAAGCATAATGGTACCATACATGTAATCAATAGCTATAAATATATCTGATAGTTCAAACATACATACAAGCATCCAATGACAAGTAACACATCTAACAAATGAATGCAAGGTTAGAGAGCTACCTTGAAGCAAGAACACAACTTTTCCCTTTAATTACTCCTTCCCTTTTTCAGCCACACACATGCAATTAGGTAGGGCTTGATTCACTTGGTCTAGACACATCAAATGAGGCACAATTCAATCATTGGAACAAGTTCTAGCCTTATACAAACTCTATGCATGTCTACTTCCTCTTATGATACCATCATGGTTCCATACAAGGCATAATGAAGCAACCTTTGGGATTCATGATCTTGGCTCCAATTTCTCATTCAATCCATGTCTCTTGACTCCATTTAGACTTCTTAGAGTTATCACAAATTCAATTCATGAAGCCTAGACTTAAGTTGCTTCTTTATGTCTTACAAAAGAACCTAAACCTCTATCTCATAAACTATAATTTCTAAATTTAAACCAATACTTCCTTTGATATTTATTAATCATATCTAGGCCCTTCCTATCCTTAGAAGTGATTAAAACTCTCCCTAAGTGCTTGAACATGTCTTGGCCGAGACACACCACTAAGGAAGAGCCCATGGAGTTTCATTCATTTTCTTTAGGTAATTAGCACTTGTAAGGCTTCCTAGATGTCTTGAAAACTCATAGACACTCATACATAAGCTAAAATACCCTTAAAAAGCTTCAAAAATGGCTAGGTGCAACAAAATCCCTAGGTAGGATAACTTGTTTTCTAATGCTTCTCTTTAAATACAAATTGTATCTTCTTAATTCTCACACTTTAAAACCCTTAATCCTACCTTAGTTTAGTCAGAATTTATCTCCTATAAGATGAGCCTAGGTCTGGAGGAACCTACACCCATGGAGAACAAGCAAGGAGATGTAAATGAAAGTTCCTTATTTTGATCCCTTTCCAAGAGACTTTCTAATGCTTCTAGTCTCTCTTTCAAACTCTCCCTTCTTCTTGTTGAACCAACCACAAAATAGTCCCAATTCAATCACCAAAACTATAGGAGAAGAGAGGAGAAAGAGGATAACAAAATTAGTAAAAGAAGAAGCGTGAGAAAGTATTGATTTCTTACTCTTTTTGCCAGGTTTTTCTTCCTCCCTTGCTCTCCTTCTTGTGGATCTCTCTTGCCTAGTCTCTCCTCTGGTTTGAAGTAGAACTAAAGTTAGTTAGGCAGATGAGAGGAGTGGGATGTGTTACATAAAAGCAAGACCTCTTAAAACACCTTTTAAAAATTCCCATTTTGTCCTTTTTTCTTGGTTCTTTCCATTTAGGTTAATTTCAACTCCTTTTTTAGAACCGTCTTTTTCATTATAAAATTTATGTCCTTTAATTTATAAAATACCTATGGTTTCACCCAAATTAGATTTAAAGCCTTCCCAAACAAATCGGTTAAAATTTTGGATAACTAACGATCTAAAACATAAATCGATAAGGTTTAAATCATTCTAGGAGTTCCTATAGTTTTTAAGGCCTCTAAGAACCCCGAGAAACTCAATTTTTTCATTTAAAGATCCCTCCTTTAAGTTTTCTAAAAAGTATACAAAATTATGAATATGCCACTGGTTTTTGTCTGATTTTATTTAGCTACCCCACCTCTAGTTTTTGGGCTTCTTAAGCCTTATATTCTCATTTTTAATTTTCTATATTATCATCCTAATTTTATTTGGCCTCAAATCTTTCTATTTAAGGGACTTTCCTTTTTATGACTAGTTCATTCTTGATGTTTTTAAGACAACTAGGAATTACAATTATTGTGCTCAATTCCTCTATCATAAACTTTTCCTTTAGGCTAATGGAGAACTACTACATTCAATCCCTCTACCACTAACTGTTCCTTTAGGCTAAAGGATAACTATTGCACTCAATCTCTCTACCACCTTTTCTTGAAGCCATCAGCCCATAAAACATATCATTAAAAATATAGAAACATAGCAAACTCAAAACATCTTTAAAACATATATCATAAAACATAACACCATAAGTGACCATTATACATAATGTAATCCAAACTCAAGCAAATCAACATGCATATAAGGAAAGGAGAAGTATGCTACTTGATACAAGCTAGGAATCTTGACCAAAGAACTACTCCACTTGTTCTCTTTTTTTTTTCTTTACTTTTCTCAGTTTTACACACACACACAAAGGTGTGGTTGTACTAACTTGACCTAAACACATCAATTAAGATACAAAACAACCGATTAGGACCAATTCAATTTCATTCTATCAATATATGTGCATATTAGGATTTAAAGTAAGATTTAGGTTACTTTAAAGGTCTCAAAGTGCCTCTTCCCTTTTGCTACATTATCTATCTAATTATTACTTACTTTTCATGGCTAAACAAGTCTAAAATTTAGCTATATTACTCATTCCATTCATAAGGCACATTAGGGTCTTTA
The DNA here is from genome assembly GCA_026724425.1 of Erythrophleum ivorense. Taxonomy (NCBI): domain Eukaryota; kingdom Viridiplantae; phylum Streptophyta; class Magnoliopsida; order Fabales; family Fabaceae; genus Erythrophleum; species Erythrophleum ivorense. The sequence goes on along the minus strand of JAIUCV010000622.1, from coordinate 451,374 downwards.
TGGAATTATACTTTCAACATCATCAAATTTCATTCTTTTTCTCAAACCAATAGTCTATCTAACCTTTGTATCACTCATTTAAGCCTCTTATATTCTTAGAATAAATTTAAAACTTCTCTAGATGCTTTTTCCTCACCTTGGCCAAGACTCCACCATATTATCCCAATCTTGGGATTTTGTTTGTTTAAGAAAGAATTCAAGGTCTTAAGAATATTCATGATTCATTTCTAATTCATTTATGGTAATAGAGGAATCAAATAATCTTCCTAAGGTTTTGAACTATTCATGGCCCAATTTAACCCCTAGGTGAAGCTAACTTACATTATCTTACTTTTTAAGTTAATTTCTTTGCATATTCTTATTCCTCACCTTCTAAACCTTTGATTGCATTAAGTTTTTATTAAATACACATTCTTTTCCCTTTTTCTTTCTCTAGGCTAAAAATACGTAGGCTATGTTTCCAAGAAATAGCAATTTTCTATAGTTAAATCATACCTTTACCCCTCTATCATTGAGGTAACATTTAAAACCCTATCTGACAATATATACTATATAAACAATAAATGTTTTACAACATAAAATACTATTACAACAATTAAATACATAAAAAAATATTTTATAATGTATTATTATCTAAAATAGTTATATAAGTTGTTTAATATCATGCCATAGTTTATATGGTTTTATTAGCATAAATTAGAGTAATATATTTATGTGAGATTAGTTAATTAGGATTAGTTAGTTGTTAGTGCAAGTTATTAAGAAATAACAATTAGAAGTTGTTAGTTTTGTTAGGAAGTTTCAGTGTATTCCTACTAATATAAATAAGGGATAGATACATGTAAAGAGGTGTAAATGAATTGAATTGAGTTGTTTTCTTCTCTACATGCCAAGTGTTATGTGAGATAAGTAAATTATGATTAGTTACTTATTACAAGTTGTTCAGAAAAAACAATTAAACGTTGTTAGTTTTGTTAGGATGTCTCAGTGTAACCTTATTAATATAAATAAGGGATAGATGTGTGTAAAAAGATGTGAATTAATTGAATTGATTTTTTTTCTTCTCTGCATACCAATTGTTATACGAGATTAACAAATTATGATTAGTTATTTATTAGTACAAGTTGTTAAGAAATAACAATTAAAAGTTGTTAGTTTTATTAGGAAGTCTCAATGTATCTTTATTAGTATAAATAAGAGATAGATATATGTAAAAATGTGTGAATGAATTGAATTGAGTTGTTGTCTATTTCTCTGCATTTTGGCAAGAATGCATGACGACTTTAAGAAACTAAAAGGATGACCCGAATAGAGTTCACTGAATTGCAAAGCTCAATGCCATGAGTGGAAAAGCTACTAGAGAACCTTACAACAAACACTTTTGGACTAGAGGTGAAGCCCAAGAGCCAAACACAGAGAACCATACATCAAGTTTGTAATACCTTAGCTTCCTAAACTTTAAGTCATATCACATATACATCATGTGGTTACAAATCTTGACATCAAAATGCCATCAAAATGCTTAATTATCTATTCCATTGTTAAAGTCTTCCTCTTCAAGATGTTTGGCCTCCATTTTTTGGTCCACTTGGCTCATCTAGACATGGCTAGATATATGTGGAGAAAGAATGAGATTCAAAAATTTTCAATAACTCTTTTTCCTTTCAAACATACATAAAGGATACATTTATATGCTAGAGAATGCATGCATGGCATTTAAGTTACTAATGAACATAGATAAATTATTTTCCTTGTCATATGAACTTATACATATCAAACATAGGCTCTAAAGGGTATTAATCTAGCCTCACCCAATTTACTTAGAACTTCTGGATTTATCTCACTTATTTTGAAGGTACTTTTGACTTAGCCTCACTTTTCTTGAGACTTTTGGCTGTATCTCACCTATTCCTAAGGACTTTTGGCTCATCCTCACCCATACTAAGAGACTTTTGGCATAACCATAATCATTCAAGCCACTTTGCATTCATAAACAGCTTTTAAGAAGCATAATGGTACCGTAACATATAAACCATGGATAAAAACATATGTTATAGTTTAAACATACATACAAGTATTCAAAGACAAGTAAACATCTAAACAAGTAAACAATGTATGTGAAAAAGGTTAGAGAGTTACCTTGAATTAAGATTACAAACTTTTCTCTTCAATACTTCTTCCCCTTTTTGGCCAAACACATGCAACTAGGTGAGACTTGATTCTTTTGGCCTAGACACATCAAATAAGACATGATTCAATCATTGGAACAAGCTCTAGCTTTATAGAAACTCTATGCATACCTACTCTCTCATATAACTCCATTATGTTTCTATACAAGACATAATGAAGCAACCCTTAGGATTCATGATCTTGGCTCCCATTTTTCATTCAATCCAAGTCTTTTGACTCCTTTTAGACTCCTTAGAGCCAAGATAATTTCAATTCAAGGAGTCTAGATAGAAGTTACTTCTTTATGTCTTAAAATAGAGCTTACACCTCCATCTCACAAACCATAATTCCTAAATTCATTCCAATGCTTCTTTTGATGTTCATCAATCATATTTAGTCCTTTCCTAGGCCTAGAACTGATTAAAACTCTCCTTAAGTGCATGAATAAGTCTTGGCTGAGACATGCACAAGCTAGTGAGCCCATGGAGTTTTGCAAATTTTCTTCAGGGAGTTGGCACATGTATGGCTTCCTAGGTGTCTTAAGAAGCCATACACACTCTTAGACAACCTAAATTACCACTAGGAAGCTTCATATTTGTCAAGGTGCAACTAAATCCCTAGATTCTATAATTTGATTTCTAATACTTCTTATTCAATTCCAATTACATATTCTTAATTCTCACACTCCAAAACCCGTGTTCCTTGCTTAGTTTGGGATAGAACTCATTCCCTTCTAGATGGTCTATAATTGGCTGAACCTACCCCCCATGAAGAACAACCAAGAAGAAGCAACTAAAGTCATGATTCTTTTCTTGATTGAATGCTTTTCCAAGGAGCTTTCTTATGCCTTAGCCTTCTACTTCAATCTCTAACTCTCTCTTACTAAACTAGTCCTAAAATAATCCTAAATCAAATGTTAAAACATAGGAAAAGAGAGAAGAAGGAGGAGAATAAAATTAGTGGATGAAAGAGCATGAAAAACCATAGTTTTCTTACCTTTTTACTAAGTTTTTATTATTCTTCTTCTGCCCCTCCTCTTGTGCATCTCTCTTGGCTGGTGTCTTCTTTGGTCTAGGACAAAAATAAGGTCAATTAAAATAAGGGAGAGATGGGGTGTGACATATAAGAAGGGAGGCTACTTAAAACACTTTTTAAAAATTTCCATTTTGTCCCATTTTCTTGGTTCTTTACTTTTAGGCTCATTTTAACCCCTTTTTAATAACTATTTTTTCTATTATAAAATTTAGGTCTTTTAACTTACAAAATACTTTTGGTTTTACCCAAATTAGATTTAAAACTTTTTCGAACGAATTGGTCAAAACTCAAGTCAACTGATACTCTAAAATGTTAACTGGAAAGGTTTTAACCATTCTAGGGGTTCCTATATTTTTAGAGCCTCTGAGAACCCCAAGAAACTCAATTTTTCTATTTAAAGATCCCTCCTTTGATTTTTTAAAAAGTACCCAAAATTATGAAAATACCACTTATTTTCATTTGATTTTATTTATTTACCCTGGCTTTGGTTTTCGGGCATCCTAAGCTTTGTATCCTCATTTTCAATTTTCAAGATTATTATTCTAATTTTATTTGGTCTCAGATCTTTCTATTTATGGGACTTTTTTTTATAACTGGTTTGTTTCTAACGCTTTTAGGAAAATTGGACATTACATTTTTCTCCCATTAAATAAAATTTTATCCTCAAAATTTAAATACAACCTCATGGGAAGAGCTCTGGATGTTTCTTTCTCATCCCCTCTTCTAGTTCCTAAGTAGCTTTCTTAAGAGATAGCCCCTTCCAAACCACTTTCATCAGCAATATCACCTTATTCCTTAACTATTAAGCCTAACATTCATGATCTGGTCTAGTGATACTATATAAGATAAATTGTCCTGTAATTGTACATTCTCATATTCTATGACATGTGAGAAGTCAGGCTGGTATTTTTAAGTTGGGATACATGGAAGACATCGTGTATTTGGTTCAGGTTTAGAGGAAGGGCAAGTCTGTAGGCCATAGGTCTAACTTTATCAAGAATGTAAAACGGACCTATATACTTCAAACTAAGCTTTCTACTCTTAATGGACCTACCTATTCTCGTGACTAAAGATGTTCTAACAAAGATATAGTCTTTAATCTCAAACTCTAACATTATTTTCCTCTTATCTGCATAACTCTTTTGTCTACTTTGTGCCATTAGAAGTTTTTTTCTGATGGTTTTTATCTATTTAAAGGTTTGGTCCACTAATTCTGGACCTATAAGGCTCCTCTCTCTAAGCTCAACCTAACATATTAAGGACTTACACTTCCTCCCATATAGTGCCTCATATGGTGCCATCTAGATACTAGAATGAGAATTGTTATTGTAAGTAAACTCTGCTATAGGCAAATAAGTATCCTAGTTGACTTTTAACTCTAGGACACAAGCCCTAAACATGTCTTTCAAGATGTGGATGGTTCTTTTTGTTTGGCCATCTGTCTAAGGGCGATAGGTTGTATTAAACCTCAATTTGGTTTCTAGAGTATCTTGTAATGATTTACAAAAATTTGAAGTGAATCTAGGATCTTTATCTAATACTATACTCTTAGGTATACCGTGTAATCTTACTATCTCCCTAATGTACAGCTAGGCTAACCTATCTAAGGTGTAAGTGGCTTTCATTGCTCAGAAGTGAGCTAGCTTGGTTAATCTATCCACTATCACCCATATGGCATCATGCCCCGATGATGTTCTGGGCAAACCCATAACGAAATCTATAGCTACATTATCCCATTTCCACTCAGGGATATATAGGGGTTAAAGTAACCTACTTAGCTTCTAGTGTTCTATTTTGACTTTCTAATATACCAGACACCGAGAGACATACTCAGGTATGTTTTCTTTCATTCTAAGCCACTAGAACATTTTCTTCAAGTCATAACACATCTTATTACTGCCTGAATGAATCATATACTTACTTTTGTGTGCCTGTTCTAATATTCTTTCTCTTATCTCTGAATTTCTAGGCACATACAACCTATTCCTATATCTCATTAGTCCATCCTCAAACAGATTGAAATCTAGAGTGCTACCTTAGGAATTCGAGTCTCACTCACCAAAAATTTTCCCAAATGCACCTGACATGAAAAATTCATATCCCTGAATCTCTCAATGAGTTCTTGCTCTCTCAACATCATCTAGGCCATATGTATGAATTTTTTACTCAGGATATCTGCAACCACATTAGTCTTACCTTGATGGTATTTTAAGGTAAAGTCATAATCTTTTAGGAACTCTAACCATCTTCTCTACCTGATATTTAACTCCTTCTGCTCAAATAGATACCTAAGGCTTTTATGGTCACTGTATATTTTTATGACTGCCCCATATAGATAGTGTCTCTATATTTTCAGAGTAAACACCACTGCTGCTGGCTTTAAATCATGTGTGGGATAGTTTTCCTCATGTGGTTTCACCTGTCTAGAAGCATAAGCTACCACTCTACCTCACTACATAAGTACACATCCTAACTCTTTCTTTGAGGCATCACTATAGATTACAATAGTCTCTCTAGGGTCAGGAAATACTAAAACTAGGGCTATGGTATGCTTTAACTCCTAAAAACTCTGCTCACATTTTTCATCCTACACAAATGGCACATTCTTTCTAGTGAGCCTGGTCAATGGCATCACTATCTAAGAAAAGCCCTGGATAAACTTTCTATAATAACCTACTAAACCTAAAAAGCTTCTTATCTCTATCACTGTCCTAGGTCTCTCCAATTGAAATATTGCCCCTACCTTATAAGGATATACTACGACCCCTGCCTAAGAGATCACATAGCCTAGGAATTACACCTCAGTGAGCCAAAACTCATATTTATTAAGTTTAGCATATAACTGCTTTTCTCCCAGGGTTTCTAGGGCTAACCTCATATGCTATTCATGCTCTTCTCTACTTTTAAAATAGATGAGAATGTCATCTATGAAGACAACTATAAACCTATCTAGGTATGGCTTAAACATTCTGTTCATATAATCCATAAATATCATAGGTGCATTCATCAACTTGAAGGGCATGACTAAGAACTCATAGTGCCCATACCTAGTTCTGAAGGCTATCTTAGAAATACCCTTAGCCTTGATCCTGAGCTGATGATATCCTGACCTGAAATCAATCTTAGAAAATACCAACACTCCTACTAACTGATCTAGAAAGTCATTTATCCTGGGAAGGGGCTATTTACTCTTAATAGTGATCTTGTTGAGTTTCCTATAATCTATACATAGTCTAAAGCTCCTGTCTTTCTTCTTTACAAATAAAACTGGAGATTCCCACTGTGAAATACTGAGTCTAATGAAACCCTTATCTAAGAGCTCTTCTATCTATTTCTTTAACTCTACTAGCTCAATGGGAGCCATCTTATACGGAGCCTTAGACACTGGACTTACCCCAAGTACAATATCTATAGCAAACTCTACTTCTCTATCTGGGGGTAGTCCGCTAATTTCTTTAGGAAATACCTCTAGAAACTCTCTCACTACAAAAGATCTTATCTATACCTTCTTCTACCTTAACCTGTACTAAAAAGACTAAAAACCCCTAACAACCATGCTCTAGAGGCCTTTCAAACTAGGAAGTGGTCATAACAGCTAGCTCAATCTTAATACTAAGCATAGTTTCACATTTAAGTAGAGTAATACATCTGTGATAATAATCAAGTATGGCATTATTTACAGACATCCAATTCATTCCCATAATCAGGTCGATATCAATCAAGGGCATACATATCAGGTCAAGTATGGTTAAACAATGATGAAACTAGACTATACAATTCAAAAGAGCATAGGAGGTAATAGCTCAATTTCCTATGAGGGTAGATATATGCAAATCATAGGATAAAGTATACATACTTGACCCAACCTCCTAGCACAGTCATAGGATATAAAAGAATGACTAGCACTGAAATCAAATAAAGCATTTATAGTATAATCATTAATCTTAATAGTACCTTAAACTGATCAGGGGATCTACTAGCCTCCAACTATATCAAGGCGAAGACTTTACCCTGGGTCTATGGTTTAAGAATAGAAGCTACCTCCCTTTGCTATGTAGGGTGCATGCAATCTCTGGCTATGTGCTCTAGCCTACCATACCTGTAATATACAATCTGGCCTATCGAGCACAGTCTACTCTATGATTCCTGCCACACTGACTGTATGACACTGAAGTGGAACTAGCTCTACTGGATGAAGCTGATCTCTTTCTGCCTTTATCTCTTCTATTCCACTGACCTCTGCCACCTCTTTCACTACTACTAGTGGCTGGTTTTTCTTCACAGGGCCTTTTGTTCTCAAAGAGGGAAGGTCTAGCACTCAAGGCTGGATGCATCATCCTCAAGTTTGCTTCTATGACTCTATAAACCTTAACTAGGGCATTAAAGTCATTAATTCTCTGAGGCACCACTCTGTCTTTAATCTCTGGTAAAATCCCCTTCTCTAATTTGTCCACTCTCTATCTCTCATCATCATGTTTCTGAAGGTAAGAAGAATATCTAGAGAGCGCTACAAATTTCACCACGTACTGGTCCACTAACATCCCCTCTGTCTGCCTCAAGAGTACAAACTTTAACTCCTTCACATCCTAAATAGAATTGGGGAAGTACTGCTTATAGAATGCTTATAGAAATGTTTCTCAATTGATTAAGAGATTTTTTGATTTAATGATAGGCTCAATGCTTCTCCATCAGTAATCCATCTCTTTCTCTAACTGAAAAATGGCCATCACGACCTTCCTCTTAGACGTGCACTCCATCAACCTACATATCTTATCTAGCTACATAATTCAGGCCTTTACTTTCTCTGTACTCAACTCACCATTAAAGGTGGGAGGCCTAAATTTTCTGAATTAGGCTATGATCTATCTAGTAAAGAGTTGCTCAAGAATAGGAGGCATCTAAGCTGGTAGAGTCTATGAAGTATGTGGGTGCTAGCCTAAGGAGTCCACCTCTGAATTCTCAAAACGATATAAGTGCTATGGTGGATGAGGAGTAGGCCTCTCACTATCTCTCTAAGCAAGCTATTCTTATGACTGCATAATCATGGCCTACTATTGATCCAGGTGAGCCATAATAGGTTGCAAGGCTCTAGCCATTGGATCACTAGTCTCTATCTCTACTCAAGTCACTCTAGAGGGCCTATCTCTTTGGGTGTTCACCATCTTTTTGAAACATCATAAACATAGTTTAGTATAAAATATGAACACATGCCACAGTTTCAAACTCATTTCATCCATAAACAACTCATACATAACTAGCAAGTCATACTTTCAAGCCATAACCCATACTAGAATGCCTACCTTTGCTCTGATACCAAAAATGTAATACCTTAGCTTCCTAACCTTTAAGTCATATCACATATACATCATGTGGTTACAAATATTAACATCAAAATGCCATTAAAATGCTTAATTATCTATTATATTATCAAAGTCTTGCTTGTCAAGATGTTTAGCCTCTATTTCTTAGTCCACTTGGCTCACCTAGACATGGTTAGACATATGTGGAGGAAGAGTGAGATTCAAAGAATTCCAATAGCTTTTTACTCTTTCAAACATACATAAAAGATGCATTTATATATCAGAGAATGCATGAATGGCATTTAATTTACTAATGAACATACATAAATTATTTTCCTTATCATATGAACTCATACATATTAAACATAGGCTCTAAAGGGCATTGGTCTAGCCTCATCCAATTTCTTTGAGACTTTTGGGTTTGCCTCACCTACTTTTAAGGGACTTTTGACTTAGCCTCACTCTTCTTGAAACTTTTGGCTTTGTCTCACCTATTCCTAAGAACTTTTGGCTCATCCTCACCCATACTAAGGGGCTTTTGGCATAACCATACCCATTTAAGCCACTTTACATTCATAAACACCTTTCAAGAAGCATAATGATAACCCTAACATGTAAACAATGGCTAGAAACATATTTCATAGTTTAAACATACACACAAGCATACAAAGATAAGTAAACATCTAAGCAGTGCATGTGAAAAGGGTTAGAGAGCTACCTTAAAGCAATATTACAAACTTTTCTCTTTAATACTTCTCCTATTTTTGGCCAAACACATGCAACTATGTAAGCTTTGATTCTCTTAGCCTGGACATATCAAATGAGACATGATTCAATCATTGGAACAAGCTCTAACTTTATAGAAATTCTATGCATGCCTACTCTCTCATATGACTCCATTATATTTCTATACAAGACACAATGAAATAACCCTTAGGATTCATGATCTTGGCTCCCATTTTTTATTCAATCCAAGTCTCTTGACTTCTTTTAAACTCCTTAAAGCCATCACAATTTCAATTCAAGGAGTCTAAATATAAGTTACTTTTTTATGTCTTAAAATGGAGGCTATACCTCCATCTCACAAACCATGATTCCTAAATTCATTCTAATGCTTTCTTTTATGTTCATTAATCATATTTAGTCCCTTTCTAGCCTTAGAATTAATTAAAACTCTCCCTAGGTGCATGAACAAGTCTTGGCTGAGACATGCACAAGCTAGTGAGCCCATGGAGTTTTGCAAATTTTTTTAGGGAGTTGGCACATGTGAGACTTCTTAGGTGTCTTGAGAAGCCATATACACTCTTAGACAACCTAAATTACTACTAGAAAGCTTCATATTTGTCAAGATGCAACTAAATCCCTAGATTCAACAACTTGATTTGTAATGCTTCTTATTCAATTCCAATTACATATTCATAATTCCCATACTCTAAAGCCATTGTTCCTTGCTTGGTTTTGGATAGAACACATTCCCTTCTAGGTGGTTTATAGTTGGTCGAACCTACCCCCATGAAGAACAACCAAGAAGAAGCAACAAGAGTCATTATTCTTACCTTGATTGAATGCTTTTCCAAGGAGCATTCTTATGCCTTAGCCTTCTCCTTCAACCTCTAACTCTCTCCTACTGAACCAATCCCAAAACAGCCCTAAATCAAACATTGAAACCATAGGAAAAGAGAGGAGAAGGAGGAGAACAAGATTAGTAAAGAAAGGAGCATCAAAAATCATAGTTTTCTTAACTTTTTGCTAAACTTTTCTTCTTCTTCTTCTTCTTCCCCTCTTCTTATGCATCTATCTTGGCTAATCTCTCCTCTAGTTTGGGATAGAAATAAGGTTGATTAAAATGAGGGAGAGATAAGGCATGACATATAAGAAGGAAGGCTACTTAAAACACTTTTCAAAAATTTTCATTTTGTTCTATTTTCTTTGTTCTTTCCTTTTATGCTCATTTCAACTCCTTTTTTAGAACTATCTTTTCCATTATAAAATTTAGGTCTTCTAACTTATAAAATGCCTTTAGTTTCACCCAAACTAGATTTAAAATCTTTCCGAACAAACCAATCAAAATCCAGGTTAACTGATGCTCTAAAACGTAAACCGAAGGGGTTTAACCATTCTAGGGGTTCCTATAATTTTTAGGACCTCTGAGAATCCCGAGAAACTCAATTTTTCTATTTAAAGATCCCTCCTTTGAGTTTTCTAAAAAGTGCCTAACATTACAGAAATGCCACCGATTTTCGTCTTATTTTATTTAACTACTCTGGCTCTAGTTTTCAGGCATCCTAAACCTTGTATCCTCATTTTCAATTTTTTATATTATTGTCCTAATTTTATTTGGCCTTAAATCTTTCTATTTAGGGGACTTCCTTTTATAACTGGTCTATTTCTGACGTTTTTAGGAAAACTGAAATTACAAAGATTGTCTACTCGTGAAAATTCAAGATCTTTTGTCCATAGCGAACCCAAAAGAAGAAGCCCCATTACCTCCAAAACCAACATTGATCGAAAATCACAAGAAGACGCTACTCATAATGAAGAAGACAACTACAAGGGAGTCTATACAACAACAACAACAAAGCCTTTTCCCACTAAGTGGGGTCGGCTACATGAATCAATTAACGCCATAAACACCTATCGTAAATCATATTTTTAGACAAACCATTTAAATCTAAATCTCTCTTAATAATTTCTCCTATAGTTTTTCTTGGTCTTTCTCTACCTCTAATTATTGGATTATTCTCCATCTCATCTGCTCTCCTAACTGGGGCTTCTATAGGTCTCCTCCCGACATGACCGAACCATCTAAGTCTTAATTCTATAACATTTTCCACAATAGGTGCAACTTCTACCTTCTCTTTAATGTATTCATTTCTAATCCGATCTCATCTAATGTGTCCACTCATCCAGCGCAACATTCTCATCTCTGCAACATTGAACTTATTCTCTTGTTTACTTTTTATTGCTCAACACTCAATTTCATATAACATTACAGGTCTTATAACTGTACGATAGAATTTATCCTTAAGTTTGAGTGGTATTCTTTTATCACAAATAACACCCGAAGTACTCCTCTACTTCATCCACCCTGCTTGAATCCTATGTGTTACGTCTTCTTCTATTTCCACGTTATGTTGTATGACATATCTAAGATATTTAAATTGTGTAACTTGTGGTATAATATGTTCTCCAATTTTTACTTCTGCGCTAGAAGTGGTGTGTTTCTTACTAAACTTACACTCTATATACTCCGTTTTACTTCTACTTAAACAAAATCCATGAGTTTCCAAAGCTAATCTCCACCTCTCCAACTTCTCATTCATTTTCACTCTCGATTCTCCAACTAAGACAATATCGTCTGCAAAAAGCATACACCATGGCACTGGCTCTTGGATATGTTCAGTAAGCACATCCAATACTAGAGTAAAAAGATAAGGGCTCAAAGTTTACCCTTGATGTAGACCAATAGTTATTGAAAAATCTTCTGTAAGTTCACCTTTTGTTACTACCCTAGTTGTACCCTCATCATACATATCTTGTATTGCTCGAATATAAGCTATACGAACTCCTTTTTTCTCCAGAGCCTTCCAGAGAACCTCTCTTGGTATTCTATCATATGCTTTTTCTAAATCAATAAACACAATGTGTAAATCTTTTTGATTCTCTCGATATTGCTCCATTAATTTTCGTAACAAATATATTGCTTCCATAGTTGACCTTCCTGGCATAAAACCAAATTGATTCTCTGTAACTTGGGTCTCTTTCCTTAATCGTCGCTCAATTACTCTTTCCCATAATTTTATAGTGTGGCTCATGAGCTTAATTCCTCTATAATTTGCACAATTTTGAATATCCCCCTTACTCTTATAAATAGGAATTAAAGAACTTCTCCTCCACTCATCTGGCATTTTCTTAGATCTCATAATTTCAATAAATAACTTTGTAAGCCAACTTATACCTTTCACTCCTAAACCCTTCCATATTTAAAAGGAGTCTATAACACCCTAAAAATAACTAATAGCAATTATTTTAGGATTATGAAATTATTAAGAGGGTTTAAGGAAAATAACAAATTTGAGTATCTTAACATAATAATAATTACTAATTGAACCATTTTGAGGAAGTATAATAATATTTATGGATTTAAATGTGACTTGCGCCCATGATTAAATTATGTATATCAAGAACATTATTAGAAGTCCAAGCTTATTTATATGAAGGCCTAATTTCATCTAAATATGACCTAATTCTACTCTTATGGAAGCTCAACCCATCTTTGCACTCAATTAACCCATATAGTCTGTCCTAATTTATTAATTATCAGCCCACTTGGAACATAAGACCCATTGGGCCAGCCCTTTTGTAACGAATGACAATTTTCGAAAATGACAAAATGAGCTGTATAAAAGCAAGTGCGTTGAAATGAGCTAGATACTACCCTAAAAATTTTGGGTAGTGTAAAATGGTTAAACAAAATTGTTACGAAATTGATGAAACATAGTGGCATTTTTGTAAATATATGTAAATTTTGGAAAAGCTCACAGGAGGGCTTTTTAAATGGAAAATGTAAGTTGCCCAAGGTTCTCAAAGGCCCCAAAAACCATGGGAAGCCTCGGGACAATTAAAGCCCTTCTAGTGTACGTTTTCCAATGACGGTAAACCTAAACTTTGACAGATTCATTCAGGAAGGTTTTAGCTCCGATTTGAGTGATTCCAAAGGCATTTTATTAAATTCGAAAGCTAAATTTTATAATAGAAAAGACAGTTCTCAAAAAGGAGTTAAAACGAAGCCAAAACAAAATTGCCATTATGGAAGGACGAAATTGAAATTTTTGAAAAAGCTAACTTCTTGAACATTCCACAAGTTTCATGACTCTTCCTCCCTTCATTTAGGTCGACCCTCTCTGCCCAAAATACAAAAAAAGAAGCACAATTCTAGGCACACAAGAAGAGGAGATAAAGGAAGGAAGAAACCAAAGAAAAGGTAAGGAATTTCATACTTCTCCTTCTTCCAATCTTGTTCTTCTCCTTCTTAGCTCTCTTTCTATGGTTTTATTAAATGGATTGGCTCCGTTTTGAGTCTAGAACCAAAGGGAAGAGTTTGAATTCCTTGAGGAGAAGCAAACTAAGAAGAAAAAGTCTTGAGACCAAGCTAGAATCTAAGGTAAGTTTATGGTTTAATTGCTTCTTCCTCTTGTTCCTTCTTGTGCACAATTTTGGCCAACCTAGGGATAAGTAGAAGGGGATGGATTTTAGGAAGAACCAAGAGAGAATCTTAGGAAAAAAAGTGTAAGGATTAAGATTATGCAAAGAAATCAAAATAAAAACCAATGGAAATTAAGTTAGACAAGTGTAGAATTCTCGAGGGAAGTATGAAATCTAATTTTGTGTGTGTGTTTCCTTAGCCATTTAAATGTTCCATTAAGCTCCTAAGACCCCTAGAAACCTCTCCAAGTGGCTTTCCCATCAAGGAAAAATCAAAAGCTTGATGGAACCCCATTAGAGAGGGTGTCTCGACCTAGGCTAGCTCAAAGGACTAAGGAATGTTTTAAATTGTTCTAGCCTTAGTTTGGGACTTCATATGATGTTAGAAGATGAGAAGAACCATTGAAAAAAATTTAAAAGCCTTGGTTTGGAAGATGGAACAATGGTGTCCATAATGGTACCTTATGAAGCAACTTATATGTAAGCTTGTACAAATGAATATGTGATGGCTCTAATGACTTTGAATGATGGCTAGGAGCCTAGAAATGAAAAGCAAATGGAGTCTAGAATTTAAATTGTGAAGGTTGCTTCAATAGGCCATTTATGGAACTATTATGCCATCTATGGAATCAAGTGTGTGTTTAAGAATAAATTTGGTATCTTAGATTGCTTTAAGTGTGTAATTGTGTGCTATTTATGGTGTTTAGGCCAAGAGAACACCAACCCACCTAGGTGTGCTTGTGAGGCCGAAAAAGGGAAGGAGAAAGACTAAGAAAAGCTTGCATAAATTGAAGGTAGCTCTCTACCTCATTCTCTTGTATTCTTGGTTGCACATACATATCATTGTATGCTTATGTGTGCTCTTGTGAATTGAGAACATGCCACTTGATGTCTTGAGATTGCATTGGTACCAATATATTGTCTTGAATATCATTAATTGTGGAGATGGCTCATAAGGGTGAGGTGATGCCAAAAGTCCCTTAATGAAGGTGAAGAGATGTCAAAAGTCTCATGGCATGGATGAGACAAGGCCAAAAGTCTCTTAGAAATGTGAGACCAATTCAAAAGTCCCTAGGTCAAGGATGAGGCAAATCCAAAAGTCCTAGAAATGGGATAAGGCAAAACCAGAAGTCCCTAAAGCATGTTCTTGGCTTGAATGTGAATAGGTGGCATGAAAATTCTGACTTTGCATACTTTATGGTTGTCAAACTTTTCATACATATGCTTTGATGTGTATATGCCATGAATGTGTGTGTGAATGGGTATGTGAGCTATTGAGATTCCATGAATCGCATTTCCCTTCCCTCTTCATTCTAAAAATGTCTAGGTAATGTTCAAGAACCAAAGAATGCAAGCCAAGGGAGTTAAAAAGCTATATTTTGATCATTATATAGTTCCTTCTATAATTAAATGTCAAAATGATTATGTATATGTTATTTTTGATATGTAAGACCTTAAGCAAATGTAAAATGATATATGAATGTTGTGTGAATCTTTGATGGCACCAAAGCAATGTAAATATGTAAATTGCCTCTTTGGTAGCTTATGTGCATTAGTGTATGAATGGATGTGGAATGGCCAAAATGAGATAAATGATATTTGGGACCACTTGGGCAGTGCCTACAAGTTGTATTTGTACTTTTAAAATTGTCCAAGAGGTGCCAAACCATTGGAGAAGCCATTTGAACGAACTTGACACCTTATAGAAACCAAAATTGGTCAATTTGTGAAGCTACATCACTTTTTATTCAAATGAGCTCTTCTTGGTTTGAAACTTGGCAAGCATTTAGAGCATATTAAGAGCTTTTTAGGAGTCTAAAGTTTAGAATATTTGGAGGTCTATGAAATTTTTGGCGAATTTTTGAAATTGAAAATTTTTCTAGTTTTTGTCAGTGTTACTGTTCATATAGCTTGAAATAAAACTCTATCATTTATAGGGAAAATGATGTCCAATTATTGTGAAATTTTACAAGAAGGAACTACACCTTCCCAGTGACTTGTACCAACTAGAAGCACCTGATTTGGATGTCTTAAGAAGGAGATATGAATTTTTGAAGTTGCTATTCTGTTCCAGGCATCCAGTCAAACCTCTAGTATCGTTCCATCAAATTTCAAGGTCTGAAGCCTCCTAGATTGATTTGAAACTATTTTTTCCCTCTATCTAACATCCACAACTTTCCAAGTTGTTATAGTTTGCATGAATTTTATTTTTGCAAAATTAATTATGAATTTCTAAAATTTGTATCAGTAATCTGTATCAAAATTCTAGATAGCTTGACCTTTATGCATTTTCTTATGCCAAGCATCATCCAAATGAGACTTTCATGGCTAGAAATTATTTTTACTATAAATTAAACATCTAGAGCTTTCCAATAAGCTATGATTTGCTTAATTTTAATTTTTTTAAATTTAGTTATGATTTTTCCAAAATTGCCTCAAATTTTGCCACCCTGGAACCCGAGGCAAAACATAAGAACTTGTGATTTTTGGTCCTTGATCCATCGTTTGTGCTAAGTTCTGAGATGTTTATGATTTTTATAGATGGATAATAATTTGAGAATGATGTTGGAAAGTTTTCGGGATCCATGAATCAAATTTTGAAATTTTAGACACGACGTAATGCAAATAAATGATATTATTTATTCTCTTTTATTGGCATTTCTTGCTTGTACATGGAAGTTTCCTTAAATATGGGAATGTAGAGTATGATCAAGTATGGTGTGACACCTTTTGCACTAAAACCCTAAAGAGCCTATTTGCTTTTCACTTGGGTGATGAAAACACAAAATTCTGCATAACAAAGAGAGAAAATTCCGAGGTTCAAAGGAGGCTAGGGTTCTACCAACATTGTAGCTCCATTTTTTACTTCTAAAAGGTGATTTAGCCAAAGTAGGTTCTATAAAACTTAATCATCTCCTCTTTCCCTATATTTTGGTCTGATTAGTTTGTTATTTGAGAAATTTTTATCTCTTCTTAATAGGAAATATGGTCTTTAGATGACTATTACAACATTTTTGGAGTTAGAAGTTAGAGGGATAATTGAATAAGTATTTCCCTTCCATTTTTTTGTATTTTTTTGCTAGAAAATATCCTCTATGGTTATTTTCATAATGGGTTCTACTATAGTGTGAAAATACAAGGAGATGGAAGTGAAACACTATAGTTTCTGGGCTTGATGACTCAAATCTGAATTTTGGGAGTCACTAAAGGATTGGGTAAGTGTCTCATACCATTTTGTGATGTGTGAATGTTGAAATTTTACCATTTGGATTGATTTTTGATGCATGGGCTTTTACATGTGCGAAAATGGAGGAGTGGGGAGTGAACCATTATGAATTCTTGGTGTTTTGACCTTGAATTGGTACAATAAACTCTTTGGGAGTTGGGTAAACAATTCTTGATAGATTCTTAATAAAATTAATCAATAGATAGGAAATTCCTTGCTAATGATAATTATACTTATCTTAGACTTGGTGTACTTTGGATCATGGTGGTAGCTAGAGGAAGAGCAATTGGCTTCATGGAGGTAACTGGGGTTAATGTTAAATTCCATGCATATATCTACTTTAATTTTATATCTGCTATACATGTATGATTTTGAAATGCATAATAAATGGTTGGCTATCTAATATATTGTGTTTGGACCTTGTGAGTCTATGGTGGAACTGTGGTGTAGCTACCACCTGTGCATCATGTTTCGATTGGGCACTAGGTTGTGATTAGACTCCTAAATACACTGAGTCCAAGTTATTCTCATTGGGGAGTGGATGTCGTGGATGAGCCTCTCCTAGTGTTATTGGCTTTAACATGTTGGATTTGATTGTTGGCATGGGGCAGTAGTCATTGGTAACCCAACCAGTTCATTTGTTAATTAAATTATTAGTTCTGGTATTTGATGATATGAAAATGCATTATGTTGATTAATCTATACATATATATGGAATTTGCCTCTTGTTACTAAGATTGTATATTTCACCCCGGTTGTGAGCTAACATTTTCACGAACCGTCCTTTTAGTGGCAAGAATAAATTAATTAAAACCTATTGTATAGTTTAGTAGCCATAGGTTTGGAGACCTTGTAAAGTTGGGTTTGTGTAATGAGAATACTAGTTTTATGTATTTGCTACAATGCATCATGAATTGCCAAGTGTAGAGACTGTCTATGTAATACATTTATCATGAAATTAAATATTATGATTATAATTAACTAATAATTGATGAATGACTTAATCTTTTATGTCCATTAAGCATTAGCCTTGTAGACATTTATGGTCGAACCATTTTGTTGTCATGGAATGGGAATTAACTGATATGAAATTAAATTTGATTGCTTTAATTCAATCCTAGACCCCTAAACAATGAGAAATAGTGAATCCATGATATTAGGGAGTTGGGAGGTCTAGAAAACCATGCATGTTGGTCATGGAAGCCTTAGAATTCATCTAGAATAAGTGGCAAGGGGTTAGAGAGCATGAAAATAAGAAAATAGCATCATGAGGAGCAAAGTCGCAGCTTAAAAGGACTTAAGCCATAGCCAAAATTGAAGTTTAGGGTAACAGAGACTAGGAGCATCGCAGCTAAAGTGATTTGAGTTGCAGTGCAAGGTGAGAAATCAACTCCAGGGGGTAACAGAGAATAGCTCACTGTAGCAAGAATCGGGAGGTAAGATGGGAGAGTTCCAGGAAACTCTCTCACCACGGTGCCATATAGACTCGCCGCAACAAGACACTCAACTTGCTTCGACGAGACACCCAACTCATTGCGGTAAGAATCACGAAAACATGAATAGTAGGTCCTCGAGAGCACTCTGCCATGGTGTGAAAAACCTAAGCCGCAGTGCAAAGTGTGAAATTTCAGTTTTAAGCTCCAGTAGTCACTTACGCTGTAGCACGGATGTACCAAGTCGCGGCGGGAGTCCCCAAAATTGGTTTTAGATTCCAATAACCAACTTAGTCGCGACAAGGAAGGTCCAAGTCACGGTGAAGGTTTCCAAACTCTTATTTTTGACTTAGAAATGTTGAATTTCACCATGATAAGGTTATGTAATGACTTGAGAATATTCATAAGAGGTTTTTGGTAAATTGAAATCAATAATGAGATGAACAAAAAGTCTTAACTAATAATTATGATCATCTATGGATTCAATTAGTTGTGGTTGCTTAGTTAATAACACTAATAATATTCAAATTCAAATTTCTTCACTTTTTCCTATTTTAATTAATTGTAATGATTTTAGACCTTGATTTACAATAGTTAACCATATAATTAAACCTAATCATAGTAATTAAGAATTAAGGTTGTTACAAAGTCGAGGAAGACGAATATGACATTGGGCAATAATGTCCCGGCTGAATCCAGGATGTGCTAATCAATAAGAAATATGGAGAACTGAAGTGCAAGTAAATTGCATTCATAAACAACCCTGTTCCAATGCAGGGAAACTACACTGCGAGTTCTTTCAATCCTTCAAACCAAGCCATGAAAGCTTTGGAGTCTGAAGGGCACTCTGTGATGCCTTCTTTTCTTAGAATGCAAATCTCTGGTATTGCGGACAAGTCTCCAATGACCATCTTTGCTCCGGAAGATATGTGGTAGTAATGCACCTTGGGAATCTTAGCGGTTATCCATCATTCTTTGATTGCCATGTTGTGCCTTGTAAGCTTCTGTAGAATGATCTTGTGGATTTCAAAGATGAGTCAGAATTACCCATGGATGGGGTTCCCATCAACATCACAAGACGTAACGAAATATTGATGTTGAATGGAGTCCAAGTTTCATTCCCTTAAATGTTATACAATGACAAGCTAGTCATCCATGGCGTGAATGATGTTCTGGCGACGCAGGATACTAAACCTAATAAGGAAACCGTGTTTGACCCAGGTGAATTCACAGTTAGTTCTTGGATTCTTAAAGATGCTCTAAAGTTCAAGAATTTGTTAAACTTTTGATAATCTATGGAATTGGTCTCTAGCACATGGTCCCAATGAGACATCAAAGAGGACGTGTCTCTTCCACGATGGTCGAGGACGTGTCTTCATTCAAGGAGGTAGGATGGGTTGGCACTGGTCCAGAAGCATAAATGGGCCAGGAATAGTGTGGAGGTGGGCCCTATGTTTTTTGGGCGACTATATAAGCATATGAATTCATGTACATTCTTTTCCATGTTATACAAGCGGCTGGAGGATTGCACATGGTTGACCCACCTTTTCGATATATACTTGTTAGTGACTGTCGGGAAAAGAAAGTTCCAAATATTGCTTGCTTTAAAAATGAAAATTTTTGGCGTCTGGGACTAAAGACTACAGTAGAGCCAATTCATTAGATAACGAATATTGTTTGCTTTTTGAAGCTAATGATAGGTGCTATCATACCCTTGGCCGTCACTTTGACAACAAATGTTGTGTTTGATTCTTGTATTGGAGACTCAAAACTGGACATCGGCACTCTTACTCGGCACATGCTATGGGGTGCATGGCGGCAGCTAAATCACTCACTAAAGATGTAAAAGTGAAAGGCTGGGTTCCTTCTACAAACCAATTAGATGGCGTTGCACTGGATCTATTCAATCTCAAAGCAACAGGAAATTTGGACTTGCCACATGCTGCCTATTATATGTAATTGGCTAAGGTAATTGGTCAAGGTCTGGCAGCAGGTGAACCCATGTTAGCTATCGAAGAATAATACTAAATTTGAAAGAAAAAAAAATCTTAATTATCCTTGAAGACAAAGATCATTTTGAAAAGGAAAGTATTGCTACGTAAGATAAGTTAATTAGGCTTAGTTAGTTGTTAGAAAATAATAATTAGAAGTTGTTAGTTTTGTTGGAAAGTGTCAGTGTATTTCTATTAGTATAAATAAGGGGAGATACATATAAAAAGGTGTGAATAAATTAAATTGAGTTGTTTTCTGTTTCTTTTTATTGTTGTTAAATTACACACAAATCTACATAGATTAATTTTCTTTTTATTGTTGTTAAATTAGTAAATATTAATTTTATATTTCGAAAGTCAAAGTTAAAAGTTTGTCACAAGGTAAATAAAAAGAGTACTTACCCTTTATCCATTTCTTGAAGTTTTAAAATTACCTCATATTTATCTGTTTTTAAAAATAACAAATAATTGCATTTATTTAATAATTATTTAGAGCTCATAATAATTACTTTAAAATTAAAACTACTTTTAATTTTGAAAAAGAAAAAAAGATCATTATAGAAAGTTAATCAGATATTTTTTTTTAATTAATTTTTTGCTTTAAAAATAAAAATTTATTAAATAAAATTTTATTTAGAGTCTTAAAACTATTTCTGTATCTTAAATCTTTATATGAAAAATAAATTTGCATGAACGTTTGTGGCAGAGTTTATTCAACCTTCTTTGTGTGCCTATCATTTAACTGCACTAAAACTCTCACGGCTTTGGATTTGTCCGTAATGCCGACTTCAAATTATTGGATAGTGTTTTGCGCACGCACTTGAGGGACGAGGGATAAGAATAAGAATAAAGAATGGCTTGTTTGTGAATTGTGAATTGTGAATTCGAGGGGTGGGCTGGACGGAAAAGCAGGAGAAACAAAATTCAATGGATTTAAACTATATTTTAGATTAGATGGAATTTTTTTAAAATCTAATTCTTTGTAGAATTATTTTTTAAATTTTGATTATTCACGAATAAGATCTTTTTTAATTTGACCTCTTATAAAAGTTTCTTTTTAATTTGGCTCCTTGCATATAAATAGTTTTTAATTTAGTCAATTACAAATAAATATATTATTAATAATATCTTTTTATTAATTTATTATAAATAAAATTAATAATAAATTAATAAAAGGACATTATTTATAACATATAAAAATATATTACATGTCATCATATCTATTAATTTTTTTATAATTTATTGATTAAAAAATATTGTTATTAATGATTTTATTTGTGAGAGATCAAATTAAAAATATCTATTTATAAGTGACTAAATTAAAAAATTATTTTATGAAAGAATAATTCAAAAAATATTTTATTTGTGATAAATTAAATTAAAATTTTATAAGAGACTAAATCTTTAAAAAAAAAACCAATCTCTAGATAGCTAAAATAGTGTTACTTAAGTTTCGGCCCAAAAACAATGATTTTTGAACTATTAAAAAAAATGGGTAATGTGACACTTTGTGACTTTGAGACCCAAAAGGAAAGTCTCAAAAGTACGTGCGTCAAGTGCAGTTTTCCAATTTTTAATTTGCACTAAAACTATAGTGGGTTAATGGCCCAAATCATAGTTTACAATGAACAGAAGTTTCATTCGAAACTTTAGGCTCAAGTAAAGTTCGTCCTTATTGAAAATTCTACATAAACCAGGATTTCAATGCTGGTAAGGTTTCCTCTCTGAAGTCCTAGTACGATAGTGCAAGCTATTATCTCATAAATAACACCATCTCTTAGGCTTCAACACCTTCAGCCTTTGTCTTTGAACAAGAGATAGAATATTTGTGAATGATGGATCCATCACTTTGTGCAAATGGCTGTGGCTTCTATGGCTCTTCTGAAACCAAAAATATGTGCTCTAAGTGTTACAAAGATCATATTCTCAAAATCACAGAGAATATTACAAAATCATTGCAAAGTATCACTATCTCATCAGTTGACGAAGAGGATTTAAAAGTAGGTGAAACTGAAACCAACAATTCTACAACAGAGAAGGTTCTTCATGAAGCTCAACAATCTTGTGCTTTGAAAGAGAAGAAAAAGAAGTGCAGGAGTTGCAACAAAAAAGTTGGACTAACAGGGTTCGAGTGTCGATGTGGGGGGTTGTTTTGTGCAAAACATAGATACCCAGAAGAGCATTCTTGCACAGTCGACTTCAAGCAGATCGGTCGTCAACTTTTAATGAAACAAAACCCTCTCTGCAAGACTGATAAGATGGACGGAAAACCCTAGATGATTTCTTATTATTATTTATTATTATAAATATGGGGATTATCTTTTCTTTATCAATTTATTTGGATTGATCAGTACTATAGATTCTTTATTTTATGGAAATATAATTCCTAAGAACTTATCTATCCTTTTCTTTACTTTTGTTAATTATGTTAATCAATTCTTTCTTACGCATGAATGTAGAATTCAATAAATTGACTTCTTTTCTTTTGTCTTTTTTTTCCTTTTCTTTCTGAGAAGAAAGTGTTGAATGAGAAAATTGTATACATTTTTCTTGAAATTCAATGAAGTTGCAAAATTAAAGATTTTAGGTTTGGTAGTTCTTCCCAAAAAATAAAAGATTTTTGAGTTTGGTTTATTAATTATTAATAAACTAAAAGACTTGATTTACTTGACAAAGAAACTTCCTTAGCATAGAAGAGATCACTCAGGGTTTGGGTCCTCATTCTTTTCTTGAATGCATCATTGAAAATAAAATAGATTGCTCTAATTTTATTTATAAGACTATATAACCCGTCATAATTATCGAGAAAACCAATATTTTTTTAATTTATAGGAATTTCTGAAATATTTGTTTACCTCTTTTCTTTGCTAGTAATTATATCAATGAATTCTTTCTTTATCTTATATAAATATAGAATTTTTGTTGGGTGAAATATAAATATAGAACTTAATATATCTATTTTCTTTTTTCTTTCTTTTTTGTTTTTTGGTGAATAAAGCGTTCAATGAGAAAACTTTATCCTCCTTAAAATTCTAAATTCTGAAATTCTACTAGTTAGTTGTAAAATTAAAGATTTAGGTTTGATTTTACTAAAAGGAAAATTTTATTTAATTTAATAATAAATTAAATGAAAGGATTTTAATTTACAAAGAAACTCCCAAAACAGAGAGATTCTTTTAAATCTAATTATGGGCTAGACTTTTACAAAAACAGAATTTTGGTAAACTCAACTCAAATTTCTTTCGTGTTTTTAGGCTTAAGCCTAAACCTAAATATAAAGAAAAAACCCAACCCATGGCTGGGTCCAAAATTATTTCTTAGCTTATGAGAATACACGGATGAGTAATGTAAATTCAACCTATACTCCAATATATGGAGAATAGATCGCCTGCTGTTGAATTTTATCTGCTGTTGGTGCTGTTAGCAGGAAAATGAGTGTGTTTTGATTTCTTTCTTAATTTTTATTTTAAATTAACTTACTTACCCTTTCTTCTCCTTAAACTTTTTCTAACTGTTGAGAAAATCAACAGCAGAGGATCCTGACCCCAATATATGACATGAGGTA
Organism: Erythrophleum ivorense; assembly: GCA_026724425.1. Lineage (NCBI taxonomy): Eukaryota > Viridiplantae > Streptophyta > Magnoliopsida > Fabales > Fabaceae > Erythrophleum > Erythrophleum ivorense. Next base: position 427,450 of record JAIUCV010000622.1, on the reverse strand, counting down.
TGCACCTTTTATAAAAATAATAATAATGCCTTTATGATTTCCTATGCGCTCAACCATTTTTGGATCTCATCCTTTCTAAATATGGTAAAATAACAGAGCCAACCCTTGAAGATTAAGGACAAACATATATAACATGCACTATTTAGTATTTACAGATCCAATAGGATATCTAGTTAATGCTCTCAAAGGGAAAACGTGACTAAAAGTAAACTCCTCTTGATTTTTCATGTCTCTGGAGAATGAAAAATAAATGTTTCTTAAAAACAATATTTTAATAGAAACTAGAGAAGATTGGAAAATAAAAATATTTTTAATTAAAGATAGCATTTTAATAGTATTGATTTCACTTTTTTTTTACGTCTTTTTTGTTTTGGTCATGTATAAAATGTGACTTGAAGTACTCTTTGTCCATTGGGCCAACCACTCTTTAATATTATAATTAATATATTAAGAAAATGTTAGCTTGGACCAAGCCAAGCTTAAAAAAAATCTGAACCTAACTTAATTTATAAAATAAGTTCTTTTTTAATCAAGCTTTATTTTTTAAACTTAATTTTATATTTTTGGAATTAGACCTATTAAATCAAGTGAACTTTCAAATCTAATTTAAATCATCATTCTTCTTGGATGCAACATTTAAAATGAAATAAATAACTTTAACAAGACTAATAAGTAATATGTGGTAAAGAGCTCATTTTATATTTTTTTTAATTTTTTTATATTTAAAGTTATGAAATTTTAATATTATTCTATGCATTGCACAATTTTACTACCTATATCTATGTATATATAAATTTTAAAACTAAATCATTAAATTAGTATAGATATTAGTTCATAATTCATTAATATGATTATGATTAAATTAATGATAATTAAATATATAATTTTTTTAATTTTATATATTAAAAATCTCATATAATAAATAACAAGAAACAAAAATTATGAAATTATACAAAATCAAAAATACATACTATACTCACACACTTTATATAATTAATATCTACTTCTCATAGATTTGTTATTTGTTCTTTTAAAATTTATAATAAGATTTTATTTCTTTATTTTTTAATTCAAATTCTTAATAATAGTATATTTAACAAATTGATATAATATATATTATTCAATAATATATACTATAATAGGTTAGAATATTTATATATAATAATATATTTTTAATTATATAATTTAATTATGTAAATATTGTAATATTAATTATATAAAAATATGATACGTAAAATAAAAATATATATAAAATAAATATCATTAAAATTTTGAATGTATTTAAATATATTTAATATTATAATATATACTAAACAACAAAATTATGATGCAATTCTTAGTAGGCACGTTTCCTAAATGAATATCATTAAATTTTGAATATATTTACATATATTTGATAAACTTTTCATATTGTAATATATATCAAACAACTAATGGGTTCCCCGTACACACGATTCCCACTTTCGCACTTCCTAATACCATTCCCATACCGCCTACCACTGTACCACATCTTCTTCTTTTCTTCTCTGCTCTTTCTCCAACCGTTCCTTCTGCTTCCTTGCGACTTTCTTCCCCCACCCGTTTGTTCTACATCTGTGTGGCTTTCTTCTCTCTTTTCCCACCCCAAGTCACAATCCCATATCCTGAATCGTCCCATCTGACGGAGCTGAAACAACACACATGCTGAAAACGATTCAAGATTTCAAGCAAAGACAAAGACAGAGAAGTGAAGAACACATTCTCACTTTTCCCACTCCAAGTCACAATCCCATAAACCGTCCCATCTGATAGAGCGGAAACAACACTGAGATGCTGAAGAAGATTCAAGATTTCAAGCAAAGACAAAGACAGAGAAGTGAAGAACACATCCTCTAGCCAAGATGAAGAGTATAAATCACTACTGATCACCAAATATCAACCCTGCCCCGATTGTTGTTTGCTTTTTGATTTGAGATGATAATTTCCTTTTTTTTTTTTTAAACAAAACCATTCAAACCTTTGGTCTGTCTAGTTTTACAAGTTCTTATCGATTTTTAACCAATTTCATCAAGTTTTGACTGGTTTGACTAAATGATTATATAGATTGACTAAACCGGACCAATGATTGGTTAACTGATTTTTCAGTTGAAGTGATTGGTTGATCCGGTCCAATCTTGAGAATGATGATATATATATATATATATATATTCTTACATTTTGAATGTTGAGAGAGATCTTCATCTTAGCTAGTTAATATGCGAAGGAAACACAATTATCCAATTGAATAAGCATTTTAATTCTATAATTTTATATATACATGTTGGAGGTTGATCGGTTGAGAGTAAATAGTCATATAAAAAAAATTTGAATAACTCTATTTTGATCCTTATTTTTTGAGTAGATTATGAAAACAGGATATAATTCCTTAAAGACAGATTCTTATCGGTTCTAAACATAGTTAAATTTATTAAAAAAGATTTTGAATAGGAATAATTGAAAGGGATGAATAAAACTAGAATTTTCTGCCACAAATATATTGTTTCAAATGGATTAAATACTAGCACAAAGTAATAAAGAATGACAATAGAAGCACTTTGAAAAAACTAGCAACCATTTTGATAATGAGTCAGAAACTACAATAAAATGCTAGAAATAAATTGAAAATAAAGGGCATAAAATGAATAAACAAATCTAGAATTAAAGGTTAGAAATATAGGTGCACAAAGTAAGATGAAGGTAAGTTGCTGAATAGTTTCGTATGGTTTAGCTGTGTGTCCCTTGCTATAGTCTTTCTTCAATTTGTATAGTGGTTTTCTTTGCTAGTAACCGCTTCCTATGATAAATCATTGTCTATATTTTATGTCTCTACCTACTTTACAATGGCTTCCTTGGACAGTAATTACTCCACATGAAAGATAACCATATGTATTTTATGCCTCCACTAATTTTATGACTTATTCCATGCTTAAATAAAACATTATGAGTGAAAAACATGCTAAAATTGTACTAAAATAAGTTAAGCCCACATTCTTCTTCTTTTTGATTATTTGACCGTCAAGTTTTCAACTAATTTAATTAAGCTCTCAATTAATCTAGTCGAGCCCTTAGCTAAGCAATTGATTCTTTGGCTAGGCAATCAATTTCTCAATTAGTCAATTGAGACCTTAATTAGGGAGTCATAATCTCGGTTAGCCTCTCAACTAAACAATTATAATCTCATATAGGTTTTTAGCTATACAACTACAATCTCAACTAGGTTCTCATTTAAGCAACTACAATCTTAGCTAGACCCTTAACTAATTAATCAGTTGCGACTTCAATTAAATTATTATTATTTTTTAATGTTAAGAATACCAAAAACAAAAGCTGTCCAACACAAAATAATGTGGATTTCATATTCAATCAGAATTGAACATGAATACTTCCAACAGATAAGAACAAGCCAAAAATAGATTGAAAATTTCTAGGAAAAAAAATCTAGAGTGGCTTAATTAATTAATGATCCCTTCATCAAAGTCTTGATTTTAAATTGTTGTATCAGTTTTTTGTAGTAATCCCAATAGGTGGTTTGAGGATTACGCATGAATGAGCAAAAACTTTGCAATTTTTGAAAGAGAAAGAGAAATAAATTTAAAACAAATGAAGAAAAATTCAAGAAACGAGCCTTGAAATATGTTTTTGATGCAAGATTTAAATATTAAATGATACTAATTCTTTTTGTTTAATATCTAGCAAGATGAATAGCAATACCTTAGTTTCCTCAAATACTATATGAACAGCGTTGAGCAATGGAGTAAAAGAATGAAGAAAATCCTCAGGAAATTAATTTTAACCAAAATTAAATCGTGACAAGGCTAATTTTAGCAAAAGTCGACATACTTTTATGCATATAGTAGTAATGAATTACAGAGGTCCCAGAGAAACAAAAAAGAATGAAAGAATGTTACGAACTACAATATCGTATGCAGTGAAATTAATTAGACTATATATATGCACCTACTTAAGCTTCTATTGAAGGATTTCTACGACACAAATTCACTTGATCCTTGTTCACAACTTCTAAGATCCCATCAAACTTTTTTAGTGGATCTTCAAACCCCACACAAAGATCATAAAGAGAGACAGTAGCGGTAGAACTCGAGCTTTGACGAAGATCATGAAGTGACATCATCTTGGTGACATCGAACGAGGTTTTGAGCTTCTCTGGGTGAAGGTAACGACCCAAACATGTTGGAGTTCCGGTGCGAAAGATCTCGTTGTAGTTCCTACAACCAGCTTCGTCGGTTGAGGAAGCTGTTCATCTTTCAAGTAATGTGCACAAATGGTGAGCTTCGCATGATGGTGAATGCACTTAAAAGGCGACGGAGGAGAGCCATCACTGCTGCCGAGGGTGGAAGCCAAAGTTGCAGCCAACAAGAAAAAGGACAGCACAAGACAAATCTTCTTTGATGATGAAGAGGCCATCGAAGAGCACAAGATATAAGGTCGAATATATGTCATTTAATTTTGTTGCGTCTTGGGATGATGGTAGTGGGAACGAATTCACTGGGTCATTTTCGGCCATTGATCTATTCAGCAAATTTTTGGCCGTTTAATCGCGTTTAGGTGATATTTAGTGAAAACAAAAAAAAATTGCAGAAAGATAAACAAATTTAATTAATTATGAAGAAAAAAAAATTAACTGTGTAAATAAAATAATTTCTTTTATGATAAATTTTTTTTATAGTTAAAATTGTTTGAATGTAATTTTCTCTCAAAATTAAAATTGTTGCCCGGTTAAAAATTTTGGTCCTTACAATTAAAATTTTTACTCAACTAAAATTTTTGTCTTTACAATTAAAGTTGAGGATCTTTAGGAGTTTTACTTCTACATAGACACTGGAATAATACAAAATAAGTTTTATCGCTAATTTCTGATAGACTTGGTTTTGCCTAGAGGGACAAAAACTTAAGCCAATCTAATTTATAATTATAGATTGCAAAGGATTTAACATTTTAAATAAAATAAAGGCTAATTTTTACATAACTCTTTTGAACTTTACGTTATTTACAAATAATATCCTAACATTTAAATTTTGTATAAATAACTTCTGTCATTAGTCTGTTATTTTACTAAAAAAAATATGATATATCAAACAAGTTATTTGCATGTGACTAAAGTTTAATGGAATTTGTCACACTTGTGATATGACTGCATGACACTAGAAAAACTTTCAAAAGATTGGATTCTCAAAAATGAAAACTGAATCAAGTGAAATTTGGTTCAATTTTCAAAAAAGAAAACCGGATCAAATAGTAGAGTCGCCACCAAAGTTTTTTAATTTTTAAAAAAGCAATTTTATTGCAAAAGAAGATGGTCTACAAATTAGAAATGGATTCAAGAATTGATTATGTGCGGAGAAGGGGTTAGGTACCGCATAACACCTATTCATAAAAATGATTACCCTATATTAGTTATACACAATTGATATGACTTTTCTTTTATTTTAATTCCTCTAACAATCACATGTGGTAATAAAAAAAAGAAAAGCAATTAAAAAGGAAATAAAAGAAAAAAAAAAGAGTTTGTTTACAATGATGGACTTGATTTAGAATGAGAATTTAAGATTTACATATCCTATAAGAGATATCAAAGTTCATGTAGTTCGAACAGATAGAAAAAATGTTTGGTTATGTGTATGTGGGCATTTTCTTTTTCATGTGTTTTTCTTTTAATTTTTGGGAATAAGATTTCTTTTTTATATATATATTTAAACTAACTATTTTTTTTAATGAAAAAAGAAAGAGAGTAAAAATTACTTTTGTTTTTAACAAACAAAACGACTTTAAAATTGGTAAATATGTTTTAATTTGTAAAAGATAAAGTTAATTTTACTTCTTTACTCTTCTCATTTCCTTTTTTTCATTTTTTATGACCTTTTTTTAAATATTATTTAGTTATTCATTTATGACTTTTTTTTAGTTTTCATGACTTTTTATTATTTTTATTTCTTAATTGAGTTTTCTTTTATTTTTTTAAATTAATTTTTTTATTATTTTTGTGATCTTTTATTTTTAGGACTAAAATTTTTTATTTAAAAAGGATCCCCTTTTTTTTAACATATTTTTAATGTCTAATTTTTTTGTCAAAAGAAAATTTGAGAAAAATTCATACGTTAAAAAAAGAAAATTAATTTCTTATCTTTTTTTTTGTTTTTGTTTTTGTTTGTTTATTTGTTTTTTAAAATTGAATACCTTTTCCTAAAAATTAAGTACAATTTTTTTTGAATTTCTCTTTTCTTTTTTTTTAATTTATTAAAAAAATATTTTATGACTTGACCAAGTGACTAAAGAGATTTATTGTTACACACAGCCCCCGATGACTTTATATGTCTAAGGGGATAAAGTGTTCCACATAGCAACTTCTAAAATAAAATGAAATAGAAATAAAATAAATAAAATTGACAAACACACAATAAACTCGTGATTGTGTATACTGTGTTCAGCCAACAAAGCACCATGTTCAAATACATTTCAAATATATAAATAAGGACATGAAAATGATTTGTCTTCACTTGTGTGTCTTCATCCTCGCCTACCTTATGCTTTCCTCAGCATGAATTGTTTTCGCTCACACATCCAATGTAACTCAATTGGTTATCTCCATTTAGTTGCCTCTCCATTTCCCAATTTCTTTGTGCTTTCTCGCATCATGGACAATTTCATAAACAAAACAAAATAGAGTCTAACCAGGGAAGGAGATGGTATCAAAAGAGTTATAAATAATCACAATCATTTTATGACCATAGCTCCTTAGACCCTTACTTTTCCATGAAGCCCTAATTATTACACGATATGCCATGTAAGGTATTATTTTGTGTTGTTAGCAAGTTGAATCTCATTTATAACGTAACCCAATTGGCATAGTGATGATACTTTAAGCAAGGAAATATAAAAGCATCTAAAAAACCCCATGTGCAGACTATAAGCAACCTCATAAATGAGTCATGATCCCGTGGATCAATTGTTATGATTAAACACAATTATCTAAGGACAATCCTCAAGCTCTTATTGCTGAATAGAGACATAAAAGGGGACCAACTATTGCATGTTGTTAATGTCCCAACATATCTTAGGAATTCAAAATTTAAATATCATTGAGATAAGTAGAATTATAACACCAAATTTACACAAGACTTGGAGAATTGACAAAATTTTAGAGGCATATTCCACATTGAGTAAAACCATTACATCCATATCCATAATCTAAGTTCCACCATCTCCATGATAAAGGAAACCATAGTTACCAAGAGGAGCTCACATTCTGAACTCTTAAAATCAATATCCCCACACAAAGAGTTGACATCCCAAGAATGGTAATATCCCAATCCTAATCCTAAATTGTACAGTGGCAAATGTGGACAAGAATTTAACCCATTTGTTACAAAGGTGCCAACTAAACGCCAATCCCATCAATCCCTCGCTGAACTAAAAATAAAGCAAGAGTAGCAATTGAGATTTCCTTCAATATTCACATGCAAAAGCAAATCAAGTGGCAAAGAGATTAATATTAAGAATAGATCACATTGGCCAAACATTCACTTAATAAGACTTCATAACATTATCACAAATACGTCAACCAAAACAAACCACATTCATCATATCACACATGCTTAAAAACAACTCATAAAGATCATTAAAATTATTAGATTAAAATAATGAAGATTACCCTTAGATAGACGTAACTTGCCATGGATATTCTTCATCTGAACATTTGTAATCCCAGAATCTTGTAACTAATACTTTTGCCTAAAAGCTTGACAACAAGTGGTTTGCTTCAAGGCTTTTGTAAATGAGTCCTTTCCTTGCTTGAGACTTTAATAACCGTGCAAGAGTCTGAAGAATGCACCTAAAGGGAGTGAATAGGTGCTTTCACATAAAAGTATAGAATTAAAGGCAATTAATCTAATTATATATTAATATCAAATGATTTCAAAAAAGACTTGATAAAAAACGTTGGTGCAAAAACCTTGTAGACACAAGAAGATCTTGTCAACAATATGTTATAAAAGACAGTGATATTTTAAAGATCAAGTAGACTTTTGAAAGCCTTGTCAACAAAATATTCTACTAGAGAGTAATGATAGAAATAAAGAGAAGAGAGAAGAAGTACACTATATATTATCCTAGTTCGGTCCACTTGACCTACGTCTAGTTTCCTTGCAAGCCACCAAGGGATTTTCATTATAAAATCAAAGTACACAGCCACAGAAGCTAAGTTTCCAAACTCACTTAAAACTTTTACAATGCTTGGGTTTCACACAAGCTTGTCCAAAACTTAAAAACTAAGTTCAGAAAATTTAAGATAAAGAGAATAATGAATACTGTAATATAATTTAGCTTTTCTTTCTTTGCTTCAATTCTCTCCATTCTTCAGTTCATCATCTTACTATTATATAGTGGCTCCCAAAGAAAATATATCCGTTAGAGAGTTCAACTACACAAATATAGTCATTGCAAGAAGTATGGAAGCAGAGACAGTTAAGGAAGTTATAGTTTTGGCTACACATGCTATTTTCTTCTTCTTTCTTGATTTTGAATCATTGACCTTGCTTTGCTTCTTCTCTCTCTTATGTTACTTTTCTTTCACTTTTGCTTAACAAAATACTCGGTTGTGTTGATAAAGAAGAATTACTCTAACACCCTTTCATATGTACACATATCCTTTCTTCCTGCCTTTTCTAGGAGTTTGTGCAATGCTTTTCTTTGTTCAACTTTTGTACCATTTTGAAGATTTGAAAATTAAAGCAAAACATAGTAATTTTTGAGGCAAGATGTAAAAGTTTCCCTCTTTCCATGCTTTGTCTTTATCATTTGTTTTTTCTCATTAAATCTTCTAAAAGAAAACTTTTAAACAATCCTCTATTTTCTTGCTCTATCTTCTTTTCTCTTTTCACAAATATGCCTCTGCAACTTTACTTAGATGAGGAAAAAAGGTTGGATAGAGAATTTTTGAAAGGATCATAAATAAGTTGACTTTTGGAAAATCTTTAATATATTTTTTTTTATTCGTGAATATGGAATTTGTGATGTTGCCACTAGTTTGATGAAGCAAAAAATACAAAGGAAGAACTTATATTATTTTGGTTGCCTATGCTCCTTTATCTCTTTCAATGGTTTTTGCCTCTTTATCTCTTTTGCTATTTTCTTCTTCTTTGATGCAGCTTTTCTGATTGTATGTGGGATGGAGATGTTAGAGCTTCCTATTTGCTTTTATTTTATAGCATTAGATTTTCTTTATTTTTTTATTGAGTTTTTGCTTTTACATTGTTTAGTGTTCCATTGAGATTTGCAAAAAGAAGTGATAGCTCCTTTCTAATTTTCAATACCTCATTTAATGTTTTACAAAAATAAAAAGTGACTCTTCAATATCATATATTATACAAATAAAATAACTTTTCAAATGACTTTTGACAAACAATCAGAGTGTCTTGATACGTGAGTATATATATATAACAAGCATCTTTTGAATTGATATTTCTTTTTTATCTTTTTATTTTTTTTAATGCATATTCTTTCAATTATTTTATACTTGCTACTATTCATAAATTTAGAAAACATACTCTATTTTAATCCATTTTCTTTTTCTTAATTAATTGTTATTGCTTATGAAATTAAATTTAATAACATAAATTAATGTAATAAACAATAAATAATATTTAATTAATTTTAACTTAATACTTATATAAATTTTAACTTAAAAAATTTTATTATCATCAAAATAATTAAATCTAAATCAAGACTTGGACTAACAGAGTCTTCCCCATCTGGGTCATCTTCAAACCAAAAACTTATCTCACTTGAACCATTAGGTTCCAACTCACTAGCAGAATCGCCTTCATCCTCTGAGTGAATTCCCCACAATCCTCTGTTCTCATTTGAGCTACCCTCTAGAATACCAAGTAATGAGTCCTTATACGACTTATGACTAGCACTGGAATCCTCAACTTCTTCTCCATTGATTTTCCACTTTAATATGACTTAAACTTCAAAAGGTGGCCATCTGATACTGGAAGCCAAAAGGATGCTGAAGTGCACTCGGCTCTTCTCCCTTGAGACTGCTTGCTGGGCTACAGCGTACTGGTGAGGACGATGGGGCTAGCTAGAAGGTCAGTTCTGATGTTGGTGGTATAATGGAACGCCATAGCAGAAGGAGAACCAAACCATTAGTGGGTGTACCAGCACAGCTTGTAATAACAGACGAGAGGTTGTTGTTAGTTCCATAGACAAGGAGTATTGAAGGCAGTGCATCTTCTCCCCACCCCTTGCTCACTCACACAGCCGTTGAAACAACTTCTCCGCTGGCCTTTAACATTCCAAAAGAAAAAAACCCAAGAGAGAAGTGGCCTCCTCCTTGTCTCTTACTTCTCGTCCTTCCTCAGCTTCTCATTCTTCCTCTCAATCTCCTCCTTCCTTCCCTCTGTCTCTCTCTCTAGTAGCTTTCTGTTCTCACTGTCCTCTCTCCTTATTTTTGTCAATCTACGTCTTTCTTTTTTACCTCGTCTCTCCTCTTTCTGTTTCTCTTAAACCCGAGCAACCCGTGCCTCTATCTCACTCTCTGTTTTCTAGATCTCTCTCTCGGTTTCTAGCAGCTTTTCTCCCATCTCCTCCTCTCAATTCACTCCCCAAAAATCCTCTCTATTGCTCTCTTCTCCCTTCTTCTCTCAAATCCCCATCTCTATCAACCCTATCTCCCTCTCGGTTTCCTATTCTTCCTCTCTTGAATTTCCCAGGCCCGAAACCTTCTCCGAAAAAGCCCCCTTTGCTTCCGCCGCTCTCCTCCTTCTCCGTTCTTACCAACCTTCTTTCGCACACTTTCTTGTTTCTCTCCAACAGCCTCCTTTACGTGCGTGAGCGAGTATATCCGGTTTCATGGATGGTGGCTACCTGAGGGAAATGATCAGATCTGATTCACCTGTCCCTCTTTCCTCTGTGCGTGAGTATGGTGCTCTGATTCTCCTGTCCCTCTTCCCTCTGTGCTTGGGTGTGTTGCTCTCCTTGCGTGTCCTTTTTCTGAGCGTGAGCGGTGTGCTTGCAGCAGGACCGTATGTGCAGTAGAGGGAACGTGACGACCGAGCCCCAGGTCCTCTTTTATGCCCATTTATTATTATTTTTTTCTAATTTTTTATTTTTTTAGTTTTCTATTTTTGGTTCATGAGTTTCTTTTTCTGCAAGTGGGCTTTGTTTTGCTAGTGGGCCCTCGTTTCTTTTGGTTTTTTTCTTTTAGGCATTCAGTTAATGGCCCAAGAAAAGCTGATGATGTGACCTTTGTCTTGATCTGTTTCATTTTTAATTTTTCTTTTTTTTTGGTTTATTTTCTTTTATTTGTTGAATGCGTATTTTTTTATTATTAATTATATTTTATTAATTAATTATTATTTTTTGAGGTATTGGGCCGAAGGGAATGGGCCTCAATTTTAAATTAGCAAGGCTATAGGGTTTGAGGTTGTTGAGTTGAAGGAAATGGGCCTTTCGTTTTTCTTATTTTTTTCATTTCAGTTTCTTTTTTTTTTTTAGTTCTGGTTTGATTTTTGATCTTATTTGATTATGATATTGGGCTTTGGTATTTTGGATTTTAAGTTAATTGGGCTGAAAGGTTTGAACCGACAAAGCAAGTAATTTGTTTTTTTGTTTCTCTTCCTTTTTTAAATTTTTTGTTATTCTTTCTTCTCTCTCTTTTTTTTTATATGGGGTTACATTGGATTTTTTCATTTTTGCGTATTTTTCTCTTTTTCATTTTCATTTTCATTTTGATTTTTATTTATACAAATTTTGATTGTTTTCTCTTTTTTTCTTTTCTTTTTTAACATTTTTTGTTAATTTAATTTTATTATTATTTTTAGAGTATAGACAAAATATGAGTTATTTACACATAACTCAAAATTTAAAAGAGTTATATATACAAAAAATAAAGTTCAAAGATGCCAAAGTCAAGGTCTTAGTAGTAATCCTGGTAGTCGATATCAAGTCCAAGTTTTTATCTAGACTTTTTAAAGAAGCAGATGTGCAATGGGTTGAAACAGACGAAAGAGGCAAAGAATATGTTTCGTTAATAAAATAATAGATTAACTAATAGTAGGAAATCACTTTTACAAGTTTAAAAATTTAAAAATATTTATTATCAAATTTTAGAAGTCATAGATATTACCTACATATAACTTAGAGTTTATACAATTCAGCCTAAAATAAAATACATAACTCTAATAAGACATTAACTTATTATTGCATTTATATTTGATGTTGTTAATTAATTATTTATTTTTTCTACAGTTCCCGTAATTTTGTTATGTTAAAGTCAATAATTTCTAGCCATCCAAAATCTCTGCAATTAAATAGGATATATACATAATTTAAATTTTGGAGTACCTATAAAACTGCCACTCGGCTATATGACGAGTATAGTTCTGACATATACAACTCTTAAAATATCTGTATTACTCATTTTTCCAATCAATAAATTCTATTTGTAAATGGGCTGGCATTACTATTTTGACAATTAGTCATTAATTCATTTGAAACCATCTTGTTTCACATGGAAGTTATTTTAATTCCAACATTAAAATTCCAAGCAAAATGTTTGGGATACATCGCTGGAAAATAGCACAGATCATGATCGTATAGAAACTCTAGTATCTAAAGTTATCTCTACAATCAACTTAATGCCACTTTACTTGGAATCAGCTTAAATACGAGATAGGATTTGTTCGGGCAGATACAACTTCAGTAGCTACATATAAACAAGAATCCATCTTTCCTTGGGTCTAGCCAAATTTCGTATTCGAACCAACCCTGCATGAAATGGGGTTACAGTCATAGAACTAATACTCGACCTTGGTTCAAACATAGCACATCACCGAGCAGGGACAAAACCCACTCACGTCACGAATCATACCTCCCAATACAAAACTCCCCCTACAACAATCAACCACGAGAATGAACCAATTATTAAAAGGCTCGATTTACCAAAAACATGCATCACGTATATCAAAAGCACGCCTTTCAACTAAACTAGACATGTTCACACTCATTCTGAACATGTCACCATCCAAGATCAATATACGAAGTACTAACATAGAATCAAAAAGCCGAACCATTTCGATAGAAATCATTTTAAGTACTAACATAGGACCAAAAAGCGAAACCATTTCAATAGTTTTGTACACAAGGTAACAGAGACTAGCACAGGCTAGAAAGGATGATTCTACTAAGTGCGTTTGCTATAAGCACTATTTTCACGATGGTCAATTCAGAGCGTCTTAGTAGTGTTGATAGTAAATCAATCTTGACGAGTAAAATGATAACCGATCCACAAAAAGCCTAGGTACTCCTTCCTGTCCCTCTTCGCCCAACAATCCAACATAAACTGCAAATTCAGAGTATGTAATTAAGACCTAGAGGGTATTCTTGGATACATCTCCGAAGCGAACAAACCAATGAGCATCAGAAGAATTATTCTCCAGCTTAGGTTGCAGTAACTCCATCCTTTGTCCTTTTTCTATCACAAATTGCGCATAGTCAACCATCTTTGCCGGGGCGGCAAACATTGTAGTAGGAGATACAGGGAGTAGTGACACCAAAACCCTCGCAACCTCATGCATAGTAGGCCTCTCAGAAGGGTTTCTTTTCGTGCATAGCAGAGCAAGCTGAAAGGTCTTCTTGACAGGGGTCAGATCCAAGCAGGTTACAGAGACCTCTGGATCCACAGCTTCCATTACAGTGTTGTTATCTGCCTTGGACAATATCTGTCAATTCAATGTTACACACTAAATCACCATATAAAACGGGAAGAGGCAACCTGCAGGAGTCACTAGGACATATGGATTTATGTTCAATAAAAATAACTATGTAGAAGTGCATTGTCCATACTGTGTAACCATACCAATATACTAGACAGGACTGGTAAAGGCCTCATGAGGTCATTGCTGAAAGCTGGAACGTCGGTATGACAAAAACCAAAAAATTGATTAAAAAAGGAGAAACATACCAATTGAAGCAAGTTAGACTCATTATCTACTGCTTTCTTGCCAGTTAATAGCTCAAGCAGAACAATACCAAAGCTATATACATCTGATTTTTCATTCAGCCGAGAAGTCCGGGCATACTCAGGATCAATATACCCTATGGTTCCAAGTACATATGTTGATGCATGGGTTCTTGTTGTCGATATACTTTTGGCAATACCAAAATCAGATAGATGAGGCTCAAAGTTCTCATCTAGCAAAATATTTGAAGATTTTATATCCCTGTGAATGATTCGAGGGTTGCAATCATGATGAAGATAAGCAAGACCTTCAGCAGCTCCAACAGCAATCCTCAACCGTGTTTCCCAATCAAGTTTTACCTTCTTCAAGGGACCTGTCAGACAAAACAGTTTAAGCTATAAATTAAAAAGGAGTATACACTAAATAAGCGTGCATCTTATTAATATGAAAAATTTAAATAGCCATCAACTTCTCATCCAAATGAACAAAACCTACTTGAACACTATATATTTCACTTCTCTTACATGAATAGTTATAAGTTTCGCCCAGTTTGGAAAACCTACCATGAAGAAGATCCCACAGAGAGCCATTCTCCATATAGTCATAGAATAGGAGATTTCCACTGGGAGTTAGCGCATAACCATGCAGGGTGACAAGGTTTCTATGTCTGATGCTGCCAATAGTCTCAAGTTCTGTTTCAAACGCTTGCAAATTGTGTGGATGCTGGTTGTAAAGTCGCTTAATTGCAATTGGTCGGGAACCTTTCAAATTACACTTGTATACTGTACTAGAGGCACCATACCCTATGATATATTTCTCACTCAGATTCTCAGTAACTCATTATATCATCTAAGGTGTGAATTGCCATATCCATATGAAGAATTACAAATTTAGGGGGTCCTGAAAAGAAGCAAAAAAACAAAACAAAACATATATGAGAATTTGTGCTTGTATTAAAATCTTATTAAGAAAAGAAAGCAACTTTTAAATGCCTTGACCAGTTCCGCTAGAGCTTTCCATCAAATGCTTTGATTGGCTGGATCTATAAACAGCAATAATGACCATTACCAATAATGTGATGATACCCAGTGTGAGACAGAGAACTGCAGCCCTAGAAAAAATCACTGAAAAGAACACAGGTTATCACTCCTCATATTTAAATTTAATTGCATATAACCTGAGTTCTCCAGTTTTATATATGAATTACATACATACAGAAAATAGATTGAGTGGATGCAACATACCTCTGGATTTTGGTATGTAAGGACCACAGAATGATCCTAACTTTTTCCCACATAATAAAGGATTTCCCATGAAGCTGCAACATGTCACATTAAATGTCATTGATACATGAAAATTGAAAAGCTATACATGATTTTATCCCCAATACCTGTCAGCTGAAAACCGTGAAAAATTCCTCATAGAAGGAATAATTCCAGATAAATTATTGTAAGAGACATTTCTAGAACATGGAACAAACAAACGTTAGAAACACAATTCTGAAAAACAAAGCGATGAAAACAATTGACTGATCATCAGGTGTCCATACAAGGATGAGAGACTCAAGCAATTAGCTAGCTGATCTGGAATTTTCCCATGCAAGACATTGTTGTTCAGTATCCTATTGAAATGTCCCACCAAACGAAATTCATGAATAGCTGCTACCCATGCATGCTCAATGCAATAAATTACGTAGAAAGTACTTCGTGGTTATCTTACAGAGAAACAAGGTTCTGTAGCTGACCAATTTCCTGAGGGATACTACCCGAAAGACTGTTGTACGAAATATCACTAGGAGTAAAAGCAAATTATTAAATACAACGTAAAATCACAGAGACAAATCAACTTGATCAGTTTTATTTTCACACAGCAATTAAAGTTTACATGGTCTGTATGCTTCTCAAATTCCCAAATTCAGCAGGCAATGGACCATAAAGATGGTTATGGCTCAGGTTCCTGCATAAATAAAGCATAGATATTTGACAAATTCCAGCATAATGAGTAAACGAACAACTGCTATAAATGCAACATCTGCCTAACATCTGTCTTACAGAGTCAGAAGATGCTCTAGGTCACCAACAGATGCTGGAACTGGGCCTGAAAAATTATTGTCCGACAGATCCCTGAACATGAAAGAGAAAATAAGTCAGCAACTATTGCAATTAATCAAGGCAGAAGATTTAACTTCAAAACTTACAGCGTATCAAGATTTATGATATGGCCCAGTTCAACAGGTATGCTCCCTTTGAAGTTGTTAGCAGAGAGATTTCTGGAGATACAAAAATGCTTACTACTGCTGCTTCACAAAGAAGGGAAGATAAAGAGCAAAGGACAACAAAACAAGTCTAAATACAGTTTGTCACAACATACAGGTAAGTCAAACTCTCAAGGCTTCGAAAACTCAAAGGAATGGATCCACTCAAGTGATTACCATGCACATTGCTGAAAAAGATAAACAAATAAGAAACTAACACAACACAAGGAGAGGACTAATAAAAGCAAAAGGACTTTGTTCTTAAAAGAAATGCCCATATTCTCTGTTGAGAGTTTAGAATTCTTACAACTGATTCAAGGCTGTGCAAGAGCTGATGTTATGTGGAATAGGTCCCTCAAGATTATTGTTGGCAAGATTCCTGAACCATGGCAAGAAGAGCCTCTTAACAACGCCAGCACAGTAAATTGCAAAGACCACGAGATAAAATGAATAAAACACACAATTCAAACAAATGTTCAAGCCTCCCAAGTTCATTAGGAATCCTGCCAACTAGACAGTTGTCATTCAATTGCCTGAAAAACAAGTTTTTCTCAAAATAAATATGCAATAAAAGAGATCAATCATAATTCTATACAAAAATTGGAAATCAACTCACAGGTAACTTAATTTAGACATATTGCCAAGTTCTGGTGGGATAGGACCAGAAAGCAAGTTTCCATGGAGGTACCTGAACAATCATAGTGCTAAGACTAATGGTAACAATTAACTAATGACTTGACGTTTTTAGGCTAAGTTGTACTCACAGCTTGCCAGTAAAAGATAAATTGCCAAGTATTGGAGGGATTGGTCCCACCAGCTCATTCTCACTCAAATCCCTGAAACGAAGTTTAAGATAGATGTACTCTCTAGTAGACAATATCTCCAGTCTATATACTAAATTTTATACTTACAAAATAGCAAGTGCTTGCATCAAACCAATCACCTCAGGGATCTTCCCAGTTAGCCTATTACCTTGAAGTGACCTAGGCAATAAGTTATTAAGCTAATTAGACTATAACCCATATGACAGGATTCCATAAAAGAATAATTGAATACCAATGATTTGCAGTTAAGAACCTATAGAACTAAAAATGACACGTCCACAGTCAAGTCAATATACTCACAAAGTTGCTACTTGCAGGAATCCAATGTTGTAAGGAATCTCCCCACTGATCTGGTTATATGATATATCCCTGAATATTTATCACAAGATAGAGTGACATGATGGAAACATAATAAAGATATAACTCAGAGGAATTTAAGAATAACGTACAAAATTTCAAAACTTGTACAGTTTCCAATGCTTTCCGGTATTGTGCCCCTCAAATTATTGCCTCTCACATCACTGAATATTATTGCAACAAATAAAAGGATACATTGAGTTAAAAAGAGCATAAAAATGGTAAAAGGCCAGAATAGAAAAAAAAAAAAAACCTTGGTATGCCAATGTTGGAGTACTCACAAATACCACAAACCAGTTAATTGACAAATATCAGGGGACAGAGTTCCACTCAGAGAGTTCCCTCTCAAGCCTCTGTTACATTAACAAATTAACAAATATTATAAAGAATTACAGTAAACTCTCAAATGCGGATTACAAAAAATTAGAGACACATAACATAGAGATTATCATCTTATAACTTAGTGTACATAAAATGGATAAAAGACATAATTCACAAAACTCACAGATATTGCAGGACTTCATTCCAATAGAGCAGTCTTGGTATCTCACCAGTGAGGTGATTTCGAGCAAGATCACTAAGAACATGTCAGTATAACATAAGTAAAAGCAATTTCCTGTCCAACCTAAGATTAGTAATAGCAATTGGCAATGAAACGTATGAAAAATCAGAAAAAACTAGTGGAATGTAAACTTAAATTTCAAACAGCTTGACATTTTACCACATCTTGATGATATCCTAAAAATACCAAAGAAGGAACTTACAGGGTTTTCAGGTTAGGAATTTGGGTTAATGTTGAAGGGATAGGACCTATCAACTGATTATTCTTCAAATTCCTGCAGTCAGCAGCACAGAAAATGACTAGTCATGACACTAATTAAAAAATTAGCTTATTGAATGCCAACACAAGGTTTTGAACTCACAAAAATTCCAGTTGCTTTAGCTTTGATAGGGAGAAAGGCATATCCCCAAATAATTGGTTATCAGACAGATCTCTGCATTTCAAGAGAAAAAACATGCTATCACTCTATGACATTGGCCGACTCCAACACAGTAAGACCGGGACTAATTATATTTATAAACAGAGATAATACAAAAGCCCATACAGATGGATGAGTGAAGCACAGTTCCCAATTTCATCAGGAATTTGACCACTTAGTTTATTCCCCTGGAGATCTCTGTAATTTTAAGAATACAGAATTTATATTGCATATACAAATCAAAGTTAAGAAATATGTGTAAGAAGGAAAACCAAGGGAAAGAGATAAAATTAAAGTGACCCATCATACATTGATTGCAAGTTTCTTAAATCGCCAACGGCTGATGATATCTCGCCACCCAAGTTTAAACTTGACAGATTCCTTCAAGAACATAATAAAGGCACTCAAGTTCAATTTTAGAAGATGAGATACATTTGCCTAGTCCGAATCAACAAGGGAAAAAAAATACAGCTAATCAGAGTAACTGACGCAACTCAACAAATAAATTACAGAAATTGCAACCCACAGAGTAAGAACAGTAGAGCTGATATTATCACAGGATACTCCCCGCCAGGAACAAAAGTCTTCATTGCGTACATCATCCCAATCAAGCAACACATCTGCTACGTTGCTGAAAGATGCCTTGATTGTCATTAATGTTTGTCCTACACGGTTTCGAGATGATAAATTGTCCAGCAGTAAACTAGAAACAAATTAACTGATAACTTATGTTCGGGCAACAAACTAGCCATGAATAAAGAGCTCGCCTATCCAAGGGCACAAGGAAGAATGGTGGGTTAATTTATAGAAAATGTCTATCAACCCAGACAAATGAAAGAACACACACACACACACAAATAAAAGAACAAGAATTATACTACACACACTTAAGAGTCAATTTTATTGGCATTTCTACTTACTAAAACTGAGACTTGGGTGGTGGAGTTACAGAATTTAATTTTCACGCTACCCAGGTCTCGAATGATACAAAATACTCATGTGGACAAAGCTAAAATTTTATCTTCACCCAAAAAACCCAAAAAAAAACAGTTCAAATTTTATCAAGAGTCGTCTGAAGATCATCAGCTAAAACCACACTAACTTTAGAAGGCATGTTACCTTCTTAATGTTTTCTCTATAATTTTCGTCAATATAGCGTTCATGTACGCATCTTAGAACGAAATAGACTAATTGTTAAAGCCATGACCAGGAATAGGAAATCGGCATTTACTTTACGGCCTATACCAGCCATTGCTAACGGGCGCAGCTTCTCTCCAGTCGTCATGCCAACTGGACCATCCAGTCCTGAGTAAAAGTCATATTATAACTTTAAAAATAAAAAATGAAAAATGAAAAAACAATAAAATGAAGCAGCTTTGTCTCAGGACTGGATCATCCTGTTCGCGCCAATACTGGAGAGAAGCCGCTGCCATTGCTAACATTGCAAGAATGTGCGAATAAATAGTATAAAGTATTGTCTAATTCTATCATTGACATATTTAATGACAAGAATTCCCGAGCATCTAGTTTCTACAAGCGGGAAAGCAATGTCACCGCGCTTAAAAGTGGAAGATATTTCAGTATCTTAACGCATCTGATTTTAAGATTATCCACCAATAAACTAGCGGGAACCCAGACTGGAAAATACGAAGAGTAGTAGGAAAGGCAAATTTATCTATGTGGTTGAGAGGATCACGCTCGCATAAATGTTTTCCGTTCACGCCATACGGTTTTGCCATAATTACTTCGAAAAGTTTGTTTGATGAAATTCAGAGCCTGTCCTCTATCAAATTCGTGGCTAAACACTATTCCATTCTCTTGCCTGAAGAGACTGATAATCAGATAAAACACTGTTACCCAGTGACCGCATCTCATTTTGCCCTCTCGTAATACATAACATAACCTTCACAGTTTCCGGCTATAAAACGAGGCCCAGCTTTACCGTAGCAGAATCACAAAGAAGAAACAAAAACGGAAAAGACATAATGCAAGTATACCCGTGCAATGAGTGAACCAAAACAACAATGGAAGCACACCTTCCTCGCTGAGAGGTGAACCAAATGAACAGAGGAGCAACAGCAGCGACATAACTAAAAATAGCTTCAACTCCCTCCTCTGCTTGCCCGTATGGAACAACACGGGCACATCATACTCCATTGCTTCCTACCACCACACACAGAATGCTGAGCTTCAGGGGCAGAAATGATAATGCAATGAAAAACAAGAAGATTACGCACCTTGGGTTTTGATTTTTGCAGAGACAGAGTGGAAGGAAGAAGACCAGAGAGCAGGCGTTTGGCGTGAACTGTAAGGAAAATACAGAAGCGAGTTTTATGAAGAGAGAGAAACACGGAAGAGAGAGAGAGGGGAAAATAACGGACAAGAATCTAGAGAGAGAAAGGAATGGGAAACGGCGGTGAGGGGACGTTAGTGAGTGTGACACATAAAACATATAGAGTGGGAGCGAAATAGGCAGGCGCCGTCTTTCGTACCTCACCTTTTCCCAAAGCGGGTAAAATTTTGACAGCTCTCCTTAGACATCTATTCCACGCGCCAACGTATCACACGCCAAAAATTGTTATAAACAGTCAAACACAAAAACTAAAATACACAAACTGCATTTGGTTAAATTATAGCGTAAAATATCTTTTGTACTGATGTCGTTTGCAATAAATTCACTATTTGCCAAATTAAGTTACAGAATAAATTATATAATTTTATTAATTTTATTAAAATTATATAACTTTTTATTTCGGAAATATATAAAAATTTCTTTTAAAAAATACTCTATATTTTAATTTTCTGTTCAAAAAATATAATTAGATTTAATAGAAAGTATTATGTTAAAAAAATTTAAATTAAAATTAAAATATAAAATAATTTTATTTTAAAATAGATTTATGTATATTTTAAAAATAAAAAAAGCTGTATTATTTTATCAAAATTAAAAAAAAATTGTGTAATTTACTTTAAATTATATTTTTATTTCTTAAAAAATTATAGTAAATTATTTTAATATTTTGATCATAATTTTTTAAAAAATTAAATTTATTTTTAACAAAAAAATATTTTTTTAACAATATAATACTATAGTTTTATTTTTAACATGATTAAAAAATAGTTAAATTAAGATTATTCTCAACATGTAATAATTTTATTTTTAATATAATAAAAAATAATTAAATAATTTTATTTTTTAAAAGAATATTCTATAAAAAAAATTAATTTTATTAATAAAAATAAATTAAAAATTTGAATATAATTTTAAATAAAACTATTAAATATATTTAATTAAACTTTAAAAAGAGGAATATGATTTACTCAAAAAACTGAAAACCTTTTCGACTCTAACTAGAAACAATCCTAGCTTAAGCATAAGAGTCTTGATTGACGACTTAAGGTCTTGTTTGGTATAGAAGAATAACTTTTGATGGAATAAAAATAGAAAATAGGATGAGAATGAAAAAGAATATTATATTCTATAGTTATATTTGATATAATAAAAGAAGAAATAGGAATATTTTTACTTTTTAATACTTAATTATATAAAAATGACATAAAAATAAAATAAAAAAAGAATTAAAAAATTAAAATAATTTTAATAATTATAAAATATAATAAAATATTTATTTTTAATTACAAATAATAATAAAATAATTATTTTTAATTATTAATAATAATAAAATAATATTTTAATTTAAAATTTTATTTTTAATTTACATTTAATAAAAAAAATTATCTAAAATAAAATAAAATAGTTTCAATTTTTATTTGCTACTCAATAAAGTTTTCTCCTACCATAAAGTATTAGAATAGATTCTCCCATATTCATAGAAGATAATTCATCTAAAGAAAGAAGTCTCCTCCTTACCAAACATATATTTTTTCAATTTCATTTTTTTTAACTCTTCATCCATCAACTTTCACCCCAGCCAAACGAGGCTTAAAATCTGTGTTGATCCATCATCACACGCTGGATGAAGCGTTGGGAGAATTGGTGGTTCAATTAGGGAGGGGAGAGTGTGTATAAGTGGCGCGTGCTCAGGGCGTGACAGTGATAAAGGGTCCTGAACAGAACTTGGGCGAATTATGTTCGGTTAAAAGAGGAGAAAATTTTGCTGAATGCACTCTCATTTTGCGACCTTTTTTAGGGTCTTTCAAATAAAGAGTATTTTTAAAGCCTTTTTAAGAAAAATAAAAAATAATACTTTTTGTTGGTTTCGTCCTATGTTATTGCTATGTCTGCTTTTTCACATTTTGAAATTACTATGTATTATTATATTATTATTTGTTAAAAAAAGATAAAAATATTTTTTATATAACTTATATAATATTTATTATATCTTTATAATTATTATTTTATTTATTAAATTATTATTTTAGTTATTAAATTATTTTTTAAAAATAAAAATACAAAAAATATTTTTTATTTTATTTATCTACTTCTTTTAACACCATTTAACTATATCCTAAAAATGACTAGTGAGCAACCTTTGGGAGATTTTGTCGTTTATATCTTAAAAGCAATGGGGGAAAGAAGGGGTATGTGTCAAAAGATGAATGCAAGTCCCCAGAACAAGGGAAGAGCACGAGAAATATGAAGAAGAAGGAAGAGGGTTTGATGGTAAATGTGTCAAACTCTGTGTATTTCAAAGGTATGGTTGCCTGTTTGGCGTAACGATACTAGAACGGAATTGGTAAGAACTTCCTGTCCCTTGAACACGTAATAAGGCAGATATATAAATGAGTCCCACTTACCCATTCAAGCGGAAGAAGCCGTTAAAGCGGCTCATGGATCATTTGCTGCCGCCCTGTTATCCTCGAGAAGCAAATTTAAATTGTTTATATAAATTTAGATGATTAAATTTTATTTTTTATCTTTTATTTTAAATGTAGTCATTCATTTCTTTTATTTTAATATATTTTATTAAAAGGATATAATATAATATAATATAATATAATATAATTTTTTAATTTCTATCTGACATATTATTTGTTTGATAAAAATTAAAAAATCATATTCTTTTTTTTTAAATAAAAATAAATGACTAATATTAAAAAAATTAAAATCTAAACTATTTAAATTTGCAAAAATTTCCTATTCTGTTAAAGCGTTGCGAATTCCAATAATCACTTCACAAAACAGAAACATAAATAACATAGAAGGTTATGAATATAAAATATTGAATGTGTTTATAGATATTAATCTGATCTTCTTTTATTTAATGCGAGTAAAACGTTACTTGATCAAAGAAGGATAGGAGGGAAAGAAAAAAAAAGAGTGGTGGGAAGAAGAGTATAAATATTTTACAATTACATTGACTATATAAAATATAGTTTGAGAGAAAAAAAATAAACATAAAAAAATAAATTTTATATATATTCTTATTTTTTTTATATCACTTTCTCTTTAATTTTATAACTATAAAAAATTTAATTTCATTACAAAAAACGTTATACATACTATTATTCTTTTACATCACTTCTTATTTCCCTAAAACAAGAGTACTCACTGATCCGGACGCTTCGATCCTGCTTTCATTTTCTTTTCGTTGACCACTATGCACACATAATATCGTTTTCAACATCCCTTCAGGAATGCTTAAATTACAAAATTACAAAATTTATATATTTTTTTATTTTAAAAATATACACTTTGTTTTTAAATTATAAAATGTATTGCACTACCTTTCCTTGTAATAGAATATGAGTTACAATTAAACTTATTTTAAATAAAATATCTTGTACATATGATTTATATAATATAATAGGAATTTAATATGAATTTAATCAAAATAAAAATAACTAATTTTTAAATTTAAAATAAATTGAATTTATAAATAAATTATACTAAAATAAAAGCTTAAAATATATCTTTTAATAAGCTATTATTTTAATAAAAAATTAATATTATTATTAAGACTATTTTAATCAATGTTTAACTTCAAGAGAATGTATATATATCTTTATAATGAAAAATTATACAATTTAAACATTATCTGAAAAAAACGAAAGGGTAATTTATTAGATATATATATATATATATAATACATAGCTAATCTTGTTAATATATCATTGGAATTCTTTTAATCTATAATAAAAATGTACTTAAATTGTGTTTTAAGAAAAAATAACAATTACAAACGGAATCCCAAGCAAAATAAAGCGTTAATTTAATTTGTGTAGAGGCGGAGCCTAGAAGAGGGCCTAGAAGAGGGGTGCGAAGATGTAGCGTTTCAATAAAGATAGTGTTTGTAAGTAGCTTGACAAGACTGGCTAGGAACGCATAAAGGGACGTAAGATAAATAACAATGGCTTCTGCAGCTGCAGCTTTCTTCCCACAACCAATAAACAAGCATGGTAGTTGCTATGTTATGTATAAAGCTGATCCATCCCCCCTTTTTCCTCTTTATTAACAAATTTACTCTCTCTCCCTCTTCATTGGGTAATCATCTTTTTTGAACCAGTTTCTTGAAAATAATATTGAAAAATTACATATTTAATTTTAAATTAAAAAAACTTATATGAAAGAATTTTAAATTTTAAAATTATTTTAAGTAATTCAAAAACTAAAAATTTATCTTAAAAACCTATATTTTCCCAACATCTTAGATTCTATCTTAGAAACTTAAATTATGATTTTTCTTATAGAGTTAAAATTTTTATTTTAAAATTTGTTAAAATAATTTTAAAATTAAAAATTATCTAATATAAATATCTTTAATTTAAAATCTTATATTATTATTTTCCCGACATCTTTTGTCAAACTTTGAGGGATTGTGGCCCCCTCCCAATGTGTCCACCCGTAAACCAATATATCACTTGCGAACAAATTTTCTGGAGGGAAGATGGATGTAAAATATTAAAGTATGATGAATTTTTACCGTTCATCCTTTTCACAGCCCAGATGCGTCCACGTGCCCTACTCCTTCAGCAAATTTCTTTCACATTAACGATAAAAATTTAAAAAAAATTATAGTTCAAAATTTTCAAATTAAAAACATTAAAAAAATTTTTTAAACATCTTAATATTAAAATTTTAAATTGCACAGAAATTATAATTTAAGATCCTAAATTAAAATTTTTAATTTTATAATATTTTAAGATAATTTAAAATTTTAAAAATCTTTTAATATAAATATTTTTAAATTATGATGATGAACAATAATTTTTCTAAATTTTTATTAAAGGAGTAAGGCCACTTAGGTACATGGGGAAAACATAGATATGGACTAGTTTGGTACACAAAAAATTAGGTAGAGAAAGGAAAAAGAAAAACAACTGATTTTAAAGATAAAAAATAATTTTATTACTCTTGTTTTTTATAATTAAATAATATTAATGGATAGTGTTAAATAATGATTGAGTAATAATTATAAGAATAAAATTGATATTTTACCAAATTTTGTTCATCCTCTCCCTTCTCCTCTTCACACCAAATAGGGCCTTAGGGTTCGTTTAGATGGGGAGAAAATTAGAAAGAAGAGAAAATAGGAAAGAAAATAGATTTTTTTATCATTTGGATCAAAGAGAAAATCAAAAGAAGGAGAAAAGTTGAGGAGAAAATAATAGTGGATCCCACCAAAAAATTTTCTCTCCAAATATAGAGAGATTTTGGAAAGAAAACTCTGCTACTCTTTCATGTTTTGACTAACTACATATATATGTTTTTAAAAAATAAGAATAATGAATTTTTTTAAAAAATAAATTTATAAAAAATCACTTTCAAAATTTTTTAAAAAAATTTAGCCAAATAATAAAAAAAGGAGACCAATTTTAAAAAATATTCAAATAACAAAAAAAACTATTATTGAATAATTTTTTTAAAAAATTATTATTTTATAATTTTAAAAAAAAATTATTAAAATACACACTTAAAATTAAACAAAATAATTTAAATAATATTAAGAAATGTATTTCTGACTGCATTGCAGTCAAAAATTTTCAACTAAAAAGCATTGTTTTGACTGTAATTTAATTAGAAATTTCTAATTGTATTGTAGTCGAAATATGTTGAGACAGTATTAAAAAATTTTTAAATAATTAATTTCACCTTATTTTTTAATATTTTAATTAATTAATTAATATTATAATTATCTATTTAAAATTTTATTATAAAATTATTTAATAATAAATATATTTTATAAAATAATATATTTTTTTAATATTAATAATTAATAAATTATATATATATATATATATTAAAAAAAACCACCCACACTGCAGTCGATGACTTCCAATCAAATGACAATCGATATATACTGTCATTCAGTCGGAATGATGCATTGTCGTGGCAATGCATCATTATATATATATATATTTTTTTATTTATATATTAATATATATAATAATATATTGTATATAAAATACAAATATAATTAAAAAATATTTATTATAATTGTATATACCATTCATAAATTAATTAATATATATTAAATATCTCATTTAAAAATTCAAAATATTTAAATATATATATGTATAAATTCAAAATAATTAATTTATATTTAAAATATATTTTTTAAATATTTCATTTAATAAAAAAATTATTCATATTGCATAATAAAAAAATTATTATTTCTGTAAATTAATGAATTTTATTTTTATTTTTTGTTCATTTATCCAAATACATAAAAAAAAATTTCTTTGTTTTTTTCTTGTTTTTCTTTTCTTTCCATTTTTTCGTTCCTTTCACTTTTCTCCACTCCATCTAGATACAAGGTTAGAGATACACTATGCTTCCCCACTTTATAACCATCCGATCCATTTCGGATATCACCCCAGCGCCCGGATGCGAGTTAATGATGGACGGTCAACTTGTTTCGAAATGCAACTGATTTCAGCCATTAAGGTGATAAATCAAAGACTTGTTTATAAATACAGCTAGTTAGAAGTTTGAATTTCACTTGGTTCATGCAGTAATTAAATAAATTTAGTTAATATTTTAAGTTTATGTAATAAATGAATCACATTTAAAAATTATAATATTTGACTCATAATATAAGACTTTTTAATTTTTTATTAATTTCATTATATATACAGATAATTATATTTTATATTTTTAGGTTATTTGAAAATTGTTTGGACTCAATTTATTCAATAAAAAGTCAAGAATAATTTTAATTTTGTATTTAATTAAAACTTGATTTTAAATTCTAATTCAATTTATTTCAAATAAATACGTTTTAACATATTAAATGTCACAATCGAAATAATTAAAGTTGAGAGGAATTATTTATGTTTTAACAGTAAAATACCAATGACTTTTTTTAAGTCCTCATAAAATATGAAGGAAAATTCAGAGGATATTATCAGTGCAAATTGTGTACTGTATCAAGTCTTTAAAATATAAAAAAATTGAAAAAATAAGAGGATTAATATATCCTTTAGTATAAAGGAGATAAAAAAAAAACTTATTCATAAACTTAGTTGCACTACTGTAAAATGAAAATATGAACAAAAATTTATATATTGTTCATATTTTGATCACAGTTTACAGTCACATTACTGTCACATTTTCTCATTAGTTGTTGCATATTTATGATTTAGAAGTTTAAATTAGGAAGTGTACACGTGGCAAAATTAGAGGGGATATAGTCGGTGTCCAGAGTAGCATCAAAACGGTGTCAGTTGGGAAAGAAGTGGTGGCAGACTAGTGGTCAGGGGATCAGAGCTCAGAATGCAGAAGCCAGATTCTGCCGGCGCCATACCCGCCGTCAACAGCATTGACATCAGCTCTGGTTTCCTGAAACTGAATCCATCATTGGACATAAGGAACCCTTTGGAAGATCGACAGGATTGGATGGTTGAAATCCTAGTGACTGTACCTGTAATGCCAAGCAAAAATCCAAGCCAATGAAAGTTTGGAGAAAAAATGGAGATCTATGAGAAAAGGATTTTCTACAATGTTAAAATTTGTTTTAAAATAATTATATCCCTGATGGACCTTATTAGGGAGAATTTCCTCAGTTGGACTGAAAAAATCCCACCAACGTAAGAACCATTGGGAAAAATTGTACTTGACCTTGTATTTAAAATAAATTAGCCAAGAATGCTGAAAACGTTTATTTTGAAACCAAAAGGTATTATACTAGGCATCAGTATAATCTCAATAATTATACCCAATGGGATTGAAATTTTGAGAAAATTTTTTGATTTTGTTTAAGTCTTGACCCCATTCTGCTGGATTTAAAACTTTCAAAATTTGCAAGGTTGAATGAGTTATAAATGTTGGATCATTCTGGTCCGAATATCTTTTGATTGATATTGAATCAAAATCAACAAGAATAAACTCATAAAACTGCTGAGATTTCAAAACATTTGAAGGTTTAAAATGAAAATTGTTTGGAAAAATTTTTGAAGCAATATTGTTTGGATTTCTTTCTAAATATTTTGGCTCCATTTGCAGAATATTCATAAACTTGTTTGGCTTCAAAAAATATGGAGTTTTTTCTGAAGTGGATGGTTGAGACTGAATTACAGCCTTTTGCGAGGTTGAGGAAACAACAGCTTTTGGTTGTTCTTTGGGAACAATTTTGGTTTGTTTATTTTTTATGTTTTCAATCATTGAGAAAGGGCTAATTGGCTCTCTCTCTCGGTTTTTTCTTGGGAGATTTCTTCCTCTTCAGCAATATCTGCCCAAGATTTGATTGGAAGGTGGGTTAAACCATAATTCTGCATTCCTAACAAAGTTTCAATAGGCATAGCGTATGAATCTTTGGTTTGGGGTTTTTGGGTTGATGACCCTGTTTGAGAAGCTTGAGTCGATGACTCACCTTTTGTTTTGTAGGTAGATGACCTTGGTTGATAATTGTCCATGAAATTTCTTAAGACAATTTGAAGATCTTCTTCAATCGTCTTTTTTGGTTGATAATCCTCTGGATTTGGTTGACATTCAATGGAAAGGTCCTTTGAGTTTTAATTCTGGTTTTTTCTTTTTTGGAGGCATTATGAGCACTCACCAATACCCAGAAAATGGATTTGATTTGGATTTCTGGTTTTCTCTCACCTTCCCTGTAAAAACTCTCGGGGTAAGAAAATCAAGTAAAGAGTTTGAAGTGCCTTTGATAAATTCAATATCAAAATCAAAAACACTTAAAATTGCTTGCCATCTAGCAAAAATATGTTTTGATGCAAGATTTTTAACATCTTTTGTTAAAACATCTTTTGCAGATTTACAGTCAATTCTGACTAAAAACTTTTGGTTTAGTAAATCAGATTGAAATTTGGAAATATATAAAACAATTGCCAAAATTTCTTTTTTAATTGTAGAGTAATTTTGTTAGGCAGAATTCCAATGTTTAGAAGTAAAAGAAATAATCTTCTCTTTTCCGTCAATTTTTTGTTTGAGAATACCTCCATAGCCAATATCAGAGGCGTCAGTTTCAATAATTTTATAAGCAGAAGGACTTGGAAGGCTAAGACAAAGAAGATGCTTCTCCTAAAGTATTTATGGTCCTAGAAACAGGTTGAGATGATTGAGGTGATTCAGGAATTGTGAGAGATCCAAGTTGGTCATTAATTCTTTTAATGATATTTTCCCTCTGATCTTAAAATTCTTTCTTAATTTTTGGTGATATTTGAAAAGGTTTAAAAATTGGATTAACTATTTTAGGTTTCCAAATCCAAACTCCTTTTATCCTAGTCCAAGATCTCAAAAATAAGATTATTTTAGGAACTCCATTTATCAAATCAATTTTTCCTTTTGAGGTATCTCAGGAAGGAATAACTATTAAACATCTAGAAAAAATAATCCTTTTTAAATTTATTAAAAAACTAATTTTTAGGAAACTAAATTATATTCAATTAAAAGAAAAATAAATTAATTTCTTAAAAGAAGAATTACTTTTAAGTTAAAAATACTATATTAAAGAATTTTAAATTTTAAAATTATTTTAAAGATTTTAAGAATAAAAAATTTTAATTTAAAAATATTTAATTATAATTTTTTTATATGGTTTAAATTTTTAATTATTAAATCTTACAAAGTAATTTTGAAATTTTAAAATTTTAAAATATAAATATTTGCATTTTGAAATCACGTAATTTTCCCATTCTCTTCCTTTTGTGCCAAACAAACAAGACAAACTTCCTTAATAATGTCGCTCTTTCCCTTCAAAAGACACAAATGAGAAGAATAGTTGTTAACGAATCATGATGATGATGGTAACTTGTCCTACTCTCTCTCACGTACAATAATATATCGTAGTAATAACAGAAAACTATATTTAAACATTACAAGTAGGATTAAAATTTTGGTAACGAAGAGTCATTTTTAAATAAAAATAAGAAAAAAACTACAGAAATAGAATATTATAAATTTTATAATATAAAACATATTTTTTATAATTAAAATTTTTATTCTCATAATTAAAATTTAATATTTTTTAAACTTTTAAAATAATTTTAAAATTAAAAATATCCTCTAATAAATATGTTTTAGTTTCTGAAATATAATTTTCTCTAGTGATAAACATAGTCATAATCATCATTTACTCTTTCAATTAATGAACTATAGTTGAAGCTTTGCTTATGTATTTTAAAAATTTTAAGTTATAAAGTAAAATATAAATTAATTAAAAATATATTAAATCTGATGAAAAGATAGTGTGTCTAATTTTTCATTATAAAAAATGTTTTCATTATCTAAGAACATTAAAATTTAAATAAATAACAACATAAGTATAGGGACTTGTGGAACCCATAACTGTGATACATGTTTTGCAGTTAGCGGCAACATACTCGAATGATACTAAATAATTTTTCATCATAATTTATATGATATGTGAAGATATATAGAGTCTCAAACCATTATGGGCCATCTCCTTAAGAAAACAAGACCGAGAGTCACTTTATCCCGGCGTCCATGTGATTGAATAGTGAAATTAGATAAAGTAGAGTTTTCATTGTTCTGACCCACACCAAATTTTTAATGCAAAAGTCTTTTTTTTTATAGTAACGCAAAAGATTATTAACTACATAGTACCAATTATTAAATATGTGAGGAAATAACTCTGTGCGGATATATTGAAGGAAAAATTATGTAAAAAAAAATTTATAGTTGAGAATATTAAATTAAAAAATTATATTTAAGAATTCTAGAATAAAAATTTTAAATTGCATAAAAAATTATAATTTAAAATTTTAAGTTGAAATAATTTGTTTTAAAATTATTTAAAATAGTTTCAACATTTAAAAATTTTTAATGTAAATATCATCAACTTAGAACTTTTCACTGTAATTTTTGCTATATTTGAATCAATGATTTAAGTAGATATATTTTTAATTAATTATTTAAGTTTAAATTTTAAAGTCAACATTTAGAAAATAATTTCTTTTAAATATATTAAATTGATGTAGAAATTAAAGTACAGTTTTAAAATGTCGACAAAGCACCTTATATTAATTGAGGCATAAATTAACATAAAAATATCTTTATTATAATATATATATATATATATATATATATATTTGTGTATAGCATTACTACTATTTCCTCATCCTCACTAGTCTTCTTCCGGATTAGAATTAAAAAAAATGAAAAATCAAAACTTTGTCGTCTCATATTGCTGTAATTCTACTCGGATTCTTAATTTAAATGTTATTTATCTCTATATACTTAAATAGATAAAATGCCCCTAATTATGGTTAAGGGCACTTTATATAATAGCAAATTTCCACGATTGAACTTTTGTTCACTTTCTAAATATTAATACCAAAAGAAGAATATGAAACTTGCCATCCATATGCATAACGTATTTCTAAAGCCGTTGTAAATATTTTAGATAAGTTAATAATTTAATATAGGATGTTCTCCTCTGCATGCAAAGTTCTGATCACCAACAAACACAAACCTTTTTCTTGCACCATCAATTTGGATTGACAACATTTTCTGATCAGAAGCATACAACCTCCTGTCAATTTCATACAAAGTATCAAAATGCATACTCAAATATTACAGAAACCTTCAATTCTCAAAAGCAGAAAAATATGAGGCATCTCACAAAAAGGACGTACAAGGCACTCGGTTTCAATTCTTGAAGGTAATAAAATTCTCACTATACTATTACTGAAGATGAGTTACCACATGACGTAATTGATGAGGCAGTTCAAATAAAGTTCCACAAGACAATTAATTCCCTACGTACCGCATGCGTAAAAGATACAAGCTTGATTCTGAACTCAAGTTTCCAATGCCATGAAAAAATACAAACTTGATTCTCCATCGCAGATTTTCATGTCTTCTGTATAGTTTATCTGTTGTGGATAAATAATCCTCCATTTATATCTTGTTTTTCCCATATTTTACTTTAATTAAGCATGTGGCAACAAAATGGAAATGGATGGTGCAACAAACTCAGAAACGACTAATAAGTAACCACCAGACTGTCAAAGGAACTTGAAACCTTTTCTAACGATGAAAGAAAGTTTTAAAACCTGACAAATGCAAGCAGATCATACCATCAATACACACTTGAATGTATGTTGTACCAGCTTTCAATAGTGCATTAATGGAGAGTTGAAAATAAAAAGTCTGTTTGATTTCTTGTATTTAGATTTGTGTTTTATTTTTAAAAATAAAAAATTTGTTTGATAATGTATTCTTAATAAAATATTTTGTAAAACATAAAAATAAAATTATGTTTTGTAAAAAAAAATTAAAATATTTTTTAGATGTTTTATTAATTTTTATTCTGTAAAATTAGAGAAAAATAAAAAATAATAATTTTTCAGAATAATGATTTAAATAATTTTTTATTTTTAAAATTTGTTTTAAAAAATATTTATTTTAAAAATATTAAAACCAAAATAAAATCAAATAGATGATTGCTGCATTTTTTATGTTTGTGTTTGTGTTTTTTCTTTTTTGAAGTTTGGGTGAGTAGATGTACACACATAGTACCCATGACAGCACCCTGGACCCGTGATGCCCATACCCTCTCGCTACATCCAACTCAACTGGGATTTTCATACATAATAATGTAATAGTGTGCCTTGAAAACTATGATGGTTTCAATGATCCCCATTTATTAAATATTCACAAAATTATCTTACATAAGGGCCCGGGGGTTACTGTTAAAGATGCATAGGGTAACAAAAAAAGTTTGGTTCACATTCTTAGCACCAATTCCCGTGCAAACCGGGTACATTTTGGGTCATGTGCATCCACTATACCTAGACTCGAAACTTCTATTCCATACAACACTCGCTCCTTAAAATATTTGAGATTCCCTGTATAAGCTGTACTCACGGGGAAGAGGAGCATTGTACATAGAATCACACTTGAGTAAACAAGTCGGTCCAAATTCGAAACATGTTTATTTTAAAATTTGAAGATCATTAATGTATAGTCATCTAAAAAGAAAACATGTCTAATTTTATTTGAATTAGATTTTATCTTGTTTCAAATTTTTAAAATTACTTGTGCTATTTTGTTGTTAGGATAGGCTAAAAATCAATGTTTTCATTTAATTTCAAGTAAATTATATATACTTTTTTCTGAATTTTATTAAAATTATATAATTTTTTATTCCAACAGTATATTCAAAATTTTATAAAATATAAAGTTACACTATATTTTAATTTAAATTTTTTTCACTAAAATATTTTCCATAATCCTAAATACTTTTTTGGGTTAAATTTAATTAAAAAACTTATGTATATTTGAAAACAAAATATAATATTTTTTAATTTTTATTTGTATATATTTAGATGTAATATATATTTGTATATTTAAATTAATAAATGATATTTTAGTAAAATATTTTAAAATTAGAGTAAAATATATATTTTAAAAATAAATAAAAAAATATGTATAATTTCAATAAAGTTTTAAAGAAAATCCATATAATTTTCTCTTCAACTTTTAACGGAATAGCTCTTCAAATATGTAGCAACTTGCTAAGCATGAAATTAGGCCATTGATTTCTTATTTCTTATACTTAGAGGGTTGTTTTAAATGTGGTTTTTAATAGCTTATATATATATATATATATATATATATTTGTTCAATAAATTTGAATTTTGACTAATAAAAAAATTCAAAGAGTTTCTTGTGTTGTTTTTTCTAGTTTTGAATCTCTTTAGTAGATTTTATTAAGTATTGAGCTAAACATTAGCCTTTTCTTTTATATCTATTTAGTGCATTTTGGAGACTAGTAAATGCAACTTTGTCACACCTAAATTGGGTATGCGATTGACAAGAGAACACCTTGATCTCATAAGTCTCAAACCAAACAACAGAAAAAATAAACAAAACTCAAATACCATCTTTGAAATAGAACATATAATTATTTAGTGAAATTGGATAAAGTTTTTGCATAAACCAGATAACTTATTGGAATGTTAAAATACTAGATAATGTGTAACACCATAATGACTTAACTCCAACTAATCTCCCTCTAGGCTTGATTCCATATAATTTTCAAAGAACAAGTATAAACCGTGGCATTAACATGCTATAAAACGGGGTTTAAATACTCATATTTTGCCCTGTAGATCCCGTGAACCCATCAATTACATACTCTACTCAAACTCTATTTATACAACTTGTACATAGCATCAAACAACTCATAAACCACGGATATGAAGCCAAAAATCGAGAAAATGTAATTTCTCAAATGGGCCAAAAAGTCAAAATTTTGGCTCTAACTTTGAAAAATCATAACTAATTATAGAAAAATGAAAATTAAGCAAACCATAACTCTCTAGAAAGCTCTAGATGTTAACTTCACATAAAAATAATTTTCAACCACAATCTTAGCGTCTAGACCATGTTTGATATAGAAAAAGAGACAAAAGTCCGGCTGTCCCTGGTACTAATGCAGCTTACTGTCATAAACTTTGAAAATTCATAACTAATTCCAAAAAAATCTAATCTGAGAAAACTATATCAATTTGGAAAGTTACAAATGTTAACTAGAGGAAAAAAAATAAGTTTAGGTCATTTCAGTAGCTTTTGGACCTCGAAAACTGATGGAACAGTAACGAAGGTCAGATGGCTTCTCTAATACTAACACAGAAATTCAGAAAGTCATTTCTCCCTTTACAAACCTCTGATTGAGGTGCTTCTAGTTGGTATAAGTCACTGTAGATATCTAGTTTATCCTCATAAAATTTCATGACAATTGAATATCGTTTGGTCCATGAATGACACAGATTCATTTTTGAACCTAGTTGCACAGTACAATAACCAAAACTAAAAAATTCCCAAACTTCAACAATTCACCAAATATTTCCTAGAACTCCAAATATTACCCACTTTAACTTTTCGGGAAGCTCTCAATAGACTCTAGAGGCATGCCAAATTTCATATCAAGAAGAGCTCATTTGGTCATACTTTGATGGAGCTCACAAATTTAGCGATTTTGGCACCCAAAATGGTTCAAAGTGGGTCTAAATGGCCTCCCACATATTCTAGCATCTCTTGGGAAAATTTTAAAGCATAAACATAGCATATATCAAATATCCAAATGGTCCAAATTATCGTACATTTCAAACTCATTATACTATGAGTAAAAATACACTATTGTAGATAAGCCACAAATGGGCCAAATTTCACATTTCCATTGCTTTGGCTCTCTACATAGTTCATATATCAGTTATATATATTTCTACACTTGTTCAAATATTTACATCTCAAAAATAGTAGGTGTATATTCATTTTGGCACGTCTTTAAATCAAAAGAACTAAAATAGCTACACAACTCCCTAAATATGCTCAATTGGCTCATTGGTGTGTACTTGGTTCTCCTTCAACTCCACCTAACATATTAAGATGGAAGAGGGAAGGGAGTGAAATTTAGGAATCTCAATAGCTCATACTCATTCAAGGAAGCAATCAAGGCATATAAACAAGTCAAAGCATGCAACCATTCACAATTACACAACACATGCTTTCCATGCCAAGAATATCATATCAATGCCAAGAATAAGCTCTAGGGACTTTTGGTATAGCCTCATCCGAGTTTTTGGGACTTTCGGATTGGCCTCACCTTGTTTTAGGGACTTTTAGCTTCACCTCACTCATCTCAAGGGACTTTCGGTACCACCTAACCTGAGCAATTTTCACAATCCATATCATAAGCATATTGGTACCATTGCATCAAGGCAATATCAAATGGCATGTCTCATCATACATGTACATACACAAGCATACAATGACTATTACACATCCAAGAATGCAACAAGAAAGAGTGGAGAGGTACCTTATCGGCCAACATAAGCCTTCCCTTTCAATTTCTCTTCTCCCTTCTTGGTTTCACAAACACAACTAGATGGAATTGCTTCTTTTGAGCTTAGACACAACAAAGAGTATGAAATTATTCTCTCATCAACAATTATTCACAAAGTTAGGAGTTTTTTCAAAGCAAATCCTATAAAGTATAAGAAACTAGGGGTCTCTCTCCAAAATTTCACTAACTCTCCTTCCTCTCTCAAGCTCTCAAGAAAGAAAGCAAAGAAAAAAAAGTGAAGATATATGAGTTTTAGCCTTCTTCAAGAGTAGTTTTCCACTTTCTCTTTTTTGAACCAAGCCCAAAACCCAACTAATTCAACAATTAAAACCATAGAAAGGGAGGGCAAAGAGAGAAGAACAAGATTCTAAGAAGAAAAGCTATGAAAATCTCAAGTTATGCTTACCTTTCAACACAAGCCTTTCCTTTCAATTTTTCTTCTCCCTTCTTGGTTTCACAAGCACAACTAGATGGAGTTTCTTCTTTTGAGCCTAGACACAACAAAGAGCATGGAATTACTTTCTCATCAACAATTATTCACAAAGCTAGGGGTTTCTTCAGAGCAAACCCTACAAAGTATAAGAAATTAGGGGTCTCTCTCCAGAATTCTACTAACTCTCCTTCCTCTTTCAAGCTCTCAAGAAAGAAAGCAAAGAAGAAGAAGTGAAGATATATGAGTTTTGGCCTTCTTCAAGAGTAGTTTTTCACTTTCCCTCTTCTGAACTAAGCTCAAAACCCAACTAATTCAACAACTAAAGCCATAGAAAGAGAGGGCAAAGAGAGAAGAACAAGATTCTAAAAAGAAAAGCTATGGAAATCTCAAGTTATGCTTACCTTTTTCTTGTTTTCTTTCATTCTCTAGGTCTCTCCCTCTCTCCATAGCTCTTTTCTCTCTTTTGGTTGAAGTTTAGGTCGATTAAAGGAGAAAGAATGGATCTGAACATTTTAAGAAGTCAAATTCTCTTTTTTCACACTTTTCCAGACTAACCTTTGCTATAGCGAAGTATAACCCTCACTACGGCGAGCACGTATTAGTCTCAGACTCCCGATTTCACCATGGCGCGCGCTACGGCGAGCAACTCCTTGATTTTTGTATGGAATGTCTGCACTCGTTATAACTAGAAGCATTTTTGCTATAGCGAAAAGGCACTCTTGTTATAGATAGACCCTTTCTCGCTATAGCGAACAGGTACATTCACTATAGTTAGCCCATTTCTCGCTATAGCTAGCAGACTTAAAAAATTGTAGGATTTTGAAAATTTTCAACTTCTTTTTTTTTTCTTTTCCTGGTTGTTACATAATGAGAGCTCAACTTTCCTTATATAGGGTATTGGAGTTCAGCTCTTCTAACAAAACTTAGAAATTATTACTTTAAAATGAAAGAGCAACATAACATCTTACATGACATGTAAATTTTTAACCCATCTATTATCAAGTTTGCTTCTATTAGAATTGCTGGCTATGACAACCCTACCTTCTATACATGATAATTATAGTTAAATATACAATTAATAATAAATGATCAAGGTTTAGAGTCGTTACAGTTTATTACGTTATGAAAATATAGGAAAATTTAAACTTTAATGTTTGGGTCATCACTAAATAACCACAAACAAAACAAAAATGCATAAGAGAAATCATACTACCATGAGGGGTTTACGATTCATCCATTCATCAGTCTCAACATACAAAAACCTCCCACAAGTATTCTTATATCATTTCTTAGCATCACTATTGAAGAAATTAGGGTTTCTAGGCTAAAGAAAGGAGTTTGGGGTTTTGTGTCGCGGCCCATACCATTCCCGCCGCGGCTAAGTTACTCTTTGGAATTACTGGGCAAATTTCTCAAATTTCACCGTGGCCAGCTTACGCAGTGCCGCGGCGGAAATGCCTCCCGAAGCTACTATTCCACATCCCACGATCCTTGCCTCGGCGGAACACTCTTGTGCCGCGGCAAGATTCGCTATTGGACACCCTTCAGATTGTTCCCTCGACTAGCACCGCGGCGGTATGTGATGTGCCACAGCGAGGTTTCATTTTGTTACCCTTTTAGGCGATTTTTTTCACTCTGTGCCGCGGCGAGATTCCTCAAGCCACGACGTTCCTCGCCACTGTTACTCTCCAGGAAAATTTTATTCGCTTGCGCAGCGGCGGGATTACTC
This sequence comes from Erythrophleum ivorense, assembly GCA_026724425.1. Lineage (NCBI taxonomy): Eukaryota > Viridiplantae > Streptophyta > Magnoliopsida > Fabales > Fabaceae > Erythrophleum > Erythrophleum ivorense. The sequence continues at coordinate 388,643 of JAIUCV010000622.1, read as the reverse complement.
ATATCGCGGTGCCCCTCGCTTCTGTCACTCATCTGGCAGTGGCAAAGCCTTCTTAGCCGCGGCGTGACTCTCTCCTATAACTATATCTCCCAAATTTTGTCCCCTACACTCCAATTCTCATCTTAGGACTACCCTAAGACCACTCCCACTTATTTTATATATCTCTAATGGTATTTATCTGCCCTATACACCCAACTATTCTACCATTACCAATTCAAAATTTAAATGTAAGTTTTCACTCTTTTAACTATCCTATACCAGCAAGTCCATAGCATAATAGCAACAAGAACTCATACATTATTGGAAATTAAAATTCGATATATATTCCGTCAGAGGTTTCATACATCAATGGTTCATATTACATCTAATACATCACATAATTATATTTCCAACAGTATACCATACCATAAATTCAGCAAAATACATACCTCAAGTGTTATGGGTTCATACATCCGATATCAAGCTAAAATGAGGTCTAACTTCTCAATGAATACATCCAAGGTAATCAAAATATAAGAGCATACATTTGGTAACATGAATACATGAATAAGGAATACAAAATTTAGCATCTATACTAAATATGTCAGCCTATGTGCAGCCTTCTTCCCACATGATGAAGCTCATGGATCTTCATCCACTTGATTCCCCCTATCCTTACCCGAAGAACCTTCACTTGAAATATTAATCCCATAAAACGGGGTGAGATGCGAATCTCAGTAACTAAGGCAATTCCATCATATAATCCAGTTTAATTAGTATACATGCATAATTTCACATAAGCATCAAAAGTACACCAGTCATATCAGTAAATAAAAGAATTAGGCTATTATAATCACTATCCCATACTAGTAATCATATTTTCACATGTTAAAAGCCATTAACACCGGGAGAGGCTTGTCCCCGGCACCTACTCCCCTTTGAGCACAACCAGGGCTCAGTGCATTTGGGATTGATCATAACTTGGTGCCCGATCAAAGCACATGCATGGGTGGCAGTTGCACCACAACTCCACCATGGAGTCACAAGGTCCAATACAATACAATAGATAGCCAACCAATTCATTCAACATTTCAAATCATTCTTGTACAACAAATATGAAATTAAAATAGATATATGCATGGAATTAATATGAACCCAGTTACCTCACTTGTAGACAATTGCAACAGCCACAAATGGTACAAAAATCTCTCTAAAACCATAGCATTAGAAAATTACTACTTTAACTCGTCATTAACAGTTGCAACAAGTATCCAAAGAATTTAAAATGCTAATGACTACCTATGGAATACTTACCCAGCCACCACAAATCCCAAATTCGAATTGAAGTGTTCTCTATCAGAAACCTTAATATTTCACCTAAAATCTTAAGCAAATTTGTACCAAATTAATACCCATATTATAAATAAGCTATGGGGGTCTCAAACTAGCAAAGAAAGCATCAAAATGAAGGATTTATACTCACCTAATGTCAGCTCTAGCCTTAACCTACGAATTTCATCAAGAAAATCCCAAACAACCACATTTTAGATTTTGGATATGGTGAAAATACTCCAAATGAAAAACTAATTAGACCAAAATGAAGAGAAAGATGAGAGGATTAAGTTATATAACTATTACCTTAGCTAAATCTTGCTCTAGAAGTGAAAAAAATGTGAAAATATGCCAAGAACTCTAGAGCCTCCTTTGGACCTCTGAATTTTGAGATAGGTGTTTGTGTTTCAGCAAATGAAGAAGAGACTGAAGCATTAGGGTTTTAGTTGGGTTTTAGCTGGGTCAAATATGGGTCATGGGTTGCTCCAAGGTCTAACTCCATTTGGACTTCAGATTTTAGCTTTATTGGGCCAACTCTTATATATTAGGCTGCTGAAATTCCATTGGGCCAAAACAAGTTTTAAGAGCTCAAAGGTTTTGGGTCTGCACAAGGGTTATTGGGCCACTTATAAGAGCATATACAAGGTGGATCTTGGGCCTCTATCACATTGAATCATATTGGGCCTGCACCTAACTTATTGGGCCCCCATTAGCCTCTTATCATGATCTCCTATATTAATTTGGGCTTAGATGAAATTTCTCTCCCAATTAAATCTCAAACCCATATTAAGAATTTGTCTTTCCAAAATTTTCATTTGTTTAACTTACTCGATTATTCCATATTAATTATTCTTAATTAATCCAAAATTATGATTAACACCTTAATTGATTTTGGGGTATTACACTGGCCTCAACGATAGCGTAAGCGTCAAGTGTAAGATGACTACCCTAGAGCTACGATGAAACATAAAAGACAAATAGGATAAGTCGTAAAATCCCAATGATTTGATATAAACAAACTTAAAGACATGTAACAATAGTCAAAACATACTTGAGATGTTAACTCATATAAAGTCTGCCTGTATTTAATGTGTCCCCTAACATTTTCTTCTTTTAATTTAAATCAAATATGAAATATATCAATATTTTAAAATCAAACACTTAATATGCTGTTTAGTTGAAGAATATAATAATAAAAGAAATGTAAAAAATAAATAAGTAGAGGTAAGTGAGATAAAAAATAATTTTTTATTTATATATTTTTAAAAATAATTTAATAATTAAAATAGTAATTTGATAAATAAAATAACAAATATAAGAATATAATAAATATTATACAAATTATATAAATAGAATGTGTTTGTATTACCGCAAACCAAACACCGCTTATTAAACTAGAAAAGACATGGGTTACCGATCATTGATTTAATTGTATATGAATTGATAGTGTGTATATAAAACAATTAATTTTCATTTTCATTTTGAAATAATTTTTTTCTTAAATTTGAAATCCTTCTTTTATAATAAAAAAATAGGCTATAAAGATAACGGACCAATAAAGGTTCTTGACCAAATAATCTTTTTCATTCAATTAAAAATGGGTCTCAATGACAAAAGCAATAACCTCGACGCCTCCACACTCTTCATCTTCCTCGCATCAATCTTCTACCCACTAGATGCAAAGTATAAGGGAAGCAGCGAGCTGAACACAAAATCCTCTATCCTCTTTGTCACTCTTAGGTATTATTTGGTTGGAAGATTTTGGAGGGGAGGGGAACTCTTCCCCTTATTTGGTATGAAAAAATTAGAGGGGAGGTCCCTCCCCTCCAAAAGTGGGGGTTTTTGGAGGGAAGAGAAATTTTTTAGTTTTGTTTGACTAAATTGTCCCTATTTTGCTTTTACTTCAAATATAATATAGATCTTATTTCTTTTTATAGGGTTCAAAATAATTTTTTATAAAAATAAAAAATATTTTTTATAATAGAAAGTAGGAAAAAGCTTTTTTTTTAATAAAAATATCTTAAAAACAAAAAAAATTAATTTTAATATCATAAAAATATAATTGTCCATTAATCCCTCCCCTCCCTCTCCTCTCCTCCATTAAAATCTCCCCTCCCCTCCCCTCCATTGAACCAAACACTTCCTTAATTGTGAAGAGTTGGTAATAAAAAATATCTACTCCAAATAATCATAAAGAAAAAAATTTTGCATGCAAGTAATCAAACGATTTTGAAAAGAAAACTCAACTGAGGCAAAAGCAAAATTAAAGGCATAAAGAATGACACACTAGATCTCCCAATTCTGTTATGTTACTTATTTCTCTATTCACTCTACACTAACTTTCTTCATGATTCCCTCTCTCTCTCTCTCACTCTCTCACTCTCTCTCTCTCTCTCCCCCTCGCAAGAAGAAGAGAAAACACTGGAAGACTTTCACTCTGTAACGAGTAGCTGAGAAATTTAAGGATTCATAATAATTTTTTGATCTCGATTTCTAGTTCTTAAGCTTCATCAAAAGAGAGTATAGAGGAAACTAAAATCTCGATTGCGATCTTTGCAATTTTGTGAAGCAAATCTGACTCTCCATATTTAAAATTTTTTTTGAATTCTTTTATTTCAAAAAATGTAAAACTTACGATAACAATAACCTTCTAGCTCTTATCTAAAAGTTTTCATCTTACGTTTTCTTTCAAAATAAAAATATATCAAAACAAAAAAATAATAATTAAAAATGAAAAGCATTAAAACTTAAACCATTCATATCGAAATCTGGAACCGTTCAGATCTGCTTGGCAAAAGCAGCATGACATGCTACTTTTGCCAAGCAATAGAGGATTGCAGTCGTTGCGAACCACTGGAATTGAAGAAGTGTACATTCCACATCACCTGAAGCAAAAGAGAGGAGCAAATTCTCTTCTTACAAATATATAGCAAAACTAGTATTTCTCCTTGCTAATTCGGATTTGGTTCGTGGGTGATTAAAAGGCCCAAGGTCTGGGTCTTGTAACTAATTTTATTGATTGTTGATGAATCTTTTATTGACTGGTTTGTTGTGTCACTGTCAAATGAATCGAAGCCATAACTGAACTTGTTGGTTCAATTTACCAAGGAATTAGGAACCAACACCACTCATATGATGAAACATATTTTCCTGTGACATGTTACAAGATTTACCAAACAAGTATCACATCTCTCAAATGCATCAGACATATCATGAATTAGTTACGCATTACGAGCTGAAACTTAAACATGATATACACTTCATGTATGCTTCTGCCATGTCATGCATAACTAACATGTCATAACAAAATATTGTACTTCCTAGATGTTACATATCACGCATCAATAACATGTTATCAACTCTATTGAAAGGAATAGCATTTTTGCCATGTGCATTTAGGTATATAATATGAAAAATCTTAGTTTAATATAGTACATGCTTGGGATAAGTACAAGATATATCTACATTTGTTTCCCATAATATATCAAACAAGCATTTCATTTTTCTGAATAAACTTCCTAACATTCTAACTCAAATTTCTAAAGCAAGAATCAAACAGTCTTTCAAATTTGTAATCTCAAATCACTTTTCCTCATAGTGAAACATGGTCAAACAACACAAATGTTCCACGCTTAGTCATATAATTATTTTCAAGGAACTTAAAAAACATAAATTATTTTTTTTAATCATATAAATTATTATTAGGAACACATAAATTTTGAGTCTAAACAAAACAAATAAATAAAGTTCTATAAGACATTCATAGCTTATAAAAATATATTTGGATAAAACTAAATATTTTATAAAATAATTATAATTTTAGCAATATAGACAAATAATATCCATTCACAAATAGAGCTGAGTACAACAAAGTTCGAATATGCTGTCAGAGCTTATATTGACACTAACGGTCTTTGACATCCCTAAAGTCACAAGAAAAAGACAAATTTTTTAATACACTGTCATCTGAAATTTTCTTTCAAAATGTCAAGTATAATAAAGAATCCAACTCCAAACCTGTTTGCAACTTATTACCCATAACTTGCAAAGCCTCATAATAACTTCGAAGTCATCAATAATATACCTAAGTATATCATATATTATGAAATTAATTTCTACCCGAGGTTTGAAATTGGGGAGAAGGAAATCAAGTCGTTATCTCACGACCTAGAATCATAAGAATGAAATTCATACTCTATTGATGCTAAATCAAGCCTCGGTCTCTATTGGGTATCGCTAAAAAAAGTGGTTAAACATTTAGAGTGAAGATTCTATTTCCTTAAGAGAGAAAACTCTATGTAATGAAAATGACCAATAAAAGGAAGAAAATCATAGAAAACTTATTAGAATTCACGAAAAATTAAAGAAAATGACTTAGAACATTGAAGGGAGAAATGAGGGGAATGAAAGAGATGTTGGGGATGGAAGAAAATGGCGAAAAATGGAAGCCAACTCGAATAGAAATGAGGGGGATGAAAGAGAAGGGGAGGATGGAAGAACATTGTGAAAAATGGAAGCCAAATCAAGTTTGAATGCATTCTGATATGCAAAAATGGGAAAACTGGCCAACTTTTCTGAAATCACATTTTGACCTGCCTAAATTTTCTAAAATTATACTTTGACCCCAATTTGTACAAAAATTACACTTTAACCCCATTGTATACTTTTAGTTTTGCAATTTAGTCCCTATTAACTTTTAGATAAGCCATCTTCCTATTTATTGAATTTGTTGGTAACATACCAATATAGTACGGGTAACAACTTCATTAGGTGCTGATAACTTAGTATTTAAGTACCGATAATGATTTATTTCATGTTAGTGATTACCCTTTATAAATAAATATCTATTTCTAATATATAAGTAACCTTTTTTTTATGGTTTTACAAATCGGACTAGATTAACTTGTTTGACTAGAAATCTGTCCCTGATCCAGTTTGGTTAATTCAGAAAATCGATCGGCTAAAAAATCAATCAAGAATTGGTCAAAATCAATTTGAACCAGTTCATGGCAATTTTCCTTTTTTCTTAAAATATTTTTTATTATCTAATAGAATAATTAATCACAAATAAAATTGACAAATTAAAAATAGAAAGCAATAAAAAAGAGAAAAGAGTTGAAATATAGAGATTTTTTTTTAAAAAGAGAGAATATAAGAAAAATAGAATGTGCATACTTAGCTATTTTTTATACTTGCTTTCTATTATGCTCTATTTCTTAATAACATTTCTCTCAAATATCAAAGTATTTAGTCAAAATTACTATTTTTTTAATTTTTAATGATAAATAGAATCTTAATATAATTTAGAAACTTTAAAAATTTAATATTAAATACTCTTTACTTTTAATTATCGGTAATTTTTGTTTTTTAATTAAAAATAATTTTTGTAATATCTTAAGAAATATTGAATTAGGAATCAAATATTTAAAATTTATTAATATTTATTTGTTACATTAAAATTTTAATATATAAAAGTTTTTAAAAAATATATATTTAATTATTACTTGTTTAGCCACGATTCAACCAACAAATTATAAACTAGTGTCTCCATTGGTTTAATAATCAATCTAGTTTTAAAAACATTACTTTTTTCTAATGTGTTAGTATTTTTTTTAATATACTAATAACATTTTTCCTTATATACTATTAACAAGCTGGTAATAAAGATAAGGCTATTATAATCTTAGTTCTGTATCTTTAAAGTAGTGACTTGACTTGTATTTTTGGAGTGATGAATTTCCTCTTTTTTTGTCATCAGATTACTTTAGGTGATTCTTCTGTATTCCCTTAGTGCATTTTGAGTAGTTTTGGTGTTGATCATATAGTTCAAAATAACATCTTCTATGTTGCTTTTGAATTGCATAAATAATAGTTTTCTATGGCAAACTCTATTTGTTTTCTTTTTTTTTTGGTATGAAAAATAAAAACACTTAGACAAAAACATTACATCATCTTAGGACTAAGTTTGAAGCCTAAAACCTAAAATTTTTAAAATACACAAGTACCTCAAAATTGAAAAATTAAAACCCTAATGTCTTACTGCAACACTTGCAAATGGACTAGGAAAACATGTTGCATTTGTAGTAAACAACAATGAAATCTTGCGATATATGTCTTCAATAAGATCTCAATGTTGTTTTAGGTTACAAAATAGCATTTTCAGTTACCCTCTTGTTTTGTTTTGTATCACATTATCTCTGTTTGCATTATGAAGCGGGAGCTAGGTTGCATTGTGAAGCGGGAGCTCCTCTTTCTCATTCTTTGGAACTCCTTCATAAAAATGTTTGAGTCTATGGCCATTCACTTTAAATTTCCCTCTAGTAGCTTCATCCAATAGTTCCATTGCACCAAAAGGAAAAACATTAAAAACAATATAAGGACCCTTCCATTTACAATGAAACTTACCAAGCATAAGCTTTAAGTAGGACTTGTAAAGCAAAACTTTGTCTCCAATCACAAATTCTTTTATTGCAATTTTCTTATCATGGAAAGCCTTAGTTTTCTCTTTGTAAATACATACATTCTCATAGGCGTCTAGATGGAGGATCTCTTCAAGCTCTTATAGTTGAAATCTCCTTTGAGAACCCACTCCATGTAAGTCCATATTGTACTTCTTCACGACCCAATATGCTCTATGTTTCACTTCCACTGGTAAGTGATAAGCTTTCCCAAATACTAGCCCGATAAGGTGACATGTCAATAGGAGCCTTGTAGGCAATCTTATAATCCCAAAGTACATCATCTAGCCTCTTACTCTAATCCTTCCTATTTGGCTGCATTGTCTTCTCCAAAATTTGCTTTACCTCTTGGTTAGAAATCTTTGCTTGGCCATTTGTTTGAGGGTGACATGAGTAGCCACTTTATGCACAACACCATATTTGCTAAGAAAGCTTTGCATACTTTGATTGTAAAAGTGAGTGCCCTAATCACTAATAATAGCCATAGGAATCCCAACCCTGTAGAAAATATGAGAGTAAACAAACTTTACAACCATAGAAGAATAATCAGTCTTAGTGGGCTTTGCTTCCACCCACTTTGAAACATAATTAACAACTAATAAATATATGCAAAGCTAAAAGAAATAGAAAAAGATCTTATAAAATCAATGCCCTAAACATCAAAGATTTCATAAAGCAAAATAAGATGCTGTGGCATTTCATTTCTCCTAGTTATGCTTCCTATTTGTTAACACTAACACATCTTTTGCAAAAATCATAGGCATCATGAAACAAGGTAGGCCACTACAATCCATTAGCTAGAACCTTCCCAACTATGTGTTTTGGACTAAAGTGACCTCCATATGAAAGAGTGTGACAGAATCTTAAGACAGAATCAAACTCTATATCAAGCACACAACGATCACTACATAGTTTCCACAAGTATGAATCATCCCATATATAGTATCTAGCTTCACTCTTAAACTTATCCAATTGATGTTTATTCAAATCAGCAAGCAATTCAGATACAGCTAGATAATTCACTAAGCCTACATACCGTGGGTAGAAACTATGCATAACATACAAATGCTCTTTCGAGAAATCATCATCAATAGGAATCTACCTTCAAAGCCTTAATCCAGCTCAAATGGTTAGCCACCAAGTTATTTGCTCCACTTTTATTCTGTATTTCAATGTCAAACTCTTGCAGCAAAAGCATCCATCTAATCAACCTTAGCTTCGCATCAAGCTTCTTCAACAAGTATTTCAAGGCTGCATGATCAGTAAAAACAATTACTTTAGTATCAAGCAAATAAGATCTAAATTTATCCAAAGTAAAAATAATAGCAAGAAATTCTTTTTCTATGGTGGCATAATTTGTTGAAGCCCCATCCAACGTCTTGGATGCATAAACTATCACATGGGACTTTTTGTCCACTCTCTGGTTTAACACTGCTCCTAAAACATAATCAGAAGTATCATATAAAAGCTTAAATGGGAGGCTCCAATCAGGGGGCTAAATAATGGGCAGGAAGTCAGTCTCTTCTTAACCTCATCAAAAGCTACTTTACATACATCATCAAAGTGAAAATCAACATATTTTTATAACAGCTTAGATAATGGCAATGTAATCTTACTAAAATTTTATACGAATCTCCTATAAAAACTTGCATAACCTAAGAAAGACTAAACCTCCCAAACACATGTCGGGTATGGTAAAGAAGTGACACCATCTATCTTAGCCTTATCAACCTCTATGCCCTATTTAGATATAACATAACCTAATACAATGCCTTTTTGAACCATAAAATAACATTTTTCAAAATTAAGTACAAGGTTCTTCTTTATACATCTCTCTAGAACTTTATCCAAACTAGACAAACACTCATTAAAAGAATTTTCATATACAATGAAATCATCCATAAAAATTTTCATACAATTTTTTAGAAATTCACTAAAAATAGAAACCATGCATCGCTGGAAGGTTCCAAAGGCATTATAAAGACCAAAAGGCATCTTTCTGTATGTAAATGTTTTAAATGGGCAAGTGAATGTTGTCTTTTCTTAGTTCTCTGAGGCTATGCATATCTAGAAATAACCTGAAAATACATCAAGAAAATAATAGTGAGATTTCCTGTAACAGCCCTAATTCTAAATTACAATGATTAGGCTTAACTAAGTGGTTAATAATCACATATTAAGGCCTAAAGTAATTATAATTAATTACATTAGGAAAAAGTAAAAAAATTTAAACCTTAATATCATTAGGATTATTAGCTAAGTAACTACAATTAAGTGAATCCACAAGCGATCATAATTATCAATTAAGACCTTTGATTTATCTTACTATTGATTTCAACCCCCGAAACCCTCTTATAAATATTTCTAAGTCATTTCATAGCACTATCATAGTAAATCTCAAGATTTCTAAGTCAAAAATAGAAGTTTGGGAACCTTCGCCATGACTTGGACCCTCATCGCTATAGCTAAGTTGGTTATTAGAACCTAAAAATCAAATTTAGGGACTCCCACCACAACTTGGTATACTTGTACCGTGGCATAAGTGCTCTCAGGAACTACTTGTCATACTTTTGCATCACGATGAGTTAAAGCCTCACCATGGCTGGCCTATGTGGTATGAGAGCATCTTGGAACCTACTGTAAAAAATTTCACAATCTGCATAGTGGTGGGTCATATCTGCACCGTAGTGAAACTAGCTACTAGAACCCATAATTTTCCTTCCTCGATTATCACTGCAACTTGATCCTCTTGCAATATGGTAGATCTACTTTTTGGAGCACTCTCTACTTGACTTCTTCAACTTACGTTGTGGTGAGGTTGCTCTTTGTCACTCTCCTAGGGTGAATTTTTTAACTTGCATCGTGGCGCTCCTTATTTCTAATTGAGTCTTGGTTGCGATGTGACCCCTATACCTCCTAAATTTCATCTCATACACTATAGCTCTCCTTCTTGCAACACTCTAAGGCCACTTTACCTTAATTTGTAGGGCTCTAATGGCATTCATTTACCTAATATACTCAGCATGTCCCTCATTGTCAAATCAAATCCTAGGTGTTGATTCTTACTCATCTAATATCATACATTGGCAATATATATATATATATTAATGATAGTAAGAAAGATTCATAACTACTAATATTATCATCCAAATATAAATTCCAATATAGGCTCCATGTGTTACTAGTCTAAGTCAACAATTAAGGTATCACATGATTATATTCTCAGATAATAGACTATATCTTAGGATCAACAAGGTTTTATATCAGATATATAAGTACATACATCAAATTCCAAGTTGTAAAGAGTCTAACTCCCTATTAGTTACATCATTATTTACTAAAAACCAAATACTTACACTTGGCAACATGATTACATGATGATGATGTTATACAAAAGAATAACAAAAATTAGCATCTATCATAGATTAGATCCATCCAAGTGCAGAAATTTCCCACACATGATTTTAGCTTATAGATGTTCATCCACTTACTTCTCTTTATTCTTACCCGAAAGACCTTCACCTGAAATAGTTAGCCCATGAAACAGGGTGAGATGCAAATTTCAGTAACCAAAGGCAAATTTTATTCATATATTTTAATTTAATTGACATATATGCAATTAATCATATAAGCATAAGAAATAATAGTCATATCAGTAAATGAAATAATTGGGCTATCATTGACTACTATCCTATACTAACAATCACATTTCACATATTAAAGGTCATTAATACTAGGAAAGACCCATCCATGGCACTAACTCCCTAATAAGCATAACCTAGGCTCAATGCATACAAGGGTCTGATCATAATCCAGTGCCCAATCGAAGCACAATGCACAGGTGATAGCCACACTATAGCTCTATCATGGACTCATAAGGTCTAACCACAAAATATTAGATAGCCAACCATTTATTTAACATTCAAAATCATACATGTGTAGTAGATATAAAATTAAAGTAGATATATGCATGGAATTAACATTAACTCTAATTACTTCACTTGTAGACAATTCTTTAATAGCTAGCTATAATGCTACTTTAGCTTATGGACATAAAACTAAACTATTATTATTCCTAATCATCATTTATAGCAGCAAACCCAATATTCAAAGAATTAAACCACAAAGGACTACCTAAAAAATACTTACCTAGCCACTACAAGAACCAAATTCGGATTTGGTTGTACTTATACCAGTAACCTCAAAACAACACTCTAAATTCTGGGTAAATTATCACAAAATCACCACTCATATTATAAATAAGCTATAGGGGTCCTAAACTAATAGAAAATACATCAAAATGAGAATTTTATACCTACCCAATATCTCTCATAACTTCAACCTTTGAAAATCCTCCAAGAAAACATCAGACAACCCATATTAGATTTGAGGTGTGGGTGAAAATGCTTCAAATGAAAAACTCATTGGGTCAAATTAAAGATTCTTTGGAGAGGGTCAAGTTATATAACAATAACCTTAGCTGATTTTGGCTCTAGAAGTGGGAGATAGGGCCAAGAAGATAAGGGAAAACCTAGCCTCCAAGGGACCTCTGAAATTTTCTTATGCCTCTTGTGTTTTTTACATAATGGAATAAAGGAGAAGGGTTTTTAGGGTTTAAGTTAGGTCTTGAGGTTTTAGGAGTTCAACTTTTTTTATTTGTTTGGCTAACTATAAGGGTCCATTAACAATGGGTCTGCACATAACTAAGGTTAAGCTTCTAAAAAATGAAATTAGGTTAATCATATGGCCCAAATTTAATATCCATCTCCCTTTCCACTTAATTAGCTTTACTAATTACCTAGATTAATTTCCTAATCATCATAATTATTCTTAATTAATTTTAGGTTGTTACACTTTCCAACTAAACACTCAAGCATCTAATCAATAAAAGGAAGGGGGTAGTGGTCTTTGCTGGTGACAGAATTAAGACGTCTATAATCAATGCAAACCCTTTATTGTACATGAGTTAGGACCAACTCATTTTTTTCATTTCAGACTATTGTAATCCTAGTCATTTTAGGAACAACTTACATAGGACTAACTTACTGACTATCCGAAATCAGATATATAATACTAGCAGATAAGAGTTTAGATACTTCCTTTTTAACCACATCAAGAATAAGTGGGTTGAGTTACCTTTGATGTTGCCTTACTAATTTGGCTCCATTTTCTAACAAAATCTGGTGCATACAAATTTTAGGACTAATGCTTGGTATATCTGCCAAGGTCCAAGCTACTACTTGTCTTTGCTTCGTTAAGACCTCCAAAAGTTTCACCTCCTTATCCTGAGCAATATTGCTAGCCACAATGACAGGGAGCTTTTTTCTTTCCGAGAGTGGCTTAAATTCTAGGGTAGGAGCTTACTCAACAAAGGGTATGAGCTTGTTAAGCACTATATCCTCCATACCATACACCTACTCAGATAACTCACAAGAAATAGAAGAATCTTTTCTAGCATAGAAAGTGTTAGTAGCATGGGAAGAATTAAAAGAATCAGTAATTAAATAAATATCACCACTATGACTATCCAAACAATCCATATCAGCATGCAAAGTCTCATCAAAACTAGAAAAATCAACAAAACTAGTACAATCAATTGAGGTTTTAGATGAAACAGAATCAACCTAATCAGTACATGCAATATGTTCTCTAGAATCAATACTATCATAATAGCTAAAAAATTAATCAATCTCTCTGCATATAGTACAAAAATGAGAATCATCACAAGTATGTCTTAGAGAATCATCAAAATCAGCAATATCACATGAATCAGTCAATAAATTGTGCCTAAACTAATTACTAGCATCATCAACTAGTATATCAATCAAACTCACACTAAGAACAGAATGATCATCACATGAGAGCTTCATGGCATCAAAAATATTAAAATGTATTACGTTGCCAGCAATTCCGTAGAAGGAGTTCCTTTATGCACATTTATGATTGTCTTGGCTGTCTTTAAGAAAAGTCTACCTAGAATGAGTGGTGCATGACCATGAGACCTATATTTATCATCCTCCATGTTAAGAACATAAAAATTAAATGGAAATATTAAATCTTTTACCTTAACCAAGACATCTTCCAATACTCCTGAAGGATAAGCCATGCTTTAGTTTGCAAGTTGCACAATCACTTTAGTTAGCTTTAATTCTCCTACATGCAAAGATGTATATATTGATCTAGGCATTACATTAATAACAGCACTAAGATCACTTAAAGCATAAGAAAACTGAAAATTCCCAATAGTGTAAGGTATTGTAAAAGTTTTTGGATCTTGATATTTAGTAGGCATTACAAGCTATATAAATGTTGAAACATTTTTTCTAAAATTGATTTTCTCATTCCCTCTTAGCCGCCTCTTGTTGGTACACATTTCTTTAAGAAATTTGGCATACTTAGGAATGGTCTTAATAGCTTCCAAAAAAGGTATATTGACTTTAACTTTTTTGAAAGTCTCAAGAATCTCTTTCTCAAGTTTTGCTTTAATTTGTCTCTTCCCCTGGGTAAGTATACTTGGGAAAGGTAAAACTTTCTTGGGCTCTTCTTCCTTTTCAAGCTCATATGATGCGACATGTGTTTTTGGTAATGATGACTTATTTGTAGTACTAGTATTTGAGGACTCATGAAATTCCTTCCCACTCCTAAGGGTAATAACGCTAACATTACTGCTTTTGGGATTAATCACTATCTGTGAAGGTAAGTTCCCTAATCCTTGACTTTTCATCTTATTCACTGAGCTTGCTAACTGACCAATCTATGTCTGAATACTTTGCATTTCTTGTCTATGTTGAATTTCATTTTGTTGAAGCTTGTGTATGTGTTGCTTCATCATATCCTCTAGGTTGTTTCCTTTACTAGACTCTTCTTATACATGAACAAATTGTCTCATAGGCCATAGAGGTTGTGAAGATGGCCCTGCAACATTATATTTTTATTGTTGTTGTTGTCCTCCCCCATATCTCAAGTTTGGATGATGTATTCACCCAAAATTATAAGGGTAGGAATATGGATCATATCTATGTTGTCCTTGTTGTATTGGCTTTCTTGGAAAGATCCCAACACAAGTCTCAACTCTGTTGTCTAGTTGTAGGCATTGATCAGTAAAATGTGTGGCTGAGGAGCATATACCACACACAGAATTTCTTGCTCCTTTCTTTGTTAAACTTGTTCTCTTCCTTCTCCTCTTTCTTTCTATGATTTTAATGTGCGATTTGGGGTTGTTTTGGGTCTAGGTCAGAGGGAGAAGATTAAAAATTCAAGGAGAAGCCTTTAGCAAAGGAGAAAGCTCTTGAAAAGACTAAGAATCAAGGTATATATTATGGCTTTTCTTGCTTCCTTCCCTTTGTTCTTCCATGGTAATTTTTGGCCCTGTATAGAACAACCAGGAGGGAGTAAATTCTAACCTGAACCAAGCATGAAATGTAACGCCCGGTACATTGTACAATCACTAGGACGGGCCAATTTGAAAAGCAAGTCCCCTGAGATGAGTGATTCAAGGCCAAATAAAATTTGAATAAAATTTTAAATAATAGAAAATGAGAATTTGAGCCTTGAGTTGTCCAAAAATTGGGGTCGGAGTGATTCAAAAAAATTGCCGAAAGGCCAATGGCATTTTCGTAAATAAGTGTAATTTTGGAAAAATACCTAGGAGGGCTTTTTAAATGAAAATTTTGAGTTGCCTAAGGTTCTCAGAGGCCCCAAAAACCATGGGAAGCCCCGGGACTGGTAAAGCCCCTCCGGTGTACTCTTTCCAACGTCAGTTGACTCAAACTTTGACCGATTCGTTCGGGATGGTTTTAACTTCGATTTGAGTGATTCCAAAGGCATTTTATTAAATTGGGAACCTAAATTTTATGATGGAAAAGACGATTCTAAAAAAGGAGCTAAAACGAAGCCAAAACGAACTTGCCATTACGGAAGGGCAAAATTGAAATTTATGGTTTCTTGAATGTTCTAAAGAGTTCCACACTTTTCTCCCTTCTTATCCTCTTTAATGAGCACGACCCATTCTGCCCAAAATACAAAAAAAATCTTCAGCTCTCTTAGGCACACAAAAGGGAGGAGAAAAAGAGGAAGAAAGCCAAGGAGAAACTAGGTAATTTCATGAAATTTCTTGCTCCATCTTCCTCCAATCTTGTTTTCCTCTCTTCCTCCTTTCTTTCCATGGATTTTTTGAATGATTTGATTCTGTTTTTGGCCTAGACTTAAGGGGAGAATTTCGAATTTGCTAAGGAGAAGAGAATGAAGGAGAAAGACACTTGAAAGCTCACTTGAACCATAGGTAATCTTTGCTTTTTATTGCATCTTCTCTTCCCCCTCCCTTTGTGTGTATTTCAGCCAAGAATAGAACCAAAGGAGGGGAGGATGTTCTGTCCAAATACAAGGAGGGAACAAGGGTTTTAGGCCATGGGGAGATGGCATATGGCAAGAAATTCCAAGAAAAACCAATAGAAAACAAGTTAGAAAAGTGTAGTGTTTTCTAGGGTTTTGCAAAATCTGATCTTGTGTGAATGTTTCCTTGGCTATTTGAATGTTTCCTTGAACTCCTAAGACCTTTAGAAAGCCTCCCAAGTGGCTCTCCCATCAAGAAAAAATCACAAAGTCTATGAACCTCCATTATGGTGCATATTTCGGCCAAGCTAGGTTCATTAGGCTAGGGGATGTTTTAATTTGTTCTAGCCTTGTTTTGGGACTTTATATGATGTTAAAAGATGGGAGAAACCATTGGGAAAAATTTAGGAGCCATAGATTAGGAGATGGCCTAATGGTGTCCATAATGGTGCTTTGTGAAGCAACTTGGTTTTCCAATTGTGCAATTGAATGTGTGATGGCTCCAAGGACCTTAAATGAGTCCAAGAAGTCTAGAAAGAACAAGAGAATGGAGCCTAGCACTTGAATAATATGAGTTGCTTCAATAGGCCATTTATGGAACCAATATGTCTATTTTGGAGCCAAGTGTGTAATAAGCTTTAGTTTAATGTCTTGGCTTGCTTCAAATGTGTAATTGTGTGATGTTTGTAATGTCTAGGCTAAGAGAATCCTACTCCGCCTAAGTGCTCTTGTGAAACCAAGGAGGGGAAGGAAATTGCAAAGTGAGCTTGCATACATAAAAGGTAGCTCTCCACCTCATTCTCTTTGCATTTTTGTGTGCATATGTATATCTTAGTGTGCTTGCATGCATTCTTGATACTTGATAATATGCCAATTGATCCTTGTTGTGCATTGGTACCAATGTGTTGTCTTGAATGACTATGGTTGTGGAAAGAGCCCATAAGGGTGAGGTGATGCCAAAAGTCCCTTGATGAAGGTGAGGAGATGCCAAAAGACTTATGGCATGGGTAAGACAAGGCCAAAAGTCCCTTGAATGGGTGAGGCAAAGTCAAAAGGCCCTAGACCAAGAGTGAGGCAAATCCAAAATTCCTAAAGATGGGGTGAGGCTAAACCAAAAGTCCATAGAGCATGAAAGTAATCTTGACATGTGAATGTGGCATGGAATGGAATTTATTGCACACTTTATGCTTGTATGGTTATGCATTTGGTATATGTATGCCTTGAATGTGGTGTGAATGGGTGTGTGAGCTATTGAGATTCTTGGAATCTCACCCTCCTTTCCCCTTCATCCTTGAATTGTCTAGGTGGTGTTCCAAGTCAAGGAGATGCAAGCCAAGGACATTGAACATCTTTGTTTTGGTGTATTATGTACTTTAAATAGTGGTTAAATGTCAAAGTAATGATGTATGTAATCTTTTTGTGATGTAAGACCATGGACAAGTGTAAAATGATGTATGCATATGATGTACACTTTATATGACACTAAATCTCTAGTATTGTGCAAATTGGCTTTTGGATGGCTTGATGTAACTATGCATAAATAGATGTTGAGAGACCAAAATAAGTTGCATGAGGTTTGGGATCACTTGGGCAGCCTCCACAAGTCATATTTGTGCTTTGAAACTTGCTCAAGGGGTGCCAAATTCAAGAAGAGGCCATTTGGTGCAAAGTGACTCTTGGTAGGAAGCAAAAATGACCATTTCATGAGGCTGTGTCACTTTTTGTCCAAATGAACTCTTCTTGACCTGAAATTTAACATGCATATAGAGTTTATTGAGAGCTTATTGAGAAGCTAAATTTGGTAATTTTTGGAGATCTGTGGAATATTTAGCGAATTGTTGAAATTGAAAAATTTTCTGGTTTTGGTCCTTGGTACTGTAGCACTGGTCCGAAATTGAATTCTATCACTCATGGGGCAAACGATGTCCAATTGCTACAAAATTTCATACAGAGAAACTGGACATTCACAGCAACCTGTTCCAATGGGAAGCACCTCATTTGGAGTTTTAGAGAGGGAGATATGAATTTTTGAACATTTTGTCCAGTATCAGGACCCTTACCCGACTTGATGTACTGTTCTATTGAATTTCGAGACTTTTGGTACCTGAACTAGTCTGAAAGTATTTTTCTCCTCTAGCTAACATCCACATATTTCTATATTGGTATCATTTGCATATATTCGATTTTTTTGGAATTAATTGGACATTTTCAAAGTTTACTGCAGAATCTGTGACAGCATCAGGAGGCAGTTTGACCCCTGGATATTTTCGGATGTCAAACGCCCTCTGTGATGGGTGTTATGGTCTGTACATATTTTTAATGTGAAGTAGACATCTGTAGCTTTCCAAAATAGTCAAGAATGTGTGATTTTGATTTTTCTAAAATTAGTTATGATTTTGTGAAATTGTGCCAGAAAGGGGCCAAATCTGGCCGAAAATAAACCTCCATATTCTAGGTTCCATTTCGGTTTCCATGAGTTGTGGGTCAACTTTGGTGATGTAAATGAGTTTTATGTATGTAATTAAATATGAGAATGTGATGTATGAACTCATATGGTCCGCGTGACACCGAATGGAATTTTCATACGCTATGCAACGAGAAATAAGGCATTATTTTAATGCCATCTTCCATTCCCTTTTGTGCAATTCATCATGGGAAACTTAGAAATGATAGGAAGCAAGCTAGAAATATATGGTGTTACATGAATCCTAGGTTTTTGAGTGTGAGAAATAATTAGATACAAAGAGATTCCAAAAAGGAGCATTAGAAACCTAAGGATTTTGTTATACCATGGTATGTATGAAGCTTTCTGGTGGTATTTTTAGTTATCTAGGAGTGTATATGGGTTCTTGAGACACCTAGAAATCCTCACATGTGCCATTCCCTTCAAGAAAAGTTACAAAATCCATGGGTGCTAGTAGGTGTGCATAGTCTCGGCCTAGGCAAGAAGAAGCACTTAGGGAGAGTTTTAAATTTTGTAAGGGTAGAAATGGACTAAATAAGGTGGAAGAATATCAAAGGAAACCTTGGAAAAAATTTAGAAGCCTTGGTTTGTGAGATGAAGGTATAGGTTCCAATTTAAGACTTAAAGAAACAACTTGTGACTAGACCCTTGGGAATGAACTTGTGATGACTCCAAGAGGTTTAAATGAAGTTAAGAGACCGAGATAGAAGGAGAAAATGGAGCCAAAATCTTGAATTCTAGTAGTTGCTTCATTAGGCCTTGTATGAAACCATTATGTATCCATATGAGAAAGTAAGCTTCTATAGAGTGTGTGTGATGCTAGAGCTTACTTCAATGATGTAATCGTGTCCCATTTGATGTGTTTAGGCCAAAGGAATCAAGCTACGCCTAGTTGCAAGTGTGTGGTCGAAAAGGCGAGGAATAACCAAGGAAAAATTGTGTAAATCTTGCTTCAAGGTGGCTCTTTAACCTTTCTCACATGCATAACTCGGTTGTCTTCTTGTCATTGAGTACTTGTGTGTATGTTTGAGCCATAAGAAATATTTATAGCCAATGTTTACATACTATGCTACCATTATATTTCTTGAAATGTGGTTATGATTGCATTATAGCTTGAATGGGTTTGGTTATGTCAAAAGCCCTTTAGCAAGAGCGAGGATAAGCCAAAAAGTCCTTAGAAATAGGTGAGACAAAACCAGAAGTCTCAAGAAAAGTGAGATTAAGTCAAAAGTTCCTTGAAAGTGGGTGAGGCAAATCCAAAAGTCCTAAGAAAGTTGGGTGAGGCTAAACTAATGCCCTTGAAAGCTTATATTTGTTATGTATGAGTTTATATGACAAGGAAAATATTTTATGTATGCTCACTAGTAGCTTGAATGTCATGCATGCATTCTTAGACATGTATATGCATTTATTATGTATGTTTGAAAGGGTTAAGAGCTATTAGGATTCTTCGAATCTCACTCTTCCCCCACATATGTCTAACCATGTCTAGGTAAGCCAAGTGGACCAAGGAATGGAGGCCAACAACCTTGAGAAGCAAGACTTTGACAAAGAGATAGAGAAATGGCCTTTTTGTTTGCATTTTGATGTTAATAATTGTAATCATAATTTGTATATATGATGTAAACCATTAAACATGTCCAAATGTATGTATATATAGTGAATGTATCAATGTTGAAGCCAAATGAATGAGAATGTGAGTTTTTACCACTCCTTTGTCTTTATGTTCAATGTGTTTGTATACAAGTGGCAAGGTGAAAATGAGCTCCATGATAATTTGGATCATTTGGCATGCTTTTATATATTATATTTGTGCTTTTAGACTTGCTTATGTGGTTGTGAAAAGTGGAAAAGAGCATTTGGTGCCTTGAAATACCCATTTGGACTACAAATTTGACCATTTAGTGTGCTGAATCAAAGTCTAACCAAATGAATGAATTTTTTCATGAAATTTGGCTAATGAGTAGGTCTCATCTAGAGCTTTTCACAGAGCTAAAGAGCACTTAATTTGGAGTACTAGAAAAATTATTATGATTTTTCAAAGTTGGCCAAATTATGCAGAAATGATATGTGCACTATTCATATGATCAGTTTATGTTTCTATGTCACTTGTGGGCCAAATGAAATCCAATACTCATAAAATTTTTCAAGCATAAACTAGACATCATAAACTTTCCATAGCCATTGAGATCACCTCATTTGAAACTCTGTAGAGAGAGAAATAAATTTTTGAAGTTGCATGATAGTATTAGTAATACAACTTGACTTGAGTTACTGTTCCATTAGTTTCCATAGGTTAAGGCCAGCCTGGAATCATTTTTAGTCATTAGTTAACATTTAGAAATTTCTAGAATGGTATGGTATGCTTGATTTCAATTTTTCTAGAATTAGTTATAAATTTTCAAAATTCATACCAGAAATCTAGAAAGTGAACCCAAGAGCAAAACATTGATTTTGTGGGATTTGGCTTAAAACCTGAAGCTCTTGAGATGTTTATTACTTGTATGGATTTGTTATAGATAAAAAATGATGTTGATGAGTTCACACAGTCCATGAAGCATAAAATGGAGAAATGAGGCCTTGCATAACGCAATTAAATACCATTAAATATATTGTTTTTGTTGAAAGTGTATGAAGCTAAGTATGATTCTTGAAATATGAAGGCTAAAGATTAAGGTATTACAGCCTAACCCTTTTAAGCTATGACCTAAGTCCTGAAACCCCTAATTTAATTATAAAAAAAATATGATTTCTAACATATTAGTGATGAGTAGTGACTAGTAATCCAATATATAAGAGTCTCTATGCTTTTCAGAGGTAATTTGAATGAGATAAAAAGTGTTAATAGGAATTTTGATTTCTTATGAATAATATGCCTGGACGATGAACATGAATAGTATGAACATTCAAATTTTCCCATACTTTCAACTGTTGTTGCCTCATTATTTAAATTTAATCTTAATTGTGATTGATTGGGACCACAATTGTGCATAATTAGCTTAATTATTAGTTAAGGTTATTACAACATACACATTACAACATAACAATATAAATAGGAGATTATACATCAAATCATATGAAATGTACGTGTGCATATTCACATGTCTCTATCCATGGCATGATTACCATAGTTGTGCCCATGATAATCCAGATATCATGCATCTTATGGCAGTTGATGGATAATTGTATGCAAATATCATAATACATATATGAAACACTATGTCATATATTATCACAAAATATCTTTCAAGTGATATTGATTTAGCTTAGTCTTATTAGGCTCAATTAATCGTCTCTGTTGTACCACCCAAATTTGGTACATACTAGCATGCTTTAACATATTGTGCCACTATATATGCTGTCCTAAGAAAACATAGATGATTTTATCTTGAAGGCACTGGGGATAGAGAAAATGAACTCCTAAGCCTATACCAAGCGTTCCATATTACATACTATAGATCTAGGTTTTTATAATCATAGGTAACCCACTAAGCATCTCATATTACTTAGTACGAGCCTAGGTTGTTAATGCTATCAAGGAGGAAGATTGTTTTCCTTAGTTTTTTATAATCATTAAAACATAACAACATGGTTAGAAGTAAACATAGTTAGAGCATCCCCTAATGTGGATTCACAAACTATTAATCTAAAACTTGAAACCTAAAATCACATAAAGGTCTCTCAACTTTTAGTGCCTTTTTGTGAAAACCTTGTTTTGGAGAGAAGGGGACATAAACTTAAGAGGGACTTTGACCCCTTTATTCCTATATAATCATACCCTTGCTTCTCTATATATATGGAGAGTTGCCTCTTTTTATATAGATTAGCCTTTGTTGGGACTTCATCCCTTAAGAGCCTTATCTTCATCCTAAAGATGTTTCATTCATAGGAACTATTCTTGTGTGCATGCTCATGCTAGATATAATGCAATTAGATACATGAACGTAGGTGTACAATATGTATCAACATTTATATATTTGGGCCATATATATATGTAATCATCATATCTTTACTAGTATTGGCATCACATGTATAATCATCTTTTTCATTAAATCACATTTCAGGTTATCCAAGTCATATTCACGAGCATAAACATTCTTTCTTTATAGTTATCAAATCTAGACTTAGCACATGAATTTTAGGATGTATATGTGTATCATAATAATAACCTATACATATCTCAACCAATTATAGGATTCATAAAGAATTAGACATGTAGACAAGAGAATATATATATACATAGGGTCATTAACAAGAATATCTAATAATAATAAACTTTTAGGGAACTATCGTTCATATAGTGACTTTTTTTGTTTTTAATGTCTTCTAAGGTCTTTGTTTATGTCCTTGAGTCTAGGGTATAAATATGTCTATATTAGTCCTTTAGTTCACATATAGGTTGTAACGTCCGGTTTTCGTTAAATGATGTAAATAGACATATTTTCAAAGCAAGTCCCCTAAAATGGATTAGTTAAGGTCCTGAAAAATTTGAATAACATTCTAGGCTCCTAAAAATGAGAATCCTAGCCTCAGATGGAAGGAAAAATGGAGCTAGAATGAAGAAATAAATTTTGACGGAAAACCTATGAAACGTAATGGCATTTTCGTAATTTTGAATAATATTTGGAATTCACAAAGGAGGGCTTTTTAAATGAAATTTTTGAGTTCTCTGAGGTTCTTAAAGGCCCTGAAAACCATGAGAAGCCTCGGGATAGTTAAATCCCTTTTGGTGGACTTTTTCTAATGTCAGTGTACCTGAACTTTGACGGATTCATTCAGAAAGGTTTTAGCTCTGATTTGAGTGATTCCAAAGGAATTTTATTAAATTGGGAAC
Organism: Erythrophleum ivorense; assembly: GCA_026724425.1. Classification (NCBI taxonomy): domain Eukaryota; kingdom Viridiplantae; phylum Streptophyta; class Magnoliopsida; order Fabales; family Fabaceae; genus Erythrophleum; species Erythrophleum ivorense. The sequence continues at coordinate 365,245 of JAIUCV010000622.1, read as the reverse complement.
CTAAATTTCATAATGGAAAAGATGGTTCTCAAAAAGGAGCTAAAACGAAGGAGAAACAAAAATGCCAAGAACGAAGGGCAAAATGGAAATTTTTGAAAAATGCTTCCTCCTCCCCTTATATATAGGTGGCACCCAACTCTCTCCTTCATTTAGACTCAGAATTTTCTGCTGAATTTCAGAGAAGAAGGCTAGGGTTTAGGCACACCAAAAGGGAGAGAAGAAGAAGGAGAAATCCAAGCTTTAAGGTATGGTTTCTTGGTAGTTTTTCATGCTTTTTTCCATCCATACCTCCTCTCCTTCAATCTCCTTTGTTTCCTTTGATTAAAATGAAGTTTACAAATCTAATTCAAAGGAGAAACTTAAGGGAAATTTCGGATTTGAAGAGAGGAGCTTGGAGAAAGCAAAATTCAAGTGAGAAAAAGCAAGAAAACAAGGTAATTTCTCCTTCTATAGTTGCTACCTTTGATTCCCTTTTCTTTTCCATTTTGCCACACCTAAAGAACCCTAGGAGGAGTTGATTTTTGGCAAAACCAAGGGTGAATCTAAAGAAAAAGGGTGTAGAGATTAAGAATACGTAAAAGCAATTAACAAAAAATCATTAGATTTCAAGATGTAAAACTTAGGGTTTCAAGTGCATCTTGTAAAATCTGATTTTGTATGATGATTTCTAGGCCTAAATAAGAGTTTAAATGAGCTCCTAAGATCCCTAAGAGGCTCCCCACATGCATCCTCCCTTGAGAAAATAAAGCAAACTCCAAGAAACCCCATTTCCTCCATAGCCTTGGCCTAAAGGGGTTTGTATAGCTAGAGAGAGTTTTAAATTTTTCTAAACCCATTATTGAATCATATATAATGAATGAAAATGAGGGGAGGCCTTGGAAAAAATTTTGAACCTATAGAAAGTGAGTTGGTGCTTTATGTTTTACATTATGACCTAAAGAAGCAACATATAGTTAGGCTCTTGGTTTTGATTGTATGATGACTCCAAGAGGCTTAAAAGGAGTCAAGAATCATATTTGAAAAGAAAGAATGGAGTCTAGAATTTATTTGAGGGGTATTGTTTCATTAGGTGCAATTATAGAATCATAATGAGGTTATAGACCAAGCTAGTGTCTAAGCAAATTTTATGACCTTAGAATTGAGTCCATGAACCTAATTGGCTTCCATAAATTGTGTCTAGGCCAAGAGAAATCTTCCCCATGCTTTTGTGTGTGTGTGGCCAAAGCAAGGAAGGGAGATTCAAGGAAAAAAGTGTGTAATTGTTTCCAAGGTAGCTCTCTCCACTTTCTCTCATGCATGGATTGTGCTTAACTTGTTTTTGAATGTGTGTATGTGTATTTTTAAGCCATGAAAAGTGTTCTAGTATGACTTTGATTCCATGGTGCCATGATGTTACAATATGCTCTTATATGATGTTCTTAATGTGTGCTTGGGCTTGCTTCAACGTGGTGAGGCCAAGAACCCTTAGCCGTGGTGAGAATGAGCTAAGAACCCTTAAGATTAGTTGAGACAAAGCAAAGAGTCTCCTAAAAGCAAGATGGACTCTCAAAAGCATGGTTGAGTCCAAGAATCCCTTAAAGAATGGGTGAGGCAAGTCCAATATCCACAAGAAATTGGGTGAGGCCAATCCACTTTCTTGGAAAGCCTTTGTATGCTATGTATGATTTTATCAAATGATAAAAATGACTCTTGAATGTTTCCACATGTCAGCATGACCATATATGCATTTATTAGACATGCTTTGTATATGTTATGTATGATTGAATGGGAGATGAGCTATTGGGATTCTTTGAATCTCATTCCCTTCTCTCCAATGATCTAACATGCTAGGTGGACTAAGTAGACAAGGTGATGGAAGCTAACCACCTTGAAAGATAAGAGCTTGACACCAATATGCATAGTTTTTGCTTTTTTTAAAGCCATAATGATGTTTAATGATGTAAATTATTGTTGTAAATGGTCTATGACCTTTGAAACATATGTAGTTATGATAATATGTCATGTTTAGATGGGAGAATGTATTATGTGACCATTAGAATGTGAATTGAGTATGTATAGACAATGTGGCTTCTTGAATGAGTTTATGGAATTGTACATATGTGTGGATGAGATGGACAAAATGAGATGTATAAGGGTTGGGACCAATTGGGCAGCCTACACAAGTCCTAATTATGCTTTTAAACTTGCCCAAGAGGTGCCAAAACCCAAGGAAAGCCATTTGGACATTTTGGTATCCCATATGAAGCCAAAATTGATCAATTTAGAATCTTATATCACTTTTTATCCAAATGAGCTCTTCTTAATCTAAAATTTGGCATGCAATTAAAGCTTTTTGAGATCTTTTTGGGAAGCTAAAGAACATAATTTTTGGAGATATATAAAATATTTGATGAATTTCCAAAGTTAAAAAATTTTCTAGTTTTGGTCATGTCACTGTTCACTCAGGTCCGAAAATGAAATTTGTCACACAAGGCCCAAATGATGTCTAATTGTCACAAAATTTTATACAAAGAAACTAGACATTCCCATTGACTTGTGCCAATTAGAAGCACTTCATTTGGTTTTCTAGAGAGGGAGATATAAATTTTCAAAGAATTTATGAAGTATCAGGAACTCCACCCGACCTTAGTTGCTTTTTAACTGAGTTTCGAGGTCTAGACATGCCTGAACTGACCTGGAGTTATTTATCCCCTCTAGCTAACATCTGTAGATTTTTATATTGGTGTCATTTTTGCATGGATTGAATTTTTGTGGAATTAATTGGACATTTTATAAATTTGCTGTAGAAACCTGTGACAGCACCAGTAGACAGGCAGACCTTTGGACTTTTTCGAATGTCAAAAGTTTTTTATGTGATGATTCATGGCCTGGTTATATTTTTGGCATAAAGTAGATGGCAAATAATGCATGGTTTTGATTTTCCTAGAATTAGTTATGATTTTCTAAAGTTTGTGACAGAAAGGAAAAATTTATGGCTGAAATTGCAAATATATGTTTTATGCTTCCCTTTGCCATGCACGACCTCTACGTCAATTTTGGTGATGTAAATGAGTTATATCTATGTAAATAAATGTGAGAATGTGATACATGAGCTCACATGGCCCACGAGACACTGAATAAAAAATTTATACGCTACGCAATGTAAGGAAATTCATTATTTTAAAGCCATTCTTCCTTGCTTCTTCATGAAATACATGTATGAGTCTTGGAAGTCGCATGAGATAAGCTAGAAAGTTATGGTGTTACATAGGTCCATGTACAAAAAAGGTTCCAAGTTATATAAAGGTACGAACCATGGTTATATAGAAATCTTATGTCATTAAGTATAGATATACTTATATGTATGTATGTATGTATGTTCCTTACTTTAGAGCATATTTAAGTTATTGTCTTTCTAATTAACTTTGCAGTTCTCCATGACTAAATATTTTCCTAATCATGCACAAACAATACATATAATAAATTACACAAGAATCATTTCATAACTACTTCTTTGTCATAGGTTTTCTTGTGAGAATTTCTTATCAACTTATAAACCATATTGCTTCATTAAGGGTCTTAAACTTAATTATTTTATGCTTAATTAATTGCCCTTAAACTTCTCTAAACATGCCTTTAACATATATTATCATAACTACTCAAAATATGCAAGAAAAAAGGTGTATAAAAACACCTAAAATGGGTTGGCGCTATAGCTTAGACCTTGGGTGCTGTGGGTTGGGTCATATTTTGTGCTGTCCAAAACAAGGGGTGCTGTGGTGCTACTCCTTAGCGTTGTGGTACAAGAAGAGCAAAATAAGCTCTGTTTTGCATATCAAATCTATAGCTAATTTCCAACTCACACCATTTTATGTGGAGACATCCAAATCTCACCAAATTTGACATGGAGCATCCTCTATGTGTCAAATAAGCACTAAAAAAGGCCTATGTAAGAAAAAAAATATTTTTTTTATCCCCTAAACTCTTCAATTTTGCAAAACTATCTAAGAAAGACCTAAATTGGAAATAAGTGTATTTTCAAGGCTGAGTTGGGTAAACAAATGAGCTCTAAAATTTACAAAATTTGGCATGCTAATTCTCCTTTATGGCAAGCATCATATAATAAAAATTTAGCTCATTTGGAGTCCATTTGTCTTCTTAACACCTAGACACAACTTTGTTGCCCAGTTTTTTTCTTTATCTACTATGAACCCTGTAATATCCAGTTTTGGTTAAATGACAGAAATAGGTGCATTTTTAAAGTAACTCCCACGAAATAAATTAGTTAAGGCCCTAAAAAATTTGAGCAATATTTTAGACTCCTAAAAATGAGAATCCTAAGCTCAGAAGGAAAGAAAAATAGAGTTAGAATAAAGAAACAAAATTTGACGAAAGACTTACGAAACATAATGGCATTTTTGTAATTTTTAGTAAATTTTGGAATTCTCATAGGAGGGCTTTTTAAATAAAAGTTTTGAGTTTTTCGGGGTTCTCAAAGGCCCTAAAAACCATGGGAAGCCCCAAGACGGTTAAGACTCCTTCAGTTGATTTTTTCAAAGTCGGTGTACCTAAATTTTGACGAATTCGTTCGAGAAAGTTTTAGCTCCGATTTGAGTGATTCCAAAGGAATTTTACTAAATTAGGAACTAAATTTTATAATGGAAAAGACAGTTCTTAAAAAGAAGTTAAAACAAATTAAAAATGAAAATACTAAGAATGAAGGACAAAATAAAAATTTTTGAAAAGTCTTTCTTCCTCTTACCTATTTATATAGGGCGCCCCACTTCTCCACTCACTTAGCCACATATTTTTCTGCCCTAAACCAAAGAAAAACCCTAGGGAGAGAGGTGCACAAGAGGAAGAGAAAGAGAAGGAGAAATCAAAAGCAAAAGGTATGGATTTTTGGTTATTTTTCATAACCTTTTCTCCTCTATTTCCCTTTCTTTTTTATAGCTTTATTGAAGTATATGGATCGGTTTTAAGGGAAGAACAAAGGGAAAAATTCGGATTTGAAGAGAGGAGGCCAAAGAAAGAAAGATTCAAGCAAAAAAAAAAAGGAAAAACAAGGTAATTCTTCCTTCCATGATAGCTACCCCTTGCTCCTCTTCTCTCCTTGGTTTGCCTCACTCAAGAAGCTATGGGATTGCTTGGATTTTGGGTAGAACCAAGGGTGAATCTTAGGAAAAGGAGTGTGGAGAATAAGAATATGCGAAGGGAATTATCAAATAACCATGGAAATTCAAGATTGTAAATCTAGAGTTTCATGTATTCCTTATAAAATCTGATTTGATATCTTAATTCCTATGTCTAAATAGATATTTAAATGAGCTCCTAAGATCTATAGAAGTCTTCCCATGTGCTTCCTCCATCAAGAAAATAAAGTAAAGTCCATTGGTGCCATATTGCTTCCAGTCTCGGCCTAAGAGGGTTAGGATACCTAGGGAGAGTTTTAAATTTTTTCAAACCCATTTTTGAGTCATATATGATGCATGAAAATGAAAGGAAACCTTGGAAAAAATTTAGGAGGCCTAGAGAATGAATTGGTGTCTTATGTTCCATAATATGACCTAAAGAAGCAACATATAGTTATGCTTTTTATTTTAATTGTATGATGACTCCAAGAGGCTTAAAAGGAGTCAAGAATCATAAGTGAACAGAAAGAATGGAGCTTAGAATTTAATTGATAGGTATTGCTTCATTAGGTGCATTCTTGGAACCATAATAGGGTTAATAGACAAAGTTAGTGTTTAAGGAAGATGTGTGGCCTTAGAATTAATTCCATGAACCTAATTGGCTTCCATAAATTGTGTTTAGGCTAATAGAAACCAATCCCACACCTTTTTGTGTGTGAGGCCAAGGAAGGGAGAGCAAATTCAAGGAGAAAAGTGTGTGGTTGCATCCAAAGTAGCTCACTCCTCCTTCTCTCATGTATGAATGTATGCTTGGCTTGTCTTTGAATGTGTGTATGTGTATTGTAAGCTATGAAAATGTTCTAGTATGAGTTCTTATTTTATGGTACTATAATGATGTATTATATTTTCAAATGATGTTTATTATGTTTTCTTGGGTTTGCTTGAGTATGGAGAAGCCAAGAACTCTTAGGTATGGTGAGGATGAGCTAAGAACCCTTAGAAATGGTTGAGACAAAGCAAAGTGTCTCCCATGAGTGAGGTTGAGCTAAAACCTCCTTGAAAAAATGGGTGAGGTAAGTCCAAAATCCATGACTGAATGGATAAGGCTAATCCACTTACTTAGCAAGCCTATGGATGCCTTGTATGATATGCTCACATGCCAAGATTGCTTTTTGAATGTTCATGTCATTCATTATGCCCATGCATGCATTTTCAAGACTTGTTTTGCATCTTTTATGTGTGATTGAAAGGGAGATGAGCTATTGGGATTCTTTGAATCTCATTCCCTCCTCTCCAATGTTTTAACATGCTAGGTGGACCAAGTGGACAAGGCAATGGGAGCCAATAACTTGGAAGTTAAAAATATGACAAGAAAGTGTCCAAATTTTACTTCTTTATGGCCATATGAATGGCAAAGTAGCTTTTTATATATTATTTTTAAGATGTAAGCTCATGTATGAATGTAAAATGATGTATGACTCTTGTAACACCTTACTGACTACACTCTCGTTCATCTCCCTTTAGGCTTGACTCCATATGATTTCCCCGGAAAATGACCGAAACCGTGGTATTTCACTACTTAACGTCGGGGTTTAACCGGTCATATTTTGCCCCGTGGGTCCTGTGAACCCATCATTCACATTCTCTACTCCAACACCATTTATACAACTTGTACATAGTCTCTAACAACTCACAAACCACGGGTAAGAAGCCAAAAACTCAGAAAATACAATTTCTCAATCGGGCCCATAAATCATATTTCTGGCTCCAACTTTGGAAAATCACAACTAATTCTAGAAAAATGGGAATCAAGCAAGTCATAGCTCTTTGGAAATCTTGGGATGTTAACTTCTAAAAATAACTCCCAGCCTCAATCTCAACGTTTAGACCCTCATTGACATCGAAAAAGGAACAGATGTCCGGCTGTCCCTGATACTGACGCAGTTTACTGTCATGAATTTCGGAAATTCGTAATTAAATCCAAAAATATCCAATCAGGGTAAACTGTACCAATTTGGAAAGCTACTGACGTTAACTAGAGGAGAAAAATAAGTCCAGATCAGTTCAGGAGTTCTAAGACCTCGAAACCCGATAAAACAGTAACGAAGGTCATAAACTTCCCTGATGCTGATACAGAACTTCAGTAAATCGTTTCTCTCTCTACAGACCTCCAATTAAGGTGCTTCCAGTTGGTACAGGTCACTGTGGATATCTAGTTTATGCTCCTAAAGTTTCATGACATTTGGACATCGTTTGGTCTATGAGTGGCATGGTTCCATTTTCGGACTCAATGAACAGTACCATGACCAAAACATTGCAAATTCCCAATTTCAACAATTCATCAAATATTCTCTAGACCTCCAAATATTACCCACTCTAGCTTCTCAAGAAGCTCTTAATAGACTCTAGAGGCATGCCAAATTCCATACCAAGAAGAGCTCATCCGGTCATACTTTGACGGAGCTCACCCAAATGGCAAATTTAGCATCACATGGGGTTCAAAACGGGTCTAAATGACCTCCCACATGCTCTAACCTCTATTGGGCAAATTTAAAAGTACAAACATAGCATATATGAATTATCTAAGTAATCCGAATCATCATACATTCCAATTTCACTACGCTATGGAAGAGAACACACCATTTCATATGAGCCGCAAAAGGCCAATTTATACATTCTCATTACTTTAACCCTTTATATCATCCATACATCATTTGTACATACATTTACATGTGCTCATATAGTTACAACTCCAAAAATGAGAGGTACATCTTCATTTGGCACCTTATACATCAAAATAACCAAAAAGCTATACATCATGCTACTATGCTCTTCTAGGCTCCGTGAGGTGTGCTCGCCTCTCCCTGAACACCACCTGAATAATAGGATGGGAGGGGAAGGGGGTGAGATTCGGGAGAATCTCAATAGCTCATACTCATTCAAGATGCAATCAAGGCATATACTAGTCAAACATGCAAACAAATCATCATAACACAACATATGTGTTTCATGCCATGGAATCAAACCAATGCCAAGACTAGGCTCTAGGGACTTTTGGTCTAGCCTCACCCGAGCTTTAGGACTTTTGGATCGGCCTCACCCTTGGTTTAGGGACTTTTGGCTCCTCCTCACCCGTCTCAAGGGACTTTCGGCACCACCTCACCCGAGCGATTTCCATAATTATATCATAAGCATATTGGTACCGATACATCAAGGCAAAATCAATGGCATATCTCATCATACAAGCACATACACAACATATAATGACTATTACACAACCAATAATGCAACAAGAAAAGAGTAGAGAGCTACCTTCTCGGATTACACAAATCTTCCCTTTCAATTTCTCCTCTCCCTCCTTGATTTCACACTCACAACAAGGTGGAGTTTCTTCCTTTGAGCCTAGGCATAACAAGAGCATCAAGTCATTCTCTCATAGCTTCAATGACTCTCACAAAGCTAAAAGAGACTCTTCATCAAATTAAACCCTCACTACCCTCACAGATCTAGGGATTCTCTCTCTAGAACTCTACTCACTCTCCTTCCTCTCTCAAGCTCTCCAAGAAGAAAGCAAGGAAGAAGAATTGAGGATAAATGAGTTCTACCCTCCTTCTAGAGTAGTTTTCCTATTTTCCTCTTCTGAACCTCTCCTAACTCAGCTTCTAAAACTGTAGAAAGAGAAAGCAAGAGGAGGAGATAACAGGCTAAGGAGAAAAGCTAGGGAAATCTAAAGATTACTCACCTCTTTGCTTGATCTCCTTGCTTCTTGGCCCCTCTCTCTCTCTCCACCGCTCTCTTCTCTCTCTTTGGTCGAAGCTCAGGTCGGTTCTAAGAGAAAGGAAAAGTTTAGACTCTTTAAAAAGTCAAAATCTCTCTTTTTACGCTTTTTCTGGACCGCTCTCGCTATAGCGAGTCATCATCCTCGCTACGGCGAGCTCGTGCAAGTTCCAGACCTCTGCCTTCGCTATGGCGTCGCTACGGCGAGCTCGGCCTGTTCCAGACCTCTGCCTTTGCTATAGCGCCGCTATGGCGAGCAACTCCCTGGTTTCCGTATGGAATGTCGCACTCGCTACAGCTAGGAACATCTTAGCTATTGCGAGGAGGCATTCTCACTATGGCGACTCTATTTCTCGCTATGGCGAGAAGACTTAGAAACTTTTCAGCCTTCGAAAATTTCCCAGCTTCCTCTTTTCTCTTTTATTCTCTCATTTCTTATCTTTCCTCTTTTCTGGTTGTTACAACTCTTGTATAGATTATATGTGGCATAAATCAATAGAAATGACAAGTTTGACTTCTTGATGGCTTGGTGTTTTAGTGTATTAATTGAAGTGGAATAGCCAAATTAAGATACATGAGGTTTGGAACCACTTGGACAGTTCATACAAGTCATATTGATACTTTTAAATTTGCCCAAGAGGTGCCAAACATCAAAGGAGACCATTTAGACACATTTGGTATCTCATATAGAACAAAATTAACCATATTGGAAAGCTACACCACTTTTTATCCAAATGAGCTCTTCTTGGTCTGAAAATTGACATGCATTTAGAGGTTGTTGAGAGCTTTTAGGGAAGCTAAAGTGTATAATTTTTGAAAGTCTATGAAATATTTGATGAATTTTTAAAATTAGTAATTTTTTTAGTTTTGGTTCAGTGCACTGTTCATTCTGGTCCGAAATGAAACTTTGTCATTCATGGGATAAATCATGTCTAATTGCCATACAATCTTATTGAGAGAAACTAGACCTTCATAGTGACTTATGACAACTAGAATCACCTTAATTGGATATTTAGAGAGGGAGATATAAATTTTTGAAGTTTCTATCCAGTATCAAGCATCCTGCCAGACTTATATTATTGTTTGATTGGGTTTCAAGGCCTAGATGTACCTAGACTAGTTTAAAGTTATTTTTCTACTCTAGATAACATCCATAGCTTTTTAGATTGGTATCATTTGCATAGATTGAATTGTTTTGGAATTAATTGGACATTTTTGAAGTTTGTAGCAGAAATCTATATCAGTTCTAGTAACTAGTCAGACCTTTGTACATTTTTGAATGTCAAACGTCTTCTATTTGATGTTTCATGATTTGGACATATTTTTAACATAATATAGACATCTTTATCTTTCTAGAATGGTAAAGAATGCATGATTTTGAGTTTTCTAGAATTAGTTATGAGTTTTCAAAGTTTGTGACAGAAAGTGGGAAATTCTGGCCAAGGCTGCAACTATGAATTTTGTGTATCCCCTTTCCTTACACGAGTTCTAAGCCAATTTTGGTGATGGAATTGAGCTGCATCTATGTAAATAAATATGAGTTTGTGATATATGAGTTCACATGATCCATGAGACACCGAATAAAAAAATTTATATGTTATGCAAAGCTAAAATATCATTATTTTAATGCCAATTTCCTTACCTCTTTATGAAATGCATGATATGAAGCATGGAGATAGCATGAAATAAGCTAAAAAGTTATGGTGTTACAAACCCATTCTAAAATGGACCTTTTCTTGCCATTATTATATATATGTGCACTCAATAGGATGACAAAATGACCAAAAAGCCTTTGAATGAAAATTCAAAGCTATAGGTCCCATAAGAAATTTTTGTGCAAAATTCATGGATGGAGTTATTTGCTTGTTTATCACGGGTTTATTACCATTTTTAGAACTTAAACAACATAACAAGAGTTTCAAAAGCATTCTCTAGATACAAGAAAAGCAATTTGGAGTGTTCTACTCCTTTCCATAGACATGAACCAAAAAAAAAAGAAGAGAGAGAGAGAGAGAGAGAGAGCAAAGTAGGTGTTTTTACCTTGATTTTGTTGCGTTGCTTCCATTATCCTTCTCCTTCTCCTCCTTTTTCCTCTTCTTTTGTTGGACCTTTCCTTCTCTTTCACTTTCATCCTCTCTTACTCCCTGTTTTTCTCAAATTCTCACACTCTCTCTCAGCCTTCCCTTTCTCTCTCTCTTTCTTTCATGATTTCAGTAGAATAAAGGTAGGGAAATTTTTGTGTGCAACTTATGGTCTAAAGGAGAAGATATGTATAGAGAGGAGGGGTGGTGGGCTTCCTCAGGAAGCTACCCACACTTTTCTACAAGTTTTCTGTAGTAGCATTTTAAGTCCACTAAGCTTTGACCTAATTTTACTCCTTCTTGGTGTTTATTTGTCAAGAGTTCAAGTTATGAAAGTTGTTTTGATTGTCAACGTAATTATTTCATATAAAGATCTTTTCTTGATTCTATCATTTTTAATTTGGAAAAAATTGTATTTTGGCCCTGGAAAAATTGCATTTTAGTGTTAAAATCACACTTTAGACCTTAAATTTTAGTATTTATATTTTGACTTTGAAATTTTGCCTAAACATTTTTATTTTTTAAATAATTTTCTTGCATTTTTAGGCCTTTTAGGGTCTAATGAATTTCTTGAAAGTCATTTTCTAAGTATTTATTTCATAATTATGTATTATTTTATAAATTCCAAATAAATTCTTAATAATTCCTAAAAATTCCCAAAACATTCTTAAAAATTTTTGGTAATTCAAACAAAATTTTGAAGTGTCTTGAAGCTCACACTTTCCCTAAATTCCCAAGGTTCTACTTGGAATTAAAATTAATAATTTTTAATAATTATTTTAATCTCAATTAATCAACTAGAAAATTCAAGATGTTAAACTCAATGAACATGTTTGTTTACCTTCACCACACAACAATCATGACTAATCAATGTATTTTTTTTGCTTACTTTATCCTATTTCGTAATGTCTTTTTAGAGGAGAACAAGATTTAGGCTTCCATACTTATCAAGAAGCTTGTTTCAAATTTCATTTCACTTTTGTTTGAAGGACGATGCTTTTATATTGAAAACTTTATTGTTGACCACAACACTGGTCAATTTAAACCCAATAATCATCCATTCAAAATTAACTTCCATTTTAAAACTAATGTTCAACCATGTATAGCACAAATTCCTTTTTATCATTTTGGCTTCATTCCCATCCTAGACATTTTGTAAAACAAGGCACCGTTAAATTGCTTAATAGGTTAGAATACAATCTTTGTATAGTTGACATTTATATATTGATGATATAGAAATTCTTGCATATTGCATGAATCACTTGCTTCATGAGCCTTTTCAGACATCATTGACTTTTTTTCCAATCCTAAATAGATGTTATTGGAAAACTAATAAACTTTGGAACTTTATATGAAATTGAAAGGGATGGCAACACACATAAAAAAAATTGTTGATCAATACTTAAGATAACGAGTTACATCATTCCTTCTCAGCTAGTCTATCGTATCTTTTTTTAGAAACATGTAATATCTTCATTTTCTTCTTCCCTTTTTATATGAATCATAAGAAAAACTCCATCCCATGCATCCTTTTTAGAGAGATAGGCCTTTTGACTATATTGTATATTGAACAATGCACGGACCCCATAGTTATTATGGTGTGGCACCTTGCAAGAGTTAAGATGACCAATGGTATTACATCCATTACATTCTTATACATAGATTGCCAAAAAAAAAAAATTGCCCAAATTACTAGTACTTTTTGTAACAACTCTAACTTCTAATTAAGCTAATTAAGCATAATTGTATACTTAATTACTAGTATTTAAGGTCTAATGCTAATAATGGTTTAGTAATAGGTTAAAATACAAGAAAATTTAAACCTTTAGATAATTAATAATCATCACTAAGACATACACAAGGGGTTGTGTTCAAAGGAAATTAAAATTTTCATTTAACACTTTCATCTCACACAACAAAGATTCCACGAAACATAAAATTCATATATGTTGGTTTACATGTCAATACCCATCATCTACAAGCTAAGAACTAGGATTTAATAACAAAAATTGGGGGGGGGGGGGTTTAGACTTAGGACACAACTTGGAAAAGTTTAACCATGGCCAAGTTGGCCTCTGGAACCTCTAGTAGTATAAACACACACCCATGCCCTAGCTTGAGTGCTTCCAGACGTGATTTAACTCGATTCTAGAACCCTGGAATTAAAAATTTGAACTTGCATTGCAACCCAAAGGTCTCACGACATTACTAAACTCCATTCTAGAACATAAAACTCAAGGGAACTTAGTCCTTATCGCAGCTCTAGACACTCGTGTCATTATGAGGTGCCTTACTAGATCTCCTTATGCCATTGGCCTGATTGTTCTTTATAGCACTTTCACCCTAAATTTCACGATTTGCACTGTGGCTAGGGAACTTAGATCATGACACACTTCTATTACTCTTTAAACTCATTTTGGCTATGACTCAAAGATTTTTTTGGTTGCAACTTGACTAACCTTTGATCCCTAACTCAATAGATACTCATCCCCACTAGTTAGCACTCCTTTAATTAAATTCTAGGGTTCTTCTATGGCTGAAATACATTGTTTTAGTGGCATAAAATTTCCTATATGCCTCAAATTACTAACTCTCATCATTTAGGGACTTAAGGATTGATTAGACTAATTAAACCTTACTATATATTAGTAATTCACCCATTATGATAGCAAAGGGTATTTGGAGCCATAAGTGACAACTTCAAAATGTGCATTTCCCTACCAACTGACCTCAGATCACTTTGAGCAAGTTTCAATAGAACAAATAAGCATGTTCCTATTCTTAAATCTCTAAAGTAACCTTAAGTGTAAAATATAGCTATGGCACACCTCAAAACCACACCCAAGACATACATGACAGTAGAAAACTTCACATATGAAAATTTAGGCTAAACATTCATTTAGTAACATAACCATATCTTGTGATTGATATGTAATATTCAGCTCCTAAAAAATATGAGAAAACGTGAGAAACATAACGTACAGTTTCTCCATAAATGTACAAAATTCACTAGATGTGAAAGGAAGTCCCCTAGATAGAGTGATTTGAGATCCAATAAAATTAAAATAATATTATAGACCTCAAATAATAGTGATTCAAGGCCAGAGGTGCCTTGAAACCGAAGCCAGAATAGCCAGATGAATTTTAATGAAAATGCAACAAAACGTAATGGTATTTTCATAATTTTGGGCAATTTTTAGAATACTCATAGGAGGACTTTTTAAATGAAAAATTTGAGTTCTTTGGGATTCTCAAAGGCCTTGAAAACCATGGGAAGCCTTAGGATAGTTAAAACCCATATGGTGAGCAATTTTAACTGTCAGTTGACTAAAACTTTGACTGAATAGTTCAGAATGGTTTTAAATCCAATTTGGATGAAACCAAAGCCATTTTATGAATTAAAGGGTCCAAATTTTATGATGGAAAAGATGGTTCTTAAAAAAGAGTTGAAATGAGCCCAAATGGACAAAACTAAGAAGAAGGACTAAATTGTAAATTTTAAAAGTTACTTAAATGAACCCCTAGGCTTATAAAAACGTCCCCACTTTTGCCCCACTCCTTATGACTAACTTTTTTGGGCTAAAATAGAACCAAAGGCAGATGAGAATGGCACACAAGATGGAGGGAAGAAGGAGGAGAGAAACCTAGCAAAAAGTGTAAGAATTTCATAGTTTTTCATGCTTTCTCCTTCACCAATCTTCTTTTCCTCTTTCTCCTCTTTCTTTCTATGGATTTATTGAAGTCTTTGGGTCTGTTTTAAGCTTAGACCAGAGGGAGAAATTCCAAAATTAAGGAGGAGAGCCAAAGGAAAGGGAAGAGCATTCAAGAAAAGTTTGAATTCAAGGTAAAAATCCTTAGTTCCATGCCTCTTTTTCCTTGTTTCTCTTATTGTATATTTTGTAGCACATATGGCCCGCCAATGTAACACCCCAAAAATTAATTAAGGTGTTAATCATGGATTAGGTTAATTAGGGATAATTAATATGGGATAATTGGACAAGTTAGATGAAAGGAGATTTTAGAAAGATAAAATTTATTAATATGGGTTTGAGATTTAATTGGGATAGAAATTTCATCTAAACTCAAATTAATGTAGGAGATCATGATAAGAGGCTAATGGAGGCCCAATAGGTAGGTGCAGGCCCAATTTGATTTAATGGGTTAGAGACCCAAGGCCCAACTTGCACAAGCTCTTAGGAATGGCCCAATGAACTTTGTGCAGACCCAAACAATGGAGTTCTTAAAACTTGTTTTGGCCCAATAGAATTTCAGCAGCCTAATGCATAAGTGCTGGCCCAACAAAGCTAAAATTTGAAGCCCAAATGGAGTTGGACCTTGGAGCAACCTATGATCCATATTTGACTCAACTAAAACCTTAATGCTTCAGCCTCTTCCCCACTTGCTGAAACACAAACACCCATATCAAAATTCAGAGGTCCAAAGGAGGCTCTAGGGTTCTTGGCATATTTTCACATTTTTCCACTTCTAGAGCAAGATTTAGCTAAGGTAATAGTTATATAACTTAATCCTCTAATCTTTCTCTTCATTTTGGTTCGATTAGTTTTTCATTTAGAGTATTTTCACCATACCCAAAATCTAAAATATGGTTGTTTGGGATTTTCTTGGTGAAATTCATAGGTTGAGGCTAGGGCTGACATTAGGTAAGTATAAATCCTTTATTTTGATGCTTTCTTTGCTAGTTTGAGACTCCCATAGCTGATTTATAATATGGGTATTAATTTGGTACGAATTTGCTTAGGATTTTAGGTGAAATATTGAGGTTTCTAGTAGAGGACACTTCAATCTGAATTTGGGATTTGTGGTGGCTGGGTAAGTGTTCCCTAAGTAGTCATTAGTATTTTAAATTCTTTGGACACTTGTTGCAACTGTTAATGATGAATTAAAGTAGTAATTTTCTGATGCTATGGTTTTAGGGAGATTTTTGTACCATTAGTGACTATTGCAATTGTCTACAAGTGAGGTAGCCGGGTTTATATTAATTCCATGCATATGTCTATTTTAATTTCATGTTTTGCTGTACATGAATAATTTGAAATGTTGAATGAATTGCTTGGCTATCATTATATTGTGATTGGACCTTGTGAGTCCATGGTGGAGCTATGGTGCAGCTGCCACCTGTGCATGTGCTTCGATCGGGCACCAGGTTATGATTAAACCTAAAATGTACTGAGCCTTGGTTGTACTCAAAGGGGAGTAGGTGCCGTGGAAGGGCCTCTCCCGGTGTTATTGGCCTTTAACATGTGAAAATATGATTGCTAGTATGGGATAGTGATCATGATAGCCTAATTATTTCATTTACCGATATGACTGGTGTTCTTCTAATGCTTATGTAAAATTATGCATGTATGCTAATTAAACTGGATTATATGATGGAATTAGCTTGGTTATTGAGATTCGCATCTCATTCCGTTTTATGGGATTAATATTTCAGGTGAAGGTTCTTCGGGTAAGGATAAAGGGAAACAAGTGGATAAAAATCCATGAGCTTCATTATGTGGGGAGAAGGCTGCACATAGGCTGACTTATTTAGTATAGATGCTAAATTTTGTATTCCTTATTGTATAGCATCATCATTGATTCATGTTGCCAAATGTAGGCTCTTATATTTTGATTACCTTGGATGTGTTCATTGAGGAGTTAGTCCTCATTTTAGCTTGATATTGGATGTATGAAGCCATAACACTTGACGTATGTATGTTGCTAAATTTATGGTATGATATACTGTTGGAAATATAATTATGTGATGTATTAGATGTAATATGACCCATTGATGTATGAAACCTCTAACAGAATGTATATCGAATTTTAATTTTCAATAGTGCATAAGTTCTTGTTGCTATTACTCTATGGACTTACTGGTATAGGATAGTTGGAGGAGTGGAAACTTACATTTAAATTTTGAATTGGTAATGGTAGAATAGTTAGGTGTATAGGGCAGATAAATACCCTTAGAGTCATATAAAATGAGTGGGAGTGGTCCTAGGGTAGTCCTAAGATGAGAATTGGAGTGTAGGGGATGAAATTTGGGAGATATAGTTACAGGAGGAAGTCACGCCGTGGCTAAGAAGGCTTCATCGTGGCCAAATGAGTGACAGAAGCGAGGGGCACCACGGCATGAGTAATCCCGCTATGGCGTAAGCAAATAAAAATTCTCCTGGAGAGTAACAGTGGTGAGGAACATCGCGGCTTGAGGAATCTCGCTGCGGCGCAGAGTGGAAAAAAAATCACCCAGGAAGGTAACAGAATGAAATTTTGCCGCGGCGCGACATGTACCACCGTGGCGCTAGTCGAGAGAACAAACTGAGGGGTGTCCAGTAGCAAATCTCACCGTAGCACGAGTATATTCCACCGAGGTGAGAGTCGGGAGACTTAGAATAGTGGCTCCATGAGGCATTTTCGCCGCGGCGTGAATGGTTTGGGCCGCGGCGCAAAACCCTAAACTCCTTCCTTTAGCCTAGAAACCGTAGTTTCTTCAATGGTGATGCTACGAAATGATATAAGAATACTTGTGGGAGGTTTTTGTGTGTTGAGACTGATGATTGGATGAATCGTAAACCCCTCATGGTAGTATGGTTTCTCTTATATATTTTTGTTATGTTTGTGGTTGTTTAGTGATGACCTTAACATCAAGGTTCAAATTTTCCTATATTTTCATAACGTAATAAACTGTAATGACTCCAAACCTTGATCATTAATTATTAATTGCATATTTATCTATAATTACCATGTCTAGAAGGTAGGGTTGTCACAACTAAGGAGAGAGTTTTTTTGGATAGAAACAAGAATGAATCTTAGAAATTAAGGTGTAGGAATTAAGAATATGCAAAGAGAACAAAGTAAGAACTATTCCCTTAAAATTCCCTTAGGGTTTTATCTATTCCCTTAAAATTTTATTTTGATACAAGAATTCCTAGGCCTAAATGAATGTTTATACGACCTATAGAGATCTCTAAGAAGCTTCCCACATGCATCTCCCATCAAGAAAACAAAGTAAGCTCTTTGTTCCCCTTTATTGTTCATCACCTCGGCCTAGAGCAGAACAAGAGCATAAGGGTAGTTTTAATTTGTTCCAAACTTGTTTTTGAGTCATATATGATGGAAGAAGATGAGAAGAAGCCTTGGAAAAATTTTAGAAGCCATGGATAGTGTAATGGTATCATAGGTTCCATATTATGCCTTAAAGAAGCAACACCTAGTTTGGCTCCATGAAATGAATGTGTGATGACGCCAAGAGATTTCAATAGAGTCAAGAACCTTAAATGGATGGAAAGAATGAAGCAAATATAATGTTTTCCTAAGTTTGCTTCATTAAGTGCATTATGGGACCATAAATGAACCTTAGAAGCAGGCTAGCTTTCCTAATGAGTGTGTGGCTTTATAAATTGTTCCAAGAGTGTAATTGACGTCCATATGCTGTGTCTAGGCCAAAGGAACCAAGTTCCTCCTTCTTGTGAGTGTGTGGCCATGGGAGAGGATCCAAGTGCAAGGAAGAAAGTGTGTTGTTGTAACAAAGGTAGCTTTCTTTACTTTCTCTCATGCATGGATGAATGTTTGTCTTGTCTTTGAATTGTATGTATGCTTTAAGCCATGAAAAAGTATTCCAGCATGATTTCATATGCCATAGTACCATGATATTATTTTCTGTATTCAAATGATACCTTGTAACCTTGCTTTGGTTTGCTTAAGTGAGGTAAAGCCAAGTACTCTCTACCCATAGTGAGGATGAGCCAAGAACCCTTAAGAATGGTTAAGACAAAGTCTAGTGTCTCCTAAGAGTAAGACTTAGTTCAAAGCCTTTAAGAAAAAGGGTAAGACAAGTCCAAAATCATAGAAGAGAAAGGGGTGAGGCTAAGCCACTTACTTGACAAGCCTATGGATGTATTGTATGACTCTTGAATGCTAGAAATTGCTTCTTGAATGATCACATATTCCATAATGTTTATGCATGCATTTTTAGACATGGATTTGCATTCTTTATGTATGGTTGAAAGGGAAAAGAGCTATTAGGATTCCTAGAATCTCATTCCTTCCTCCCCACATGTCTAACATGTCTAGGTGGACTAAGTGAGCCAAGAAATGAGAGCCACTAAGCTTGAAGAGGAAAGTTTGACAATAAAGTGTTGAAAAATATCAATTTGTAGCCATATGAGTGACACATGATGTAATCCTTTATTGTATATGTTGTATGACCTCATGAACATATGTAAATATGTAAATGTATGAATGAGATTTAATGCCATATGTATGAGATAGTGCATTTTGGGCATTGGATGACAAGATTTGACATGTATGCTCTTGTGTATAACTTAGGGTGGATGAGTGAGTTTGAGAAATTTGGGCTTGTACACCTTTGAGACAAGTTTAGTAGACCATTTTGGTACTTTCCCACATGCTCAAGTGGCCATAGCTGCCTTAGAAACCAAAATGGACCATTTAGACCCCTTATGAGACACAAAAGTGACCATTTTGCAACCCAATATCAAAATCTGACCAAATGAATGAATTTGCTCATGAAATTTGGCATGCATATAGATATCATCCAAATATTTTTGGAAAGCCAAGGACTAAATTATTTGGAGCTCTTTGGAATTAATTATGATTTTTCAAAATTAGCATTTTTCTGTTGTTCTAATGCAAACACTATTCATATAGTCAGTTTTTTGGGTTATGTCATTGAGGGCCAATGGTGTCCAATGCTCATGAAATTTTACAGGCATAAACTAGACATGATAAGATTTCTATGGCCACTAAGTCACTCTAATTAGACATCAGAGCAGAGAGATATAATTTTTGAAGTTGAGGGACAGTATTAGTAGTGACAGGCAACCTTTATTACTATTCCATTGATTTCTTTGTTACTATTCCATTAAAATTTTTGAAATCTAATGCTCATGAGGTTTTACAGGAATAAACTAGACATCATAAGCTTTCCATAGCCAACAAGATCACCTCATTTGGAGCTCTGTAGAGGGAGAACAAAATTTTTGACGTTGCATGATAGTACTAATAATGTAGCTTGACTTCTGGTACTATTCTATCAATTTCTATAAGTTTAATGCCATTGGATTGGTCTAAAATTATTTTTATTCATTAGTTAACATCTAGATCTTTCTTGAATGGTATGGTTTGCATGATTTTGATTTTTCTAAAATTAGTTATGAATTTCCAAAGTTTATACTAGAAAACTAAAATAATGAACCCAAGACCAAATTTTGGTTTTTGGAATATATGGCTCCAAACCCATGATGCATGAGTTAGATGATGATGTTTATGACTTGAATGGATATGATATGAATAGGAAATGATATGGATGAGTTCACATGATCCTTAAAGCCATAAATCATGAATATGGTCTCCCAATCGTGCAACTTTCCATGTATGAAAACATATGCTTCTTTGTAAATGTTGTTTAATATGCTATAAATGGATTGGGATAGACCATGGAACTGTTGTGTAAGGGTAAAGAGGTTAAGGTATTACATAATATAAGGCTACTCCACCATAATATATATAATAGCTAGTCCTTTACCAAATAACAAATACTCAAAAACTTAGACAATAAATAGCATATTATCCATGTCAAGTAATCAGACAGTATATCACCACAGCAAATAGCGCAAATTCAAAATATATGTTATTACATATTCCATTCTTGACATAATGCTGTGTAACTTTTTAACTATCACAAATGGGTTCCAAAATTCACAAAATAAATATCAACATAATCTAGATAGCATGTAGAACATATTAGGCCACAAAAATCATCCAAAACATGTCAAATACGATAAGTAAAAATTCAAGAACTTCTTGGTCAACACTTTTTCTATAAAATTTGACTTTTTATATAGTGATTCATAAATTACCAAAATTTTGCCTTATTTTTTATGTAGATTTACCTAATTTAGTTTGATTTAAGAAAACTCTTCCCTAGGTGTATGAGGTGGTTTAGGTCAAGGCTATGTACCAAGGAGAACATGTGATTTTGTTTCATTTTTATCTTACCAAATGGTCATCCATACATATTCAGGGAAGATAAACAAAAGCCCTCAATCAATTTCTGGAGATTTCATATGTATTCTACAATTTTCTTAATTTAAAATTCAAGGGTTTCTTGCCAATTTCTTCATGAAAATCAAAGTTATATTAATCTTTCTCTTCTTTAGACTTCCTTCCATTATTCTCCCATTTAATTTCTCTTCAATTCCTCCTATGGCTTCTTGAAATACAAAGTTTCTTGGTTTGTAGAAAAATTGCCAAGGATAAGAATTTTCTTGAATCACATGAATCCATAAGCCATATATATGATTTCTTCATCTTTTCTTAGCTTGAATTCATGGAAACAACAAAATCTCCTTTCTTACTTGCCATGGCCAAAAATTAGAGAGAAAGAGAAGAGAAAAATTCTTAGAGAAAAATAGAAGAAAAGGTAAGAAGAAGAAAGTCTATCTATGTTACCTTGATTTTGCGGTGTTTGATTTCCTTTGGTAGCTTTTCTTTCTCTCTTTCTCCTCCCTTTTCTTCTTCCTTAGCCTGAGCTTCTCCTTCTTCTTCTTCTCCTTGCTTGGGCCAAATTGTATGTGTGTGTTTTGTGTGTGAGTGTGGCATGAATGTGTGTGTGTGTGTGTTGTATATTTTTTTTTTACAAATGAATGGTTAATATTTAATCAACTGTAAGGTGGAAGATATTGGCCTTTAGATCAAATGGATAATTAGGATTTAACTTTCAAATGAGAGATTAAATTTGGGCCTTTAGATTAGAACAAGGGTTATGATTTAATCTTGAAAAGATGAAGAAATCTAAGCCATTGGATTGCATTAACAACTTAGATCGTATCACATTTTACAGACGAATATTAACTGTTAGATTTTAACTATGGTTAACTTTTAACCACGGTTACTTTTTCATAATGTGTGAAGATAGGGTTGCATTTAATGCTACTTAAGTCAACATCTATGTCATGCTGATGTCAGTGGTAACTTTTTTGTAAAGTGTGAGATTTATTAAGATTTGTTAACATAAGCCTGCATAATCATTTCGTAGTTCATGCAGTTTCTAGAATTCTCTTCCAGCTTCTAATCTCTTCTTCACCCATGGCACCACATCATCATTCTCCCTACTCTATGGTGCCACATCAGCACCTTCTCAACTCCATGGTGCCCTATCAACTCTTCCCCTGTTAGAATTTACAAAATTGCCATCGTTTCGTAGGTTCTCCGTAATATTTTGTTTAATTTATGTTTTTTGAGTTTTTCACTATATTTTAATATTATTTGGGCCTACATGAGTCTCATTTAATTTCTCTAATCATATATTTTATTATTATTTATTTTTTAATATTTTATTATTTTAAAGTCTAAATGACCGTTTTGCCCCTAATAGTAATGTAATAGATAAGCACCTCTGTTTGTTTTTTTCTTATATCTTCTTTGTAACTTTATATTTCCAGATTCTATCACCACCATCTAGTAGATCTTCCTGCACATAATTTCTTGAGATAGCTAACTCATACTTAGGGGTTTAGTTCGTCTTCTTATAAGCTTGTAATCGTTAGAGGAGATTTTCTAGTCTTAATAATTTCAGAATTTCACGCAACGAATTTTATAATTTTCTTTGTATTTTTTCCTAACTATTGATATATATATATATATATATTGGACCAGTTCTGAATTCATCTTTCTTCTAAAAAAATTATTAAAGTTCATCTAGGTGATAAATAACGATTTTACCCCTGGGCCCTCTAGACCCCTCCTAAAATTTTAAAAATTTCTATAGGTCTTATTCATCCTATACTTCTCATATACGAAGCTGCTTCATTCAAATTTATCTTATTAAAGCTTAATAAATTCATTATATAAAATACTAAATAATTAGAAAATCTTAATTTTTAGGGATGTTACAATGGTTGTAACACCACCAAAATTAATTAAGGTATTAATCATGGATTAGATTAATTAGGCGTAATTAATATGGGATAATTCGGCAAATTGAGTGAATGGGGATTTTAGAGAAATAAATTATTAATATGAGTTTGAGATTTAATTGGGATAGAAATTCTATCTAGGTTAATAGATCATGAGAAGAGGCTAATGGAGGCCCAATGGGTTAGGTGCAGACCTAACCTAATTTAGTGTGATGGAGGCCTAAAATCCACCTTGTATAGACTCTTCTAAGTGGCCCAATAACCCTTGTGCAGACCCATATTCTTGAGCTCTTCAAACTTGGCCCAAACTTAATTAAACTTCAGCAACCCAATGTATAAGAACTGACCCAACAAAATTCTACAGCCCAACACTTTAAAACTGGCCTAATAAGTTAAAATCTGAAGCCCAAATGAAGTTGGACCTTAGAGCAACCCATGACCCATCTTTGACCCAACTTAAACCCATCTAAAAACCTAATACATCAGCCTCTTCCTCACACTTGCTGAAACATAAAACTCAAGAAGCAAAATTCAGAGGTTGAGAAGGAGGCTAGGGTTGGGGGCAAGAATTCTGCATTTTCTCACATTTAGAGCAAGATTTAGCCAAGGTAATAGTTATACAACTTAATTCCCTCATCTTTCTCTTTAATTTGGTCTGATTAGTTTTTCATTTGGAGTATTTTCATCCTACCCAAAATCTGAAATGTGGGTGTTTGGGGATTTTCTTAGTGAAATTCGTAGGTTGAGGTTAGGGCTGACATTAGGTGAGTTTAAACCCTCCATTTTGATGCTTCATTTGTTAATTTAAGACCCTCATAGCTAATTTATAAAATGGGTATTAATTCTGTACGAATTTGCTTAGAATTTTGGGTGGAATAATGAGTTTTCTGGTGAAGGACACTCTAATCCGAATTTGGGATTTGTGATGGTTATTGCAATTTGTCTACAAGTGAGGTAACCGGGTTTATATTAATTCCATGTATATATCTGAGTTAATTTCATATGTTGCTATATATGAATGATTTGAAATGTTGAATGAATTGGTTAGTTATCTGTTGAATTGTGATTGGACCTTGTGAGTCCATGGTGGAGCTGTGGTGCGGTTGCCACCCGTGCATGTACTTCGATCGAGCACCGAGTTATGATCAAACCCAGATGCACTGAGCCCCGGTTGTGCTCAATAGGGAATAGGTGTCGTGGATGGGCCTCTCTCGGTGTTAATAGCCTTTAACATGTGATAATATGATTGCTAGTATGGGATAGTAATCATGATAGCCTAATTGTTTCATTTGCTGATATGATGGATATGATTCTGATGTTGATTTTGATTCATGCTTATATGCTAATTAAACTGGATATATGATGGAATTGCCTTGGTTATTGAGATTTATATCTTACCCCATTTTATGGGATTAATATTTCAGGTGAAGGTTCCTCGGGTAAGGATAAGGGTAAGCAAGTAGATGAACATCCATGAGCTGAGGCCGGGTGTGGGGAGCTACACTTGGTCTGAGTAGAATAGGATAGATGCAATTTTGTTATTAGTTTATATAGTATCATCATGTATTCATGTTGCCAAGTGTAGGCGTTCATATTTTGTTTGATTGAAATTTAACCGTTAAGGACTTAAGTCTCATTATAGTTGAATATTAATGTATGAACTTATAGTATCATATATATGGTTTTGTTGAAATTGTGATATGGATTACCATATAGGAATTGTAATCATATGACGCCTTGGATGTGGACATAACCTATTGTTGAATGGAATCTCTATGGAATGTGTGTGGGATGTTAATTGCTGCTAATGTATGTGTTCTTGCTGTCATATATTCATGAATTTACTAATATGAGCTAGTTAGGCAAGTAGGAAGTAGTAATTAAGTTTTACAATGGTAATGGATGGATTGATGGGTAAACAGGGTAGGTAAACACCATTAGGATCACATAAAATAAGGGAAGGTGGACTTGGAGTGTTTCTAGGATGAGATTTGGAGTGTAGGAGGCGAAATTTGGGTAATGTAGTTACAGGAGGGATTCTCGCCGCATCTAAGAAGGCTTCGCCGCGGCCAAATGAGAGACAGAGCCGAAGGGTACCGCGGTATGACCAATCCCGTCGCGGCACAAGGGTGGAAAATTGACTTGGGGAGTGACAGTGGCGAGGAGCGCCGCGGCTTGATAAATCTCACTGCGGCGCAAAGTGGGAAAAATCGCCCAGGAGGGTAACAAAACCAAAACTCACCGCGGCGCATTATGTCCTACCGCGGCGCGAGTCGAAGAAATTAATTAAGAGTTACCCAGTAGCAAAACTCACCGCGGTGCAAATATATTGCGCCGAGGCGCGAATCGAGAGGGTGGAGAATAGTAGATCCAGGAAGCATTTCTGTCGCGGCACTGCATAGGTTGGCCTCGGCGAAGGTCCAACTCGTCGTGGCTATCGCTGCGGCGAGATTTGTAAAATTTGTCCAGTGATTTCAGAGAGCCACTTGGCCGCGGCGGGGAAGGGATAGACCACGGCACAAGTCCCCAAACCCCTACCTTTAGCCTAGAAAACCTCAATTTCTTCAACGGTAATGGTAGGAAATGATATAGTAACACTTGTGGGAGGTTATTGTGTATTAAAACTGATGAACGGTTAAATCATGAACCCTTTATGGTAGTAGGATTTCTTTTATGCAAATTTTGTTTTGTTGTGGTGGTATGGTGATGACCCTAACATTAAGGTTCAAATTTTCTCGTATTTTCGTAATATGGTAAAATATAATGACCTCAAACCTTGATCATTAACTATTAATTGTATATTTGATCATAACTACAATGGTAACAAGGTAGGGTTGTCACAATGGTTGCTTCATAATGGACCTAAACTAGTTTTAATTGGCATCTTGAGTTCTAATGAGATTAAGTGAGCATCTTGGAACAAAAAATAAGTTCTATAGGATTAATATTCCTTGTAATTGTCATATGTAGGTCAAGGGAACTCAAACTCACACATTTGTCGATGTCAAGGCAAAGAAAGTAAAGAAAAAGGAAGCCAACCAATGGGTTAGTGGTACATCCAAGTCCCTAGAATCACAAAGTAGCTTTATCTCCCTTTCTTACATACATTTGAATATTTGAATGAGTTGAAATGCTTACGTGTTATTGCTTGATGTTTTCATTGTGACAACCCTACCTTCTAGACATGGTAATTATAGATAAATATGCAATTAATAATTAATGATCAAGGTTTGGAGTCTTTACAATTTATTATGTTATGAAAATATAGAGAAATTTGAACCTTG
Organism: Erythrophleum ivorense; assembly: GCA_026724425.1. Taxonomy (NCBI): domain Eukaryota; kingdom Viridiplantae; phylum Streptophyta; class Magnoliopsida; order Fabales; family Fabaceae; genus Erythrophleum; species Erythrophleum ivorense. The sequence goes on along the minus strand of JAIUCV010000622.1, from coordinate 339,050 downwards.
ACATTAGGGTCATCACTAAACAACCACAAACATAACAAAAATGCATAAGAGAAACCATACTACCATGAGGGGTTTATGATTCATCCATTCATCAGTCTCAACACACAAAAACCTCTCACAAGTATTCCTATATCATTTCCTAGTATCACCACTGAAGAAACTAGGGTTTCTAGGCTAAAAGAAGGAGTTTGGGGTTTTACGCCGCGGCCCAAACCATTCGCGCCGCGGCTAAGTTGCTTTATGGAATTATTGGGCAAATTTCTCAAATTTTGCTACAGTAGACCGTCACTGTGGCGGAAATGCCTCTTAGAGCCACTGTTCTAAGTCCCCCGACTCTCGCCTCGGTGCAATATACTTGTGTTGCGACGAGATTTGCTACTGAACACCCCTTAGTTTATTCCTTTGACTAGCGTTGTGGTAGTACATGTTGCGCTGCAGCGAGGTTTCATTCTGTTACCCTCCTGGGCAATTGTTTTTCCACTCTGCATCGTGGCGAGATTCCTCAAGCCGTAGCGTTCCTCGCCATTGTTACTCTCCCAGAGAATTTTTATTTTTCTTGTGCCACGACGGGATTACTCATGCCGCGGCACCCCTCGATTTTGTCACTCATTGGGCTGGGGCGAAGCCTTCTTAGCCGTGGCGTGACTCCCTCCTATAACTATATCTCTCAAATTTTATCCCCTACACTCCAATTCTCATCTTAGGACTACCTTAGGACCACTGCCACTCATTTTATATGACTCTAAGGGTATTTATCTGCCCTATACACCCAACTATTCTACCATTATCAATTCAAAATTTAAATGTAAGTTTCCACTCTTTCAATTATCCTGTACTGGCAAGTTCATAAAGTAATAGCAATAAGAACTCATGCACTATTGGAAATTAAAATTCGATATACATTCCGTCAGAGGTTTCATACATCAATTGGTCATATTACATCTAATACATCATATAATTATATTTCCAACAGTATACCATACCATAAATTTAGCAAAATACATACGTTAAGTGTTATGGGTTCATACATCCGATATCAAGCTAAAATGAGGACTAACTCCTCAATGAATACATCCAAGGTAATCAAAATATTAGAGCCTACACTTGGCAACATGAATACTTGATGATGCTATACAATAAGGAATACAAAATTTAGCATCTATACTAAATAAGTCAGCCTACGTGTAGCCTTCTCCCCACATAATGAAGCTTATGGATTTTCATCCACTTGCTTCCCCTGATCCTTACCCGAAGAACCTTCATCTGAAATATTAATCTCATAAAATGGGGTGAGATGCGAATCTCAGTAATTAAGCCAATTCCATCATATAATCCAGTTTAATTAGCATACATTCATAATTTCACATAAGCATAAGAAGAACACCAGTCCTATCGGTAAATGAAACAATTAGGCTATCATGATCACTATCCCATACTAGCAATCATATTTTCACATGTTAAAGGCCAATAACACTGGGAGAAGCCCGTTCATGGCACCTACTCCCCTTTGAGCACAACCAGGGCTCAGTGCATCTAGGGTTTGATCATAACCTGATGCCCGATCGAAGCACATGCACAGGTGGCAGCTGCATTACAGCTCCACCATGGACTCACAAGGTCCAATCACAATATAATGATAGCCAACCAATTCATTCAACATTTCAAATCATTCATGTACAACAAAATATGAAATTAAAATAGATATATGCATAGAATTAATATAAACTTGATTACCTCACTTGTAGATAATTGCAACAGCCACTAATGGTACAAAAATCTCCCTAAAACCATAGCATCAGAAAATTACTACTTTAATTCATCATTGACAGTTGCAACAAGTGTCCAAAGAATTTAAAATACTAATGACTACCTAGGGAACACTTACCCAGACACCACAAATCCCAAATTTGGATTAAAGTATCCTTTACCAGAAACCTCAATATTTCACCTAAAATCCTAAGCAAATTCGCACCAAATTAATACCCATATTATAAATCAGCTATGGGGGTCTCAAACTAGCAAAGAAAGCATCAAAATAAAGGATTTATACTCATCTAATGTCAGCCCTAGCCTCAACCTACGAATTTCACCAAGAAAATCCCAAACTACCACATTTCAGATTTTGGGTATGGTGAGAATACTCCAAATGAAAAACTAATTAGACCAAAATGAAGAAAAAGATGAGAGGATTAAGTTATATAACTATTACCTTGGCTAAATCTTGCTCTAGCAGTGGAAAAATGTGAAAATATGCCAAGAACCCTAGAGCCTCCGTTGGACTTCCGAATTTGAGATGGGTGTTTGTGTTTCAGCAAGTGGGGAAGAGGCTGAAGCATTAGGATTTTAGTTGGGTTTTAGTTAGGTCAAATTTGGGTCATGGGTTGCTCCAAGGTCTAACTCCATTTGGGTTTCAGATTTTAGCTTTGTTGAGCCAGCTCTTATGCATTGGGCTGCTAAATTCCATTGGGCCAAAACAAGTTTTAAGAACTCCATTGTTTGGGTCTGCACAAGGTTCATTGGGCCATTCCTAAGAGCTTGTGCAAGTTAGGCCTTGGGTCTCTAACCCATTAAATCGAATTGGGCCTGCACCTACCTATTGGGCCTCCATTAGCCTCTTATCATGATCTCCTACATTAATTTGAGCCTAGATGAAATTTCTATCCTAATTAAATCTCAAACCTATATTAACAAATTTTATCTTTCTAAAATCTCCATTCACCTTACTTGCCTAATTATCCCATATTAATTATCCCTAATTAACCTAATCCATGATTAACACCTTAATTAATTTTTGGGGTGTTACATTCATTATGTTTTCCATATGAACTATATGAGCATTTTATATATATAAAAGGCAATAAGATGGCTACTAACTCCCTTAAGACATGGAATTGAGTGCAGTAGCTCTTCCTTTGCTTCGAGTAGAGAATAGTTGAGCCTAGTAAAGTTTATGATGATGTCATGGCTTATGTATGACTAAATATTCATGTTTTATAATGTATTTGATTCATATGAAGCATAAACATAGTATTCTTACACCACATGCATGGCATACACTTGTGGCATTCTTGTATGCATTGAGTTGGTTGTGATTAGTTACTGAAATTCTCCCAAATTTTACCCCCATGCTCCTACTAACCATTTTAGGTTCTTCAAGTCAAGGTCAAGTGTAACATCCTAAAATTAATTTAGAATAAGTACGATGAGTTAAGGAATTAATATGGGTAATTAGTAAAATTAATTAAGTGGAAAAAGAGATCGATATTTAATTTAGGTCTTATGATTAATTTAATTATGCTTTGAGCTAAATATAGAGGTCCAATCTTAGCCATAGGGAGGTCTAATTCCATTTCTTAGAAGCCCAACCTTGGTTTTATACAAACCTAATTTAAATGGACTTTTATAGCTTGGCCCAACAAATAAAAAATCTAAACCCACTTGGATTTGGGCCTTTGGGTCTACCCATAACCCAATTAAAACCCTAAAAACCCTTTTCTCTTACTCCATTTTGCAAAAAATAGTTAGAGAGCAAGAGATTTTTGGAAGTCTAAGGGAAAGGCTAAGGTTCGATGCATATTTCCATCATCTCCCACCTCTAGAGTAAGATTCAACAAAGGTAACTTTTATGAAACTTAATCCTCTCATCTTCCTCTTTATTTTGGCTTGATTGGTATTTCATTTAGAGTATTTTCACCTTATACCCAAATCTGAAATATGTTGTTTAGTGTTTTCATGGTGGATTTTCAGAGGTTGAGACTAGGAGGATTATTAGGTAAGTGTTTCCTTCCCATTTTAAGGTATTTTTTGTTAGTTTGAGACCCCTATAGCTAACTTATGATATGAGTTTGATTTTTCTGTGAATTTACCCAGAAATTTGAATGGTATTTTGTGGTTTCTAGGTGGGTGAAGCTCAAGTCCGAATTTGGGACTCCTTGGTGGCTAGGTAAGTGTCCTCTAAGTAGTTATTGGTAGTTTAACTCTTTGAGTATCTAGTTTGTTGCTATAGATGATAATTGAGAGTAGTAATTGTCTGATTTTATGATCATAAGATGAATTAGTACTGTTGTTAGCCTTCAAAGACTGTCCACAAAGTGAGATAATCGTGGTTAATTCTAATTCCTTGCATATATTGAATTTAATCTTGTATTTGTTGCACATGTATGATTTTGAATGCTAAGTGAATGGTTGACTATCTGAATTGTTATGTTTGGACCTTGTGTGAGTCCATGGTGGATGTAATACCCGATTTTCATAAAAATGATAGAAACAAGTTAGTTATACTAAAATGAATGAGTTAAGGCCAAATAAAATTAGGATAAAATTTTAAATAATAGAAAATGAGGATCCAAGGCTTAAGATGCCCAAAAACTAGAGTTAGAGTAGTTAAATAAAATCAGATGAAAGGTAGTGGCATTTTCATAATTTTGGGTACTTTTTAGAAACCTCAAAGGAAGGATCTTTAAATGGAAAATTTGAGTTTCTCAGAGTTCTAAGAGGCTTTAAAAACTATAGAAACCTTTAGAATGATTTAAACCTCTTCGATTTACGTTTTAGAATGCCAGTTGACCTAAACTTTGACATTTTTATTCGAAAAGGTTTTAGATTAAATTTGAGTTATTCCAAAGGCATTTTATACGTTAGAGGATCTAAATTTCATGATGAAAAAGGAGGTTCTCAAAAAGGAGTTGAAATGAGCCTTAAAGGAAGAAACCAAGAATGAAGGATGTAATATCCCAAAATTAATTAAGGTGTTAATCATAGATTTGGGTTAATTAAGAACAATTAATATGGAATAATTAGGCAAGTTATATGAATGAAAATTATTGAGAGATAAATTATTAATATGGGTTGAGATTTAATTAGGTTAGAAACCTCATCTAAGCCCAAATTAAATTAAGTAGGCTATGGTTAGAGACTAGTGGAGGCCCAATAATTTTAGGTGTAGACCCAACCTTTCATTGTGAGACTTGGCTTAAGAAAAAGCACCTAGTGATGACCCAATCTGATTTAGTGAGATATGGGCCTAAGACCTAACTTATATAAGCTCTCATAATTGGCCCAACAACCCTTATGCAGACCTAAATCAAATGAGCTCTTAAAACTTGGGCTAACCCAATCAAAATTCTACAGCCCACCTAATGAAATCTGGCCCAACAAGCATAAGATCTGAACCCAATTGGATTTAGACCTTTAAGTTAGCCCATAACCCATTTATGACCCAACTAAAACCCAACTAAAACCCTAAACATGTAACATCCAATTTTGTGAAAATCCAAGAAAACGTAAGGAAACGCGAGAAACATAACATATGGTTTCTCTGTCAATATACGAAATTCACCGGATATGAAAGGAAGTCCCCCAAATAGAATAAATTGAGGTCTAATAAAATTAGAATAATATTCTAGATCGTAAATAATGATGAGTCAAGTCCAGAGGTGCCTTAAAATTAGGGCTAAAAGAGATGAAAAAAAAGAGATAAAAAAATGTCCCGAAGAGCCTCCAAAGTCAAGTATGAAGGAGCCAGGGACTAAAATGCAAAGAAAAGTTATATGCTGGGAAAAATGTATAAATTGCCCTAAAGTTCAAGGAACCCTAGTTTCTCCCTCTATTCATGGCTTTAAGCATAAATATCAAAAAATCGGGCAAGAATCTTATAAATCCGTGACCCACAGTGAAACTCAGTTTGATGAGACGGGTCCAATGATACTAAGTTGTCCGGATGGCTGGGAGGGATCCAGTCCGAGATCTGGTTATCCCGATCAGTAGTCATGAGCAAAATGGAAAAAAGAAGTTGTAAGAACTATAGAAATAAAAATAGCTAAAGGGCTAAGAAACCCTGAAGGAGTTTCAGGGACAGAATTGCAGCAAATGAAAAGTTTATAACACAATCATAATATAGAACGATGAAAATTACACCTATAGACCCGAGTGTCCGATTGACATCGAAATTTATGAGGATTGAGGTTAAGGGCCCCTGACCCATGTTTGAAGCTTAATATGGCCAGAAAGTAGAGGAAATAATGTTCATAAATTTTAGAAAGTCTAAAGATATGTATTGTACCGTAAAACCTTAATTGGGCTCAAACACTGATTTTCAGACTGCTGTAAGGCCCAATAGTTGATTCTAAAGGCCCGATAAGAGAGGAGAAGTTATGATTAGGGTTTTAGAGAAGATGAAACCCAAATATAAATATAGAATGAAAGGAAAAGAAGAACAAGATTTTAATTATTTTAAAGAATTAATCATAATTAAGTTAGAAACTAACTATGCTTGAGTTAAAAGTTGACCATGGTTGAGTTAAGAAATTAACCATGGTTACTTTCCATAACTTAAGGGCTAAGGCAAGGCTTCCAAGTGTGTGGCCAAGAATTTTTGGAAGAAGATATTTAGTTATGAAATTAGAAAATCAAAAGAAAAAAAGGAATGAAAGGTTAAGATTTGATCTTGAAAAGGTTGATCCAAGGGTTCAAATTTAGTATGACCATTTAACTTCATTAGATTCATCTTCTTCACCTCCATTCCACCATTTTCACACTACACACAAGGAGGAAAGAAAGAAAAACGTGAAGAGAGAGTGAGAGAGGGAGAAAAAGTGGAAGATGAAGTGAAACCAGTCAAAACTACCACTATTCTTCTCCAAATTTCTCCATCTTCTCCATCCTCCAACCATTTCTTCCAAAGGACAGCTGCATATTCATCTTTTCTTCAAGGTGAAATGTTGCTCTAAGTGGCAAGAGAAAGGATTTTAGTGTGAGAAAAGCAAAGAAAGCAAGGCTTAAGCTTAAAGAGTAAGTTTTCTCCATCTTATACTTGTAAATCACATGCTTTAAGCTAGTTTTGTTAAACCCTAGCTATGAGTTATTTTTGGACAACATATGAATCATTAGAAATAGAGTTTATATGTTGAATATAAAGGCCATGAAATGAAGTTTATATGTTGAACATGAAGGCCATATGAGCTAGTTATTGTTGTTATGTGCTGAAACTTTGGAAAACACAAAGATTATAATTTTTGGGAAAATAGAAAGCATGGGGAGATGCTGTCCGAATTTTCCCAAAATTTTTATGGTGTTTTCTTGATGTCTTAAAGTCATGTATACCAAATTTCAAGTCCTAAAACATAAAGGAAAATGTTATGGAATTTTTAGAACCAATGAAACGCACTTTGAGCCTAAAATGGAGCTAGATTATGTGATGACCAAAATGTGATGTTGGGGATGGAATTTGATGATTTTATCCATTCAAATGGATTCAAAAGGGCGTTTTTAGCTATGAACACCTATGGGAAAGCCCCTAAAACGCATGGGATAAAATTCCTAAATTTTGGCCAAGAAAGGCATACTATTCGGCCATAGTGAATGGGAAGGGAAGGAGTTAGATTTTTTCAATTCCAATGGTCCCATTAAGTTTAAAAGGGGTCATCCTATTTTAGAAGCTAAGGTTTATGTGTTGATTGTAATGAATTATCATTATGATTATAGGGTTTGATGTTGTTTTGGAAACTCCAAAAGCGAGTAAACAGAGTTCCAAGGATTGAGAAGCAACGTTTGCTAAGGTAGTAGTTTTCCTCTCTCTTTCCTTAAGCTTGTATGTTTGTATAATGATGAGTGTTATGCTATATCAAGTTGTCATTTATGCTATAAGATGAGACATGTATGCTTAGATTGTGCTTGGCCTTGTATGAAATTCCTTGTATTGCTATGCGATATGTGGCATCTTGACTGGCATTATGTTATGTACTTACATGCTTGCTTGTGAATGAGATTGGTTTACTACTACTGAGATTTCATAATCTCACCCCAAATATAACCCATGCTAGGTCTGAGTTCAAGCAAAGAAAGAGCAAAGAATCTGGAGACATAAATCGAGGACCTTACTTTATGTACCACGTTTTGTTATGTAATTAAATATTTTAGATTATTGTGTGTATGAGTTATATTATGACACTGTAAGGTACTCAGGTATGAAATGGAAAGCCATGTATATACCCAATCTTGAAGTAAAAAGAGTATGACTATCGTGCATAAGATGCAAAAATGCCTGTGCCTATATAAAGGCAAAATAATAATAATAATAATATGACCAATGAGGGTAAAACTGCCCAGTTTGTTATAGGGGCAACTTTATATGAATTTATATGTGCTCTGCTAAGTAAGTATTTTTCCTTTGTAAAGGGCTTAGAAAGCTTGAAGTAGAGCCCTGAACTGACCTTATACGATGTTTTTATAATTAAGTATGTATTTTCAAAATTAGATAAGAATTTGGAAATGACCAAATAAATAGTGAAATTGTATGAGAAAGTTTTTGAAAGAAAAAATTTTTATCAGTTCAGGCTTTTTGTTGACTCATCTAAGTTTTATATAAGGTAATTGTAGTAGGAAAAGTGTTATAAACTAAGGTATTACAAAACACATGCAGCCCCTCCTACAATTCTGTTGAAACACAAAACACAAACTCAAATTCAGAGGTCCAAAAGGGAGGCTAGGGTTAGCAGCAAAATTCTATCATTTCCCACTTCTAGAGCAAGATTCAGCTAAGGTAATAGTTATATAACTTAATCCCCTTCTCTTTCTCTTCAATTTGGCCCAATTGGCTTCTCATTTGGAGCACTTTCACCCACACCCGAAATCTGAAACTTGCTATTTGATGTTTCCATGGTGAAATTTCGTAGGTTGAGGCTAGGGGTGCTATTAGGTAAGCATAAACTCTTCATGTAAATGCATTTTCTGCTAGTTTAAGACCCCCATGGTTGGTTTGTATTATGGGTATTAATTTTATAAGAATTTGCTTAGGATTTAGTACATTAAAGTTTTTGGTGGAGGAAACCTTCAATTCGAATTTTCTCTTGTACTAGCTGGGCTAAGGTAGCAGTGTTGTTAGTTCTCCAAAAAATTATTTGCAAGTAAGGTAACCAGGGACTATATTAATTTCATGTATATATCTACTTTAATTTCATTTTTTCTGTACATGAATGATTTGAAATGCTAAATAAATTAGTTGGCTATTTATTGTATTGTGTTTAGACCTTGTGAGTCCATGATGGAGTTGTGGTGCGGTTGCCACCCATGCATGTGTTTCGATCGGGCATCGGGTTATGATTAGACCCCAAATGTACTGAGTCCTAGTTATGCTCATTGGGGAGTGGGTGCCATAGACGGGTCTCTCTTGGTGTTATTGGCCTTTAACATGTAAGAATATGGTTGCTAGTGTGAGATAGTAATCATGATAGCCTAATTGTTTTATTTGCTAATATGATTGGTACATTTTTTTATGCTTATATAATATCATGCATATATGTTGATTAAATTGGAATATATGAATGGAATTTGCCTTTGGTTACTGAGATTCGCATCTCACCCTATTTCATGGGCTAACTATTTCAGGTGAAAGTTCTTCGGGTAAGGATAAGGGGAAGCAAGTGGATGAAAATCCATAAGCTCCAACCATGTAAGGGAGGCTACATTTGGGTTGATCTGAGTAGGATAGATGCTAAATTTTGTATCCCTTTTTGCATAGCATCATTATGTAATCATGTTGCAAAGTGTAGGAGTTTGTATGTTAATCATTTGAGGTGTAACTATTGAGGAGCTATACTACATATTAGTATGGTATTGAATGTATAAACTGATAACATCTGTTATGAACTTTGTTGAATTTATGATATGGTCTACCATTCAAAAATGTAATCAAGTGATACGTTGGATGTTGACTTAAGCTAGTGATGCATGGAACCTTTGATGACACGTGTATTTAAATAATGATTGTTGGTAGTTTATGAATCTTTGCTAATATATGACAGATTAATGAGTAGGAAATCCACACTTAGACATTGGATTGGTAATGATAGACTAACGGGGTAAATAAGGTAGATAAATGCCATTAGAGTCTTATAAATTGAGGGAGTGTGATCCTAGAGTGTCCCTAGGAAGAGGATTGGAGTGCATGGAACTAAATTTTGGAGATGTAGTTGTAGGAGGGGGTTACGCCGTGGCCAGGAGAGTGAGAGGTGAAAAGAGCCACAGCACGAGGAATCTCATCGCGGCTCAAAGTGAAAATGTTGCCTAGGGAGAGTGACATAGAGCAAACTCGCTACGGCACAACATGTCCCACCACAGCTCAAGTCGAGGAAACTAGGTAAGGAGTATCCAATAGCTAGTCTTACCATGGCATAAGTGTATCCTGCCAAGGCGATAATCATGGGACATTGAATAGTAGCTCCAGGAGGTTTTTCTGAGAGGAACTTACTGTGGCGCAGAAGATCAGAGCCGCGGTGCAAAGCGAAAAACTTAGTTTTTGAGCTCCAATAACTAACTTAGCCATGGCGGGAAAGTTTCAAGTTGTGGTCAGGATTCCTAAACTCCTACCTTTAGCCTAGGAACCTCAATTTCTCTAATGGTAATGCCAGGGAATGATATAGGAACAATTGTGGGAGGTATTTAAGTATTGGAATTGATGGATGGGTGAACCATTAATTCCTCATGATAGTACAATTTCTCTGGTGCATTCTCACATTCGTGATTGTTTAGTTAATAATTCTAATAACATCAATGTGCAAATTTTCTCATATTTTCATAATGTAATTAATTGTAATGACTCTAAACATTGATCATTAATCATTAATCGCGTATTTTACCATAATTACCATGATTAGAAGTTAGGGTCGTCACAAAAGAGAAAAATAAAATTTTAAAAAGCTTTTAATGAGTTCCTTACCTATATATGCCATGTCCCTCTCCTTACCCTCACTCTAACTGACCTAAATTCTGTCTAAACTAGAGGGAGACCAGTTGAGAAAGGCACACCAAGAGAGAGGAAGAAGGGAAAAGAAAACCAATCAAAAAGGTAAGAAAATCCTTAGTTTTTCATGCTCCTCCATTTAGCAAACTTATTCTCCTCCTTTTCCTCTCTTTTCTTATAGTTTTAGCATGTGATTTGGGATTGTTTTGAGACTTGATTAGAAGAAGGAAGTTAGAAATTAAAGGAGAAGCTTATATCAAAGGGACGAGCTCTTGAAAAGGCTAAGAAACACGAAAAACTTCATAGCTTTTCTTGCTTCTTTCTCTTTGTTTCTCCATGGGTGATTTTTGGCCACACAGAGAACACCTAAGAGGGAGTGAATTCTAACCAAGACCAATTAAGAAACCTAGGTTTTAGAGCATGAGAAATAAGTATATACAAAGAAATTCCAAAAAGAAGTATTAGAAATCAAGCTACCAAAACCTAGGGATTCTGTTACACCTTAATATGTATAAAGCTTCCTAATGGTAATTCTAGTCATCTAAGAGTGTGTATGGGTTCTTGAGACACCTAGGAAGCCTCCCATACACCAACTCCTTAGAGAAAACTTGCAAAACTCTATGGGTCTAAAATTGTGGGTGTGTCTCGGCCAAGACCACCATAAGCACCTAGGGAGAGTTTTAAATTTTTTTGAGGTTAGAAAGGGATTAAATATGATGAAAGAACATCAAAGGAAGCCTTGAAATAAATTTAAAAACCTTGGTTTGTGAGATGAAGGTATAGGTTCTAATTGAAGACATAAAAAAGCAACTTGTATCTAGGCTCTTGGGAATGAAATTGTGATGACTCCAAGGAATTTAAATGGAGTCAAGAGACTTAGATAAAAGGAGAAAATGAAGCTAAGATCATAAATTCTATTAGTTGCTTCATTAGGTTTTGTATGGAACCATAATGAAACCATATGAGAAAATAGCCTTCCATAGAGTGTGTGTGATATTAGAGCTTGCTTCAATGATGTAATTGTGTCCTATTTGATGCGTTTTGACTAAAGGAATCAAGCTCCACCTGGTTGCAAGTGTGTGGTCGAAAAGGGGGAGGAATAACTAAAGAGAAAAGTGTGTGAATCTTGTTTCAAGGTAGCTCTTTAACCTTTTTCACATGCATGGCTTGAATGTTTATTTTTCTTTGAGTGCTTGTGTGTATGTTTGAACCATAAGAAATGTTTCTAGCTATTGCTTACAAGTTATGGTATCATTATACTTCTTAAAATGTGTTTATGTATGCAAAGTGGCTTGAATGGGTTTGGTTATGCCAAAAGTCCCTTAGCATAGGTGAGTGTCACACGATATCATTTCTAGGATCAATTTCCTTATCAAAGTGGAATTACACAAATTAGCAAGGAAATCCCAAGAAATATGCATTAAAACCATGACTTTGATGGCGTTATGTTAGGGTAAAAATTCAAATTTTGATTCGTGGACCCTTGGAAACTTACCAACAATATTCTCTAATTATTTTCCATTCATACAAGTCATAAACATCTCAAAACTTCACATGAACCATGGATCAAGAACAAAAAATAAAAAATTCTCACGTTTTGCCTCAGATTCTGGGGTGGCAGATTTTGAGGCAACTTTGAAAAATTGTAACTAAATATAGAAAAATTGAAATCAAGAAAACCATAACTTTCTGGAAATATCTAGATGTTAAATTTGCAATAAAAAATAATTTTGAGCCATGAAAATCTCATCTGGACTATGTTTGACAACAAAGAAGGCATGAAGGTCAAACTGCTTAGAATACTGATATAGCTTACTGATGTAAACTTTGAAAATTCATAATTTACTTCAAAAAAATATAATTCATGTAAACTATATCAATTTGGAAAGATATAGATGTTAACTAGAGGAAAAAAATATTCCAGATGAAGACAAGAGCATTTGGACCTCGAACATCGATGGAACAATACTAAGGGTCTGGATGTGTGACTAGAACAAAATAGAAACTTCAAAAATTCATATATCACTCTCTACAAATCCAAATGAGGTGCTTATAGAATAGGTCAGTGGGAAGGTCTAGTTTCTCCCTGTAAAATTTCACAGCAATTGGACATCTTTTGCCTAACCAAAACTAGATGAATAGTAGCACTAACCAAAACTAGAAAAATTCCTAACTTAAAAAATTTACCAAAAATTTCATAGACCTCTAAATATTTTGTACTTTAGCTTCTTAAAAAGCTCTCAATAAGCTCTAGATGCATGCCAAGTTTCATACCAAGGAGAGCTCATTTGGATAAAAAGTGACGTAGCCTTACAATTTGGCCAATTTTGGCTCCCATAATGCATCAACTTGGTCTAAATGGCTCCTATTATGGTTTGACACCTCTTGGGCAAGTTTAAAAGCTTGAGTGCAACTTATATGGTGGCCTAAGTGGTCTCAAACCTTTTACATCTCATTTTGACAATTCTACATCTATTCATACACTAATACACATAAACCACTAAAGAGTCAATTTATATATTTACATTGCTTTGGTGCCATCAAAGCTTGATACAATATCCATACATCATTTTACATTTGTTCATGGTTTTACATCTCAAAAATAACATATATATATTCACTTTGACATTAAATTACAAAATAAACTACATAATGATCTAAATGTAGCTTTTTAACTCCCTTGGCTTGCATTCTTTGGTTCTTGCCCACCACCTAGACATATTAAGATAGAAGAAAGAAGGGGAATGAGATTCATAGAATCTCAATAGCTCACATATCCATTCACACACACATTGAAGGCACATACACATCAAAGCACAAGTGTGGAAAGTGAGATAACTATAAAGTATGCAAGATCATAATTTCCATGTCACCAATTTACACTAAGTCAAGAATATGCTTTAGAGACTTTTGGTTTTGCCTCACCCTATTTCTAGGACTTTTGGATTTGCCTAACCCTTGGCCTAGGGACTTTTGACTTGGCCTCACCCATCCAAGAGACTTTTGGCCTTATCTTACCTATGCCATAAGACTTTTGGCATCTCCTCACCTTATATTAAGGAACTTTTGGCATCACCTTACCCTTATAAGCCATTTCCATAACTAAAGACATTCAGGAAGACACATTGGTACTAATGCAATATCAAGACATTAAGTGGCATGTCATCAAGTCATAAGAACATATAAGCATATAATGACATATATATGCACACAAGAATGTAAGAAGAATGAGGTGGAGAGCTACTTTGAACTTTTACAAGCTTGGCTTCACTTTATTCCTTCTCTTTTTCAGCCTCACAAGTGCACTTAGGTGGGTTAAGATCCTCTTGGCCTAAATGTAACACCTTAACCTCTAGCTCATACCCAGCGTGCCCTCTTACTCATATACATATGCGGAACTCACAAGGGAGATAAACTCTCTACCTTATGCTTGCTTTTTCTATGGCACTATGTGTGGGTAGAGATCCACTTTAGAAGTAACATGGACCGGTTGAGCTCTCTCTATGGTTCCTCATGCTCAAGTACTCTATTGAGACTTATTTCAATCCCTACTATATGCTTAGAACTCATGGAAAGCAAAAAGGGATTGGAGACATGCATTTTCGCTAGTGGCAGATTTTGCTTCTTTTCTGGGCTAACTTTGGAAATTCATAACTAAATGCAGAAAAATTGTATCTACATGATCTGGGTCAATATAGAAAGTTTGAGACGTCTACTTCATGCTAAAAATACTTAGAAGTCTCAATCTCTCACTAATTCTGCGTTTGACATCGAAATAGCTCACTGGTCAGAGGGGGCTTCTTTGCTGTCACAGTTTACTGATATGGACTTTGAAAATGTCTAACTAATTCCACAAAAATCCAATGCTCATAAACTCTATCTCTATGGAAAGATGTGGATGTTAGCTAGAGGAGAAAAATATCTCCAGATCAGTCCACCAAGCCAATTCCCCGAAAACCGATGAAACAGTACCTCGGGTCTGGTTGGGGGTCTGATTCTGGGCAGGAACTTCGAAATTGCATAACTCACTCTCTGGACCTCTAAATGAGGTGCTTCCAGTTCATACAAGTCACTGTGAACATCTAGTTTCTGTGTATAAAATTTCGTAGCCATTGGACTACGTTTGCCCCTCGGATGACATGATTTCAAAACTGACCAAATGAATAGTGATTTTCTGAAATCCGAATTTCTGATGTCAACTTTGAATGCTCATAGAAAATGCTATAGACCTCTAAATGACATGAACTCTAGCTTCCCAGAAAGCTCTAAACATACTCTAGTTCCATGTCAAATCTCATGGCTAGAAGAGGTCATATGGCTATTCTATGACATCATGTGCAAAATGGCCCTTTCTTGGCCAAAAGTGTGGCTAATGGGGTCCAATCTTAAGTTTTCTACTTCTATGACTCTTTGAGCACATGAGAAAGCATCTATAGGAGCTATCAATCATGCCTCAAATGTCTAATAACTCAGATTGGGGAAACTCACTACCCCATGCCCACTTATGCACCCATATATACTAAGCTACCATTGGCTCTTTCTCATTCAACCATGCTATTTCATTCATCATAAAGCTCATTCTCATACATTCATCATTAATACATACATTGTCTTACAATATTTGTACATGCTACATCATATACATCATTTACATCTCATGTACAAGTTACATTTACAATGTAGTACAAAACTATACACTTTTCTTCATCTCTATCCCTAGCCTCATGCTTGTTGGTGGTTGCTCCCATCTCTTATCTCACTTGGGCCACCTGACATGGTTGGATGGTGGAGAGGGAGGGTGAGATTCGGAGAATCTCAGCAGTTCAACTCTCATTCAAACATACATATATTGCATGCAACAAGTCTCATTAAGCATGTATGGCATGTTAGCATGTAAACCATGATAGAAAACGTTTAAACATGTGAAATGGCCATGGATAACATTCATGAGTTCGCTGAGTACTTGGATCGGCCTCACCCCTTCCCTTATGGCTTTTGGATTTGCCTTCCCATACTTTTAGAGGTACTTAGACTCACCCTTACTCTTTGGGAGTCAACCTCACTTTTGGGAGACATGGCTCAACCAACTTAGGGCTTCGGCTCATCCTCACCTTGGCTTCAGGGTTATTGGCTTTTCCATTTCCTCAAGCAAACCAAACAATCATTTAAAACATCATCTCAATCATATCGCATAATCATGCTAACACACTTCTCATAGCTCATCTCATTCATACACACAAGCAAGACAATGTAAACACACAATTATGCATGAGAGAAAGTGGAGAGAACTACCTTTGCTGGCTATTTACTACTTGCTCTGTCAATGGTCTCCTCCCTTGTTGATTTCACAACAACTTCTAGATGGGAGAGTTCCCTCTTGAGCCTAACCACACAAAAGCATGGAATTAATACTTTACTACTCAATTCTTAAGCTAGGGATCACTTCTAAGCAGCTCTACTGAGCTTCTCACTCTAGGTTTCTTCCTCACTCTAGGGTCCATGAACTATCCCTCTCTTTCTCAACTCATAAGAAAGGGGAAAAGCAAGAAGAGGAGACTATCTACTTCTAATCTCTCTCAAGAGTGGTTTCCCACTCTCTCTCCTCTAAACCAGACTCAAACCTAACCATTCCTAACATCTGAACCGTAGGAAAGAGGGGAGAAAGGGAGAGGGCCACATATGAAGAGGAAACCATGAGGATTCATACCTTTCTTGTGCTTTCCTCTTCTCTTCAGCTTCTCTCTCTCTCCTCCGCCCTTTGCTCTCTCCTAAGGCGAGTTAGAGTCGGTTAGAAGAAGAAAGAAGAGATTTGGAAGCTTTTAAAAGTCAATTTCTCTTTTCCTCGCTTTTCTGGACCGCTCTCGCTACAGCGAGTTAGTGACCTCGCTACGGCGAGCTCGTGTCTGTTCCAGACTTTTGTCTTCGCTATGGCGTCGCTACGGCGAGATCGGGTCTATTCCAGACCTCTGCCTTCGCTAAAGCGCCGCTACGGCGAGCAACTCCCTGGTCTCTATATGGAATGCCATACTCGCTATAGCTAGGAACAATTTCGCTACGGCGAGCAACTTACTGGTTTCTATATGGAATGCCGCACTCGCTATAGCTAGGGACATACTCGCTACGGCGAAGAGGCATTATCGCTATGGCGATTCCATATCTCGCTATGGCGAGAAGACTTAGAAAATTCTCAGCTGTCCGAAAATTTTCCAGCTTCTCTTTCCTTTCCTTTTTCTCCCTTCTTTTTCTCTTTTCTTTTTCTGGGTTATTACACTAAACATCATAATTAACACACAATTATACACTTGAAGCAAGCCAAGATACCAAATTCATTCTTAAACATACACCTGATTCTATAGGTGGCATAATGGTTCCACAAATGGCCTATTGAAGCAACCTTTACAATTCAAGTTCTAGGCTCCATTCTCTTTCCATTTCTAGGCCTCTTGCTATCATTCAAAGCCATTGGAGCCATCACACATTCATTTACACAAGCTTAATTATAAGTTGCTTCTTAAGGTACCATTATGGACACCATTGTCCTATCTTCCAATCCATGGCTCCTAAATTTTTTCTAATGGTTTCTCCCATCTTCTAACATCTTATGACGTCCCAAACCAAGGATAGAACAAATTAAAAGACTCCCTAGCCCTAAGAACCTTGCTTGGCTGAGACACCATCTAAGAAAAGGGTTCATGAGCTTCTTGATTTTTCTTTGATGGGAGAGCCACTTGGGAGGCTTTCTAGAGGTCTTAGGAGCTCAATGAAACACTTAATTAGCCTAGGGAGTTCATACACAAAATCAGATTTTACAAAACTCTAAAAAGTCCTACACTTTCCTAACTTAATTTTCATTAGTTTTTCTTGCAATTTCTTGGCATATTCCACTTCCCTATGGTCTAAAACCCTAGTTCCTCTCTTGTTTTTGGATAGAAATCCCTCCCTTCTCATGGTTCTAGTTTTACTGAAAATAAGACAAAAGAAGAACAAGAGTAGGAAGCAACTAAAGCAAAAGTTGACCTTGGATTCAAGGTTAGTTTCAAAAGTCTTTCTCCTTGGTTTTCTTCTCCTTAAGAAAATCAAACTGTCCCCCTCCTTGTTTTGGATTCAAAATAGAATCAAAACACTTAATAAAACCATGGAAAGAAAGCTTGAAGGGAGGATAACAAAATTAGAAGAAGGAGAGACATAAAATTCCTTGAAATTAGCTACCTTTTTTAAGTTTTCTTCCTTCTTTATTTCCTCTCTTATGCACCTAAGAGAGAGCTTCCTTTTTCTATATTTTGGGCAGAGGGAGTCGACCTAAAGAAAGGGGAAGAAAAGGCGTGAAGTGTGTGGAACATTCAAGAAGCTAGCTTTTTCAAAAATTCCAATTTCATCTTTTTGTAATGGCAATTTCGTTTTAGCTTTATTTTAGCTCTTTTTTGAAAACTGTCTTTTCCATTATAAAATTTAGGTTCCCAATTTTATAAAATACCTTTGGAATCATTTAAATTGGAGCTAAAACCTTCCCGAATAAATTCATCAAAGTTTGAGTTCACCATCGTTGAAAAATGTATACCAGAGGGGATTTATCGGTCCTGAGGCTTTCCATGATTTTTAGAGTCTCTGAGAATCCTGAGTAACTCAAATTTTCTATTTAAAAGGCCCTCTAGTGAGTTTTCCCAAAAATTACACATATTTATGAAAATGCTACTACGTTTTGTCAATTTTTGTCACAATTTTGTTTCACCATCTTAGCTCCATTTTTCCTTCTGTCTGAGCCTAGGATTATTATTTCTAGGAGCCTAGGACACTAACTAAATTTTTTAGGACATTATTTAGCTCATTATAAGAGATTTGCTTTCATACTGCTCATTTCGTCATTTTATAAAATTCACCGTTCATTACAGTGAAGATGAGCTAAAAGTCCTTAGGAATGGTTGAAATAAAGCCAAAATTTTCAAGAAGAGTGAGGCTAAGTCAAAATTCCCTTGAAAATAGGTGAGTCAAATCTAAAAGTCTCAAAAAAATTGGGTGAAGCTGGACCAATGCCCTTGAGAAATTATGTTTGTTATGTATGAGTTTATGTGCTAAGGAAAAATGCTTTATGTATGCTCACTAATAGCTTAAATATCATGCATGCATTCTTTGACATGTATATATATCTATTATATATGTTTGAAAGGGTTAAGAGCTATTGGGATTCTTTGAATCTCACTCTTCCCCCACAAATGTCTAACCATGTCTAGGTGAGCCAAGTGGACCAAGAAATAGAGGCTAACAATCTTAAGAAGCAAGATTTTGACAAAGGGATAGAGAAATGGGCTTTTTATTTGCATTTTGATGTCAAGAATTGTAACCATGAGATGT
Organism: Erythrophleum ivorense; assembly: GCA_026724425.1. Lineage (NCBI taxonomy): Eukaryota > Viridiplantae > Streptophyta > Magnoliopsida > Fabales > Fabaceae > Erythrophleum > Erythrophleum ivorense. Next base: position 319,963 of record JAIUCV010000622.1, on the reverse strand, counting down.
ATATAAGATGTAAACCATTGAACATGTCCAAATGTATGTAAATATGATGTATGTATTAATGTGGAAGCCAAACGAATGAGAATGTGAGTTTTTACCACTCATTTGCCTTTATGTCCATATGTATGAATGCAAGTGGCAGGGTAAGAATGAGCTCTATGATAATTTGGATCATTTATCATACTTTTATCTGTTGTAATTATGCTTTTAGACTTACTTAAATGGTTGTGGAAAGGTAAGAAGAGCATTTAATGCCTAATGATACCATTTTGGACTTCAAAATTGACCAAATAGTGAGCTGAACCAAAGATGACCAAATGGATGTTTTTTTACGTGAAATTTGGCCGGAAAGTAGATCTCATCTAGAGCTTTTCATAGAGACAAAGAGTACTCAATTTGGAGTTCTAGAGAATTTATTATGATTTTTCAAAGTTGGCTAAAATTAAATAGAAATTATATGTGCACTGTTCATATGGTCAATTTGCTTTTGATGTCACATGTGGGGTTACAGGCATAAATTAGACATCATAAGCTTTCCATAGCCATTGAGAGCATCTCATTTGGAGCTCTATAGAGGGAGAACCAAATTTTTAAAGTTGCATGATAATACCAGTAATGCAACTTGACTTTTAGTATTGTTCCATCAATTTTTATAGGTTAAACACCATTTTCTTAATCTAGAATTATATTTAGTCATTAGTTAACATCTAGAGCTTTCCAGGAAGCTATCATATGCATAATTTTGATTTTTTAGAATTAGTTATGAATTTTCAAAATTCATATAAGAAATTTGGACATGCCAACCTGAGAGCAACTTCCATTTTTGTGGCGCGTGGTTCCAAATCCATGATGCATGAGATAAATGATACTTTTTATGACTTAAATGAATATGTTATGGATAGGAAATGATATAGATGAGTTCACATGATCCCTAAAATTATGAATCATGAATATGGTCTCCCAATAATGGAATTATCCATGCTTAAAGTATATGTTCCCTTATAAATGTGCTCCAATATGCATGAGATATATTGAGATAGCCTATGTGACCATTGTGTGAGGGCTAAAAGGTTAAGGTATTATAGTGGAGCTATGGTGTGACTGCCATCATGCATTGTGCTTCGATTGGGCACCGAGTTGTGATCAGACCCTTGAATACATTGAGCTTAGGTTATGCTCAATAGGGAAGTGGTGCCGTGGATGGGCCTTTCTTGGTGTTATTGGCCTTTAACATGTTATATGCGATTGCTAGTATGGGACAGTAGTCATTGGTAGCTTAACTATTTCCTTTGCTAATGTGATTGATGTTTCTAATGCTCTTCTGATTAAATTAACCTATGTTGATTAATTTAGTACATATGAATGGAATTTTCTTCTTGGTTACTAAGATTTGCATTTCATCTCATTTTATGGGCTAACTTTTTCAGGTGAAGGCTCTTCAAGTAATGATAAAGGGAGGCAAGTGGATAAACATCTATGAGCTGAGACTATGTGCGGAGAATGTTACACTTGGGTTAATCTAACATAGAGTAGATCCTAATTTTGTTGTTCTTTTATATGGAATCATCATGTAATCATGTTGCCAAATGTAGGAGCTTTTGAGCTTTGAAATCAAAGTGTAACTAATAGGAGAATAGACCTTATATTAGTTGCAATATGATATATGGATTCTTTGATAACCTAATGTGAAACTTTGTTGATACTGAGAAATGATTTATCACTTAAATATAATCATGTGTTGTCTTGAATGATGATTTTGAATTAGTACTACATGGAACCCCTATTAGAATATATGTTTGAATGATGTTGTCAGTGGCTTATACATTCCTTATTGTCAAAGTTCATGATTTGCTAGTACATGGTAGATGGATGGGTAGAAATCAATACCTAAGTTTTGAATTGATTAGAATTGGTATGTTAGGAAATTTAAATAGTAGGATGCTATTAAAACCTTACAAATTAAGGTAAAATGACCTTAGAATATTACTAGAGGGAGAGCTAGTGTAGGTGGGATGAAATTGAGAGAGCTCAGGTGCAAAAGAGAGTTGAGTCATGGCCAAAACTACCTAAGTCACTACCAAAGCTCTTCTAGAGGCTACGAAAGCTATGGCAAGAGGTGTTTCGCAGCAGCAGCACAAGCTCAAAATTTTGCTTAGGGAGAGTTATAGAATCTAACATCACCGTGGCAAGAATGGGACTCGCCACATCGAGAATTGAGGAGAGGTTAAGTAGCCTGTCTCATTGTGGCGCAAAGGAAGCCCGTCATAATGAGAATCATAGAAATTTGAACAATAAATTCCCGAGCGCATCTTCACCATGGCACAGAAGGCCTAAGTCACAGCACAAAGTGTGAATTTTGACCCTAAGTTCCAATAGCCACTTTTGTCAAGGTGCAAGTTCCCAAACTTGGTTTTTATGTTCTAGTAACCTACTTAGCCACAGCGGGGAAGGTTTAAGTTGTTGCCTAGGTCCCCCAAACTCTTATTTTTGCTTAGAAACCTTAGTTTTCACTACTGGAATGTTATGTAATGACTTGGGAACCATAATGAGAGGATTTTATAATTATGGAATCAGCAATAAAAATGAATTAAATGTTTTATGTGATAATTGGAATTTCTTTAAGGTTCAAATTTCCTCACTAATTTACTTAGATAGTTATTTGTACCAACATTAGACTTTGATTTATGATCATTAATCATGCAATTAAGCTTAATCACTATAATTAGAAGTTAGGGTCATCACATTTAGTATTAGCGTAATGGTTCAGGAAAATATGCTAAGTTTAGAACTTTGTGGTTAGAAAATTTAGCAATTATGAAGCATACATGTTAAGGATAGGAACATTGTAATCTAGTGATGAGTCACATACATGTATATACCTACCATGGGTAGAGTTGTGTTTGGATTGCCTTTGGACTATAGCTTATGAGGGATGCTTCTAGTTATGCTTATGGCATTGCAGAGTGATATAGCTACACATCAAGAAACCACTGAGATTTTGAGAGAAGTGCAGGAGGCCATGATTGCAATGGCCAACCATATGAGAGAACAAGTTAAGGCCTATGAAGCTATTGTTAGGGCAGTGACTGATCGGCTTCAAGAGCAAGTTGAAGCCCATGCAGCCATTGTTCAAGTGCAACAACAATTACATGAGATGATGAATAAGCAAAATCAGGAGGTGCCAGTCAGGAATCGAGTTAGTGCAGGTTAGAACCTTGGTATGTGTAATGTCTGGTTTTTGTTAAACGATGGAAACAAGCACGTTTTCAAAGCAAGTCCCTTGAAATGAATTAGTTAAGGTCCCAAGAAATTTGAGTAACATTCTAGACTCCTAAAAATGAGAATTCTAGCTTCAGATGGAAGGAAAAATAGAGCTAAAATGAAGAAACAAATTTTGACAGAAACCTTATGAAACGTAATGGCATTTTCGTAATTTTGAGAAAACTTTGGAATTCATACAAGAGGGCTTTTTAAATGAAAATTTTAAGTTCTTTAGGGTTCTTAGAGGCCTTGAATACCATGGGAAGCTTCGGGACAGTTAAATCCCCTCCGGTGGATGCTTTCTAATGTCGGTACACCCGAACTTTGACAGATTTGTTTAGGAAGGTTTTAGCTCTGATTTGAGTGATTCCAAAGGCATTTTATTTAATTGGAAATCTAAATTTTATAATGGAAAAGATAGTTCTAAAAAAGGAGCTAAAACAAAGGAGAAACGAAAATGCAAAGAACGAAGAGCAAAATGAGAATTTTTGAAAAAGTCATTTTCCTACTCTTATATATAGGTGGCGCCCCACTTTCTCTCTCATTTGGAATTAGAAATTTCTGCCTAATTTCAGAAGTGAGAGTTAGGGTTTTGGGCGCACAAGAGAGGAAGAAGAAGGAGAAATCCAAGCTTGAAGGTATGTTTCCATGGTAGTTTTTCATGCTTTTCTTCATCCACACCTCCTCTCCTCCCTTCTCCTTTGTTTCCTTTGATTAAAATGGAGTTTATAAATCTGATTCAAGGGAGAAATTCAAGGGAATTTTCGGATTTGAAGAAAGGATCTTGGAGAAAGCAAGATTCAAACAAAAATAAGTAAGGAAACTAGATAATTTCTCTTCCTATAGTTGATATCTTCACCCACCCTTCTTCTCCATTTCGCCTAACCCAAGGAGTCATAGGAGGATCTTATTTTTAAGCTAAACCAAGCATGAATCTTAGGTATTTGAGGGAGAAGAACAAGAATATGCAAAGGAAACAACAAAATAACCATTATATTTCAAGATGCAAATTCTAAGGTTTCAAGTGTTCCTTCCAAATTCTGATTTTGCGTGATGATTCGTAGGCCTAATTAAGAGTTTAAATGAGTTCCTAAGATCCCTAAGATGCTCCCCACATGCTTCCTTCTTTAAGAAAACAAAGAGAATTCCAAGGAGGCCAAAAATGGGCTATGTCTTGGCCAAGCATGGATGGAGTAGCTAGGGAGAGTTTTAATTTTTTTCTAAACCCATTTTTGTATCATATATGATGAATGAATATGAGGGGAGGTTTTGGAAAAAATTTAGAACTCATAGAAAGTGAGTTGGTGCTTTAAGTTCCATACTATGACCTAAAGAAGCAACATATAGTTAGGCACTTTGTTTTGATTGTGTGATTACTTCAAGAAGTTTAAAAGGATTCAAGAATCATATTTGAAAAGAAAGAATGGAGCTTAGAAATTATTTGATGGGTGTTGCTTCATTAGGTGCATTTATGGACCATAATGGGGTTTATAGAACAACCTAGTGTCTAAGCAAGTTATATGACCTTAGAAATTATTTTATGAACCTAATTGGCTTCCATAAATTATGTCTAGGCTAAAAGAAAGTATCTCCACAAGTTTTTGTGTGTGTGGCCGAAGGAGGAGGCTTGAATCCCAAAGAAAAAGTGTGATTGTATACAAGGTAGCTCTCTCCACCTTCTCTCATGCATGGATGTGTGTTTAGCTTGTCTTAGAATGTGTGTATGTGTATTTTCAAGCTATGAAAAGTATGCTAGCATGATTTTATATGCCATGATTTCATGATGACATATTATGTTTTCAAATGAATGTATGATGTTTGTTTGAGTTTGCTTGAGTGTGGAGAGGCCAAGAACTCTTAACCATGATGAGGATGAGCCAAGAACCCTTGAGATTGGTTGAGAGAAAGCAAAGAGTCTCCTAAAACGAAAGTGGACTCCCAAGAGTATGGTTGAGTCCCAAGCTCTTAAAGAATGGGTGAGGCAAGTCCAAAATCATGTGGAAAAGGGTGAGGCCAATCCATCCACTTAGTAAGCTCTTGAATGTCTTGTATGACTTGTTTATATGCCAAGCTTGCTTCTTGAATGTTCATGACTTTTCTTATATCCATGCATGCATTTTCAAGACTCGCTTTGCATATATTATGTATAATTGAACAGGAGATGAGCTATTGGGATTCTTTGAATCTCATTTCCTTCTCTCCAATGATCTAATATACTAGGTGGACTAAGTGGATAAGGTGATAGAAGCCAACCACCTTGAAGGAAAGAGTTTGACAACAGAGTGTTTGAGTTTTGTCACTTTAAGGCCATATTTGTGTCAAATATTGTAATCCAATGATGTATATGGTCTATGACCTCTTGAATATGTATAATTATGATCATTTGTGATGTATAAATGAATGGATATGATATGTGAACCTTGGCATGTAAATTGAGTATATAATGGCAAATTAGCTTCATGAATGGCTTGATGGAAATGTGCGTATGTGTGGAGAAAATGGCCAAAATGAGATGTATAAGGTTTGGGACCATTTGGGCAGCCCACAGAAGTCTTAAATATGCTTTTAGACTTGTCTAAAAGGTGATAAACCCTTAGGAAAGCCATTTGGTTACTTTGGTACCCCATATGGAACCAAAATTGATCATAATGGAACCCTATGCTACTTTTTGGCCAAATGAGTTTTTCTTGATCTAAGATTTGGCATGCAATTAGAGCTTATTGAGATATTTTTGAGAAGCTAAAGAACATAATTTTTGGAGGTCTACAAAATATTTGATAACTTTTCAAAGTTGGCAAATTTTCTGGTTTTGGTCTGATGCATTATTCATTTGGTCCAAAAATGAAATCTGTCACACAAAGCTCAAATGATGTCCAATTGCCATGAAATTTTATACAACAAAACTAGATATTTGCAGTGACTTGTACCAACTAGAAGCACCTCATTTGGAGGTCTAGAGAGGGAGATATGAATTTTTAAAAAATCTGCCCAGTATCAAGAGTTTGTTCGACCTCAGTTATTGTTTCATTGAATTTCGAGGTCTAGGCTGCCTGAGCTAGTCTAAAGTTATTTTTTTCTTCTAGCTAACATCCACATATTTATATATTGGTATCATTTGTATGAATTTGATTTTTATGGAATTAATTGGACATTTTCAAAGTTTGCTGCAGAAATCTATGACAGCATCAGGAGGCAGTTTGACCTCTGGACTATTTCGCATGTTAAATGTCCTATGTGTTGGATGTTGTGGTCTAGAAATATTTTTACTATGAAGTATACTTTTGTAGCTTTCCAGAATGGCTAAGAATGAATGATTTTGAGTTTTCTAGAATTAGTTATGAATTTCCAAAGTTTTGTCAGAAAAGGGGGCAAATTCTGGCCGAAATTTAATATGTATATTTTAGACTTCCTTTCGTGATTCTTGAGTTGTAGGCCATATTTTATGATTCAAATGAGTTGTATGCTATTAAATATAAGAATGTGTTGTATGAGCTTACACAGTCCACATGACCACCGAACAAAATTTTTAGATATGATACAACGCAATTAAATGCATTATTTTAATAGACTTTTCTTACTTCCCCTCATGCAAGGCACTATATGAGCATGCAAATGTGATAGAGATGAGCTAGAATCTATGGTGTGACAGTATGGGACACCAAGGGAAAAATGGTGACCTCTTATTGTTATTGGCCAAGTTTAGAAAGGTAGATCCTTTATCATTTATAGAGATGTTGGAGACTGAGAAGGTCAAAAGATGGCTGATGCAATTAGAGAAGATCTTCAAAGTTATGACATGCACCATGGAACAAATGGCAAAGTTGGCCATTTATAAGCTAAAAGGTGAGGCTGAACATTGGTGGAGGAGTGTCTCTAGGTTGCTATCTTCAATGGGGATACCTTTAACTTAGGAAAGTTTCCAAACTGCCTTTGAAGGCAAATATTTTCCACCTTCAATGAGGGCTAACAAGTCGAGTTTAACTTCCTTGAATAAGAAGAGATGAATGTGACCCAATATGCAGCCAAGTTTATTTAGTTCTTTGTTTTTCCTCCTACTTGTGGAGATTTGATGATGAGCCGTGAAAGGCTGACAAGTTTGAAAGAGGCCTAAAACTAGAATTAGAGGACAAGATTGTATCCATCCAAATCCCTAAATTTGATGAATTGGTGGAAAAGTATAAGGTAATAGAGAGGGCCTTGATTGAGAGTGAGGCCACAAGGAAGAAGATTGTGGAGGGTAAGCATGACCGAGCATGAAGCCCTTTAGGGGCAAAAGTAAAAAAGGAGCCAGTAGTGGTAGTGGCTCTTGAGGTTGGAGACCACCCCTAAGAAATATTCCTCAAAGGAGTATGGAACCCCCAAAAAGTATAACTAGTGTCCTATCAACTTGTGGCAAGTGTGGGAAGAACCATGGTAATGGGCTATACCCAATATGCTATGATTATGGGAAGCTCGGATATTATGCATAGACTTACACAATGTCAAGAGAATTGGCCTCATTAGTCAAACCACCTACATAAGGACAGATGTTTACACATACATAGCAAGAGGCTGGTAGATCTCCTAATATGATCCAAGGTACTTTACTTGTCCATAACCATGTTGTAGATACACTGTTTGATTCGGGTGTGACCCATTCATTCATCACGTATGATTGTGTTTAGCATTTGGATCTTAAGATTATCTTGTCACCATTTGTATTATCTATATCTATGTAACACCATCAATTTTTAGCTTGTCTCATGCTATCTCCATGTCTCATACCATGCATCTCATAAGGAAACAAGAAAAATAGCATTAAAATAATGAATATATTTGCGTTGCATAGTGGATAAATTTTTTCATTTGGTGTCCCGTGGACCATATGGACTCATCCTTCTCATTCTCATATTTAATTACAATAATAAAACTTATAACCATCCAAGGAAGTGGCCTAAAACTCGTGCAAGTGGATGGAATGCATAAAAATACTAGGTGGAGCCTTGGCCAGAATTTCCAGCTTTCTGTCATAAATTTTGAAAAATCATAACTAATTCTAAAAAAATTAAAATCATGAATTCTTTATCATTATGGAAAGCTACAGATGTCTAATTTATTTAAAAATATGTCCAGACCACAACAGGGGCTGTTAGCTACCGAAAATTGATGGAATAGTACCAGGGGTCGACTATCATCCCTGCACTGACCTCCAACTTCAAAAATTCATATCTCTCTGCTCAGAGGTCTAATTGGGGTGTTCTATATGGCCATGGAAAGGTTATCATGTCAAGTTTATGTTTGTAAATTTTATAACCATTGGACGACATTTGACACATGAATGACATAGCCTAAGTTTCTGACCATATGAACAGTGTCTGCATCAGTTCAGCAGAAAAATGCCAAATTTGAAAAATCATAATTAATTCTATAGAGTTCCAAATAATCTAATATTTGGCTTCCCAAAAAGATCTAGATGAGATCTATATTTATGACAAATTTCATAAGCAAATTCGTTCATTTAATTAGATATTGACGTTGGGGTGTAAAATGGCACATTTTGTGTCATTAAAGGGGTCCAATTGGTCCATTTTGAGTTCTAAGGCAACCATAACCACTTGAGTACATGGGAATGCGCCAAAATGACCTTCTAAACTTGTCTCAAAGTTGTATATACCCAGAATTTAAAAACTCACTCTCTCACCCCATGCCATACACAAGATCACATATGCTTTACATTGCCATTCACTACCCAAAATGCACATTACCATTCATTTGGCACTAAAACTCATACATACATCAAACATTTAGGTAATTATATATGTTCAAATGATTACATAACAATTCCATCATAGGATTACATCATATGCCATGTGTATGGCCATAAAAGAGACAAAACTAGGCATTTTGGTGTCAAGCTCTCATCTTCCAAGTTGATGGCTTCTATTACCTTGCTCACTTGATCCACCTAGCATGTTAGGACATTGGGGAGGAAGGAATGAGATTTAAAAAATTCCAATAGCTCATCTCCCTTTCAATCACACATAAAGAATGCAAAATAAGTCTTAAAAATGCATGCATGAGCATCATGAAGTGCATGATCATTCAAAAAGCACTCTTAGCACTTGAATAAGTCATACAAAGCATACATAGGCTTGCCAAGTAAGTGGATTAGCCTCACCCATTCTTTTATGAATTTTGGACTTGCCTCACCCATTTTCTCTTAGAGGTTTTGACTCAACCTCACTCGTGAAAGACTCTTTATGTTATCTTAACCAATTTTAAGGTTTCTTGGCTTCACCACACTCAAGCAAACCTCAGCACACATACCAAGAATAATTTGAAAACATATTACAACATCATGGTACCATGATACATATGCATATGCTAGAACACTTTTCATGACTTAAAACACACATACACACATTTAAAGACAAGTTAAGCACACATTCATGTATGAGAGAAGAAGAAGTGAGCTACCTTTGTTGCAACTAAACAGTTTTTCCCTTGGAAATGCTCTCCCTTCCTCGGCCTCACACACACAAAGGTGTGGGATTTTTTTCTCTTAGCCTGAACACAATATATGGAAGCCAATTAAGTTTTTAGAGTCATTTCTAAAACCATACATCTTCCTTAAATACTAGCTTGGTCTAATAGCCCTTTTTATAGTTCCAAAATGCACCTAATGGAGTAACTTCTATCAATTGAGTTCTAAGCTCTATTCTTTCCTTTTATTTATGATTCTTGACTCCTTTTAAGCCTCTTGGAGCTATCACACAATTAAAAAAAGGAGCCTAACTAGGTGTTGTTTTTTTAGGTCATATTATGGAACATATAAGGCCATCTCACTTTCTATGATCTCTAAATTTTTTCCAAGGCTTCCCCTCATCTTCACTCATCATATATGACTCAAAAATGGGTTTGGAACAAATTAAAACTATCCTTAGATACCCTAACCCTTCTAGGCCAAAACTATGCTTATTCTTAGCACTCATGCACTTTGCTTTGTTTTCTTAATGGAAGATGTATATGGGCAGCCTTCTAGGGATCTTAGGAAATCATTTTAACATTCACTTAGTCCTAAGAATTATTGTATCAAATCAGATTTTACAAAGGACACTTGAAACCCTAGGTTTACTATCTTGATTTTCCATGATTATTTGTTAATTTTCTTTGCATATTCTTATTCTTCTCCCCTAAATTCCTAAGATTCACCCTTGGTTCTGCCTAAAATCCAAGCTCTCTTGAAGCTCCATGTGTGGGACAAACCAAGGAGAAGAAGGGAGCAAGAGATAGCTACTCTGGAAGGAAGATTTACCTTGTTTTTCCTTATTTTCTTGCTTGATTCTTCCTTTCCTTGGCCTCCTCTCTTCAAATCTGAATTTTTCCCTCTATTCTTTCCTCAAAATAGATTCAAAAACTTCAATAAAATCATAAGAAAGAAGGAGAAATGGAGAAAAAGAGGTTTACTAAAGAGAAAGCATAAAAAATCAAGAAATTCCATACCTTTTGCCTTATTTTTCTCCTTCTCTTCTTCTTCTTCTTCTTCTTCTTCTTCTTCTTCTTCTTATTGTACATCTCACTCTTAGGGTTCTTCCTCTAATTTAGGGTAGAAATTAAATGAGCTATATGAGTAAGGAGGTAGGGCGCCTTATATATATATAGGTAAGTTTAAGAAAGACTTTTCAAAAATTCTAAGTTTATCCTTTCATTTTGGCACTTTTGTTTTTAGCCCATTTTAGCTCCTTTTTGAGAACCATCTTTTTCCATTATAAAATATAGGTTTCCAATTTAATAAAATGCCTTTAGAATCTGTAACACCATCATTTCTGGCTCATACTCATCATGCCTTACATGCTCATATGAGGTATAGGAAGAATAAGGAGAAATCTTCCTCATTGGAATCATACACTTACTCAACGATGTGGCATGGTCAAAATTACATAGGTGTGTCACATGGACCGGGTGAGCTTATTCTATACATCCTCATGTCTAATTACACCATTACAACTCATTTCAATCTCAAAAACATGCTTTAAACCCATGGAAAGCAAAAAGGGATATGAGACATGAATATTCAATTTCGGCCATACTTGGCCTCATTTCTGGGCAAAGTTTGGAAAATCACAATTAAATCCAGAAAAATAGAAAACATGTGATCTCAGTCATGATGGAAAACTTAGGATGTCTACTTCATGTAAAAATATGTGCAAGTCATAACATACCACACACAAGATGTTTGACATGCAAAATCGTCTGGAGGTCGGAGTGGGCTCTGCTACTGTCACAGTTTACTGATATGAACTTCAAAAATGTCTAACTAATTCCACAAAAATCCAATGTATTCAAATGATACTACTATGGAAATATGTGGATGTTAAATAGAGAGGAAAAATTTCTCCAAATCAGTTCATAGAGCTAAACTCTCAGAAATTGATGTAACAATACCTCGGGTCAGGCAAGATGACTAATACTGGGTAGGAACTTCAAAATTTCATATCTTCCTCTCTAGACCTCCAAATGAGGTGCTTCCAGTTGCTACAAGTCACTGTGATGTCTAGTTTATAAGCATAAAATTTTGTAGCCATTGGATCACGTTTGCCCCTCGGATGACACAATTCTACAACTGACCAAATGAACAGTGTTTATGAAAATCTGAATTTCTGATACCAACTTTGAAAAATCATAGAAAATTCTACAGACCTCCAAATGACTTGATCTTTAGCTTCCCAAAAACCTCTAGACAAGATCTAGTCACATGCCAAGTTTCAAGGCAAGGAGAGGTCATTTGGTCAGACTTGGATATCATGAGCAAAGTGACCACTTTCTTGTGTTAATAGAGGCTAATGGGGTCCAACTTTGCTTCTCCTACCTCTATGGCTCCATGAGCACATGGGAAAGCATCAATATAGGCTATCAAACATGACTCAAGTGTCTAACAACCAAAATTTACAAAACTCACACTCCCACACCAACACATACACTCATGTGGGCAATATTAAGATCTTGCCATTCATTCCAAAACTTGCTACATCATGCACTATAAGTTCAATTCTCATATATATACATTAAGTACATCCATTTACAAGTGCTACATCATGTACATCATTAAATTACATCCCTTGACTTAACTACAAAATGGTGCCAAAATGGCTTTTTTACAATTCCTTGACTAAATCCCCTAGCTTCAAGCTTGGTGGCTCCCATCTCTTATCTTACTTGGTCCACCTAGCATGTTAGGATGGTGGAGAGGAGGAGTGAGATTCAAAGAATCTCAATAGCTCATCTCTCATTCAAACATACATAAAGCATGCAAACAAGTCTCATAATGTATGCATGGGCATATTATCATGTGAAATCGTAAGAAAAGCATTTTCAACATTTGAGTAGGCCATACATAACATATAAAGGTTTGCCAAGCTAGTGGATTAACCTCACCCATTCACTTGTGGATTTTGGACTTACCTCACCCATTCTTTAAGAGGTCCTTAGACTCAACCTTACTCTTGGGAGTCAACCTCACTTTTGGGAGACTCTTTACTTTGTCTCAACCAACCTTAGGGTTCTTGGCTCATCCTCACCATGGCTAAAGGGTTGTTGGCTTTTCCATACATAAGCAAAGCAAAGCAATCATATAAAATATCATTGAAACACATGAGGCATCACCATACTAGCATACTTTTCATAGTTTAAAAACATACATACACACATGCAAGACAACATAAGCACACATCTATGCATGAGAGAAGGTGGAGAGAGCTACCTTATTGGCTATTCACCAACTTTCCCTTTCAATTTATCTCCTCCTTTGTTGGTTTCACAATCACCTCTAGATGGGAGTGTTTCTCTTGAGCCTAAACACACAAGAAGCATGGAATTACTCTCTTAACACTTTATTCATAAGCTAGAGATTTCTTCCTAGTAAACCCTACTAAGCTTATAGAGCTAGGGGTTCTTTCTCTCACTAGAAATTCATCTACTATCCTTCCTCTCTCAAGCTCTTAAGAAAGGAAAGCAAGGAGAAGAAGTAAAGGTATGTGGGTTTTGGTCTTCTTCAAGAGGGGTTTTCCACTCTCCCTCTTCTGAACCAAGCTCCAACTTAACTACTACAATAATCAAAACCATAGGAAGAGAGGGCAAGGGGAGAAGAACAATATTCTAAGAGAAAAGCCATGCAAATCTTACCTTTTCTTGTTCTTCCTTCCTCCTTTAGGTTTCTCTCTCTCTCCTCTGCCCTTTTCTCTGTCTTAGAGGGAGCTTAAGTCGATTGGAAGAAGAAAGGAGGGGTTGGGAGGCTTTAAAGAGTCAAATTCTCTTTTTTCACGCTTTTCTAGACTAACCCTCGCTACGGTGAGTTCGTGTTAGTCCCAGACCCCTGCCTTCGCTACAGCGCGCGCTACGGTGAGCAATGCCCTGGTTTTTGTATGGGGTGCCCGCACTCGCTATAGCTCGAAGCATTCTCGCTATAGCTAGAAGGCACTCTCGCTATAGCTAGATCATTTCTTACTATAACGAACAGGTACATTCACTATAGTTAGGCTGTAGCTAGCAGACTTAGAAAATTTTCAGTCATTCGAAAATTTTCAGCTTTTCTCTTTCTTTTTTGTTTTTGTTTTTCTTTTCATTCCTTTTTTCTGGTTGTTACAGAATCACTCAAATCAGAGCTAAAACCTTCCTAAACAAATCCATTAAAGTTTAGGTCCATGGACATTGGAAAACATCAACCGAAGGGGTTTTAATTGTCTCAGGGCTTCCCATAGTTTTTAGGGCCTTTGAGAACCTCAGAAAACTCAAAATTTTCATTTAAAAAGCCTTCCTATGAGAATTCTAAAATTTGCTCAAAATTATAAAAATGCCATTACGTTTCATCTACCTTTCATTTAATTTTGTTTCTTTATTCTAGCTTTATTTTTCTTTCCGTTGGAGCTTGTGATTCTCATTGTTAGGAGTCTAGAATGCTACTTAATTTTTTTGGGAACTTAACTAATTCATTTTGGGGGACTTGCTTTGAAAAAATACATGCTTCCATTGTTTAACGAAAACCAGACATTATAATCTACCCTTATTGGATATTCCATGATTATTGTACAATTGGATAGTCGTTGTTCTACCCTAGACCTAATTTGCATTCCTTTGCATGACTTTGATGTGATCATTAGTATGGACTAGTTGTCAGCTAATAATGTGATACTTGATTGTAACTGTAAGTCAGTTTCCTTACCTTTAAATATACTTAAAATTTGTCCTAAAATTGAGCTTGCTTGCATGTTTGTTGCCCAAGCCAGGAGGTGCCTTAGGTGTGGTTGCCAAGGGTTTCTAGTGTTTCTTTCACTACATGTTAAGGTTGATGATGGGTTGGAAAATATACCTGTGACTAAGAAATTTCCTAAGGTTTTCCTTAAGGAGTTTAGTGGACTATCTCTAGAGAGAGAGAGAGAGAGAGAGAGAGAGAGAGAGAGAGTTAGAGTTCTCCATTGATTTGGTACTTGATATAGGTCCAATCTCTAAGGCTCCATATAGAATGGTGCTTGCTGAGTTAGTTGAGTTGAATAGCCAATTAAAGGAGTTGCTTGAGAAAAGGTTCATTAGGCCAAGTATGTCTCTATGGGGGGCACCAGTACTATTTGTCAAGAAACAGGATGGTAGCCTTAGGCTTTATATTAACTATAAGCAATTAAACCAAGTGACTGTAAAAAATAAATACCCTTTGCCTAGGATTGATGACTTGTTTGACCAATTAGCTGGAGTGTTGGTCTTTTCAAAGATTGATCTCAAATTAGGATATCATCAACTTAGAGTCAAGGCTACGGATGTACCTAAAACAACCTTTAGGACTCAATATGGCCATGATAAGTTCCTAGTTATGCCTTTTGGGTTGACCAATACTCCTGCTATTTTCATGGACTACATGAATAGGATCCTTAGGCCTTGTAATGTTCGATTTTCGTAAAAATGATAGAAATAGATACGTTTTAAAAGTAAGTCCTCTAAAATGAATTGATTAAGGTCCAAAAAATTAAAATAATGATCCAAACATCAAGCAATGAAAATAGGAGGCTAGAGGTGCCCTGAAATAGAGGCTAAAAGAACTAGACAGAATTTAACAAAATAGTTATGTAACATAATGACATTTTTGTAATTTTGAGTAAATAGGTAGAGGCTCATAGAAGGGATTTTTAAATGAAAAATTTGAGCTCTTTGGGGTTCCCAGAGGCTCTAAAAACCATGGGAAGCCCTAGGACAGTTAAAACCCTTTCGATGCACATTTTCTAACGACAATTAACCTAAATTTTAACCTTTTCATTCAGGACAATTTTAGCTCCAAATTGAGTGATTCCAAAGACATTTTATAAGATTGGGGACCTAAATTTTATGATGGAGAAGAAGGTCTTCAAAAAGGAGCTAAAATGAACTGAAAACGAGAATGCCAAGTTTAAGGGATACAAATGGAATTTTCTTGAAACAACTTCTAAACCCTCCCTATATATATGGTGTTTCTCTTCTCCTCATTTGGCTAGATTTATTTCTGCCCTAAAATAGAAGAGAGACCTAGGGAGAGTAGCACACAAGAGAAGGGAAGAGGAAGAGCAAAAACAAGGCAAGAAAGGTATGTTTTTCATGGAATTTCCTAGTCTTCTCTTTAGCAAACTTGCTCTCCTCCTTCTCATCATTTTTTCTATGGATTTATTGATGTATTTGGGGATTTTTTGAGATCAGAACAAGGGGGAATTTTGAGTTTACGGTGAAGAATCCAAACAAAAAGAAGAGCTCTTGAAGAAACCTAGAAAACCATGGTATTTTGCTACTTTCATGCTTGCTTCTTCTTGTTCCTTTTTCTTGAGTTTTTTGTCCCATATATGGACAACCAAGAGGAGTTGGATTTTGAACCAAACCAAGGGAGAATCTTAGGAAAATGAGTGAGGAGAATAAGAATATGCAAAGGAAACAAAAAAAGAACCATGAAATTGTAAGATAGAAAAGTTAGGGTTTTAGTTGCACTTTAGTCTGTAAGATGAGTTCTAATCATAAATTAAGGTGTTTAAGAGGTCATATGAGTTTCTAAGACACCAAGAGAGCCTCCCACATGCTTCTCCTATTAAAGAAATCAAAACAACTCCATTGGTGATCCAAAGAGACATAGCCTCAGCCTAGCATAGAAAGAGCACCAAGGGAGCATTTTAATTTCTTTCAAGCTTGGTTTTGTATCATATATGATGGGAAAGGATGAGAGGAAGCCTTGAAAAAGTTTTAGGAAGCCTAGGAAGTGAGATGGTACCATAGGTTCCATATTGTGACTTAAAGAAGTAACATGTAGTTAGGCTCCTTAAATAGATTATGTGATGACTTCAAGAGGCCTAAATAGAGTCAAAAATCATAGATGGAAGGAAAGAATAGAGCCAAGATCATGGGTTATGAGTGTTGCTTCATTAGGTGCATTATGGAACCATAAATGAACCATAAGAACAACTTAGCTTTTAAAATGAATGTGTGGCTTTAGAAATTATTCCGAGAGTGCAATTGGCTCCCATATAATGTGTCTAGGCCAAAGGAATCAAGTCTCACATCCTTGTGAGTGTGTGGCTGAGGGAGAGGAAGAGTTTTCAAGGAAGAAAGTGTGCTTGTGTAACCAAGGTAGCTTTCTCTTCTTTCTTTTATGCATGAATGGGTATTTATCTTGTATTTGAATGTATATGTGTATGTTTTAAGCCATGAATGATGTTTTAGTATGTATCTATATGCCATGTCACCATGTTGCTATGTTATGCACTTAAATGATGTCTTATGAGCATGTTTTTATTTGCTTGAGTGTGGTGAAGCCAAAAGCCCCCAAGAATGGGTGAGACAAAGCCAAAAGTCTCTAAAGAGTGAGGCCTAGTCAAAAGTCCCTTGAGAAAAATGGGTGAGGCAAGTCCAAAATCCCAAAGAGAGTGGGTGAGGCTACACCATTTCCTTGGCAAGCCTATGTATCTTTTATATGACTTCTTGAGTGCAAGAAATGTTCCATGAGTGATTATGCATTCCATGATATCCACACATGCATTTTTAGACTTGAATTTGCATCCATTATGTATGGTTAAAAGGGAGAAGAGCTATTGGAATTCCTAGAATCTCATTCTTTCTCCTCATTGCCTAACATGTCTAGGTGGACCAAGCGAACAAAGGAACGGAAGCCATTGATGGAGAAGGATTGACAAAGAAGTGTGCTATTTGCCCTAGTTGTAACTATTTTGATGTCATATAATGCAACCTTATCATGAATATGTTGTATAACTCTTTGAAAATGTGTAATTACATAGATACTTGATGTATATATGAGATTTGATGCCATGTGAATGTTGTAGCCACTTTTTGACATTTAATGGCAAGATGAGGCTTGTATGATCTTGTGTATACCTTAGGCTGAGAGAGTGAGTTTGTGAAATATGGATTTGTACCCCTTTGAGACATGTTTAATAGACCATTTTGAAGCTTTCCCATATACTCAAGTTGTAACACCATATATTTCTAGCTCATATTACAACAACATTTACATGTCTCACATTCATAATTTCCATGAAGGAGCAAGAAAAGGAGTTAAAATAATACAATTTCTTGCGTTACGTCGTGTATAAAAATTCATTTGGTGTCACATGGGCCATGTGAGCTCCTTCCACAAATTCTCATATTTAATTACATGAATACAACCATTTGCATCATAAAATGTGGCCCACAACTCAAGAAAACCGAAATTAAGCATAAACTATGGATGTTCATTTTGTGTGACCTTAGAAATTGTTTTATGAACTTAATTGGCTTCCATAAATTATGTCTAGGCTAAAAGAAAGCATCTCCACAAGTTTGTGTGTGTGTGGCCAAAAGAGGAGGCTTGAATCCTAAAGAAAATGTGTGTGCTTGTATATAAGGTAGCTCTCTCCACCTTCTTTTATGTATGGATTTATGTTTAGCTTGTCTTAGAATGTGTGTATGTATATTTTCAAGCCATGAAAAGTATGCTAGCATGATTTTATATGCCATGTTCTTTCTCTCCTTCATTAAACTGACTTGCTTCTGCCTATTTTGAGAGAAAAACTCCAGGTTCTTAGGTGCACAAGAGAAGGAGAATTTTGGAAGAAGAAATCCAAGAAAAAAGGTAAGAATCTTTAGGAATTTCCATGTCCTTCCTTCTTAAAACTTGCTTCTCTCCTCTCAAGCTTTCTTTCTATGATTTTAATGGAGAGTTTGGTGCTATTTTAGGGGCAGAACAGTGTGGGAAATTTCAAAATTTGAGGGAGCAAGCTAACCAAGTGGAAGAACAAGCCAAAGGAATCAAGAAAGTGAGGTAAAATCTCCACTCTTTGGTAGCTTCTTCCTCCCCCTTCCTTTGAAGTATTTCATCCAGCAAACAACCCATCTCCTAGGGGTTGTGTTTTATCCAAATCATAAAGGGATTAGAGGTTTCAGAGGGCAAGTATTAAGAATGAATTAATAGAATCAAGAAAGGGGCATTAAGAAACAAGATGGAACCATTAGCGATCCAAATGCTCCCTTGCAAATTTGATTTAACATGAATATTCTTAAGCTTAAATGAATATTTAAATGTACTTTTAAGATGCCTAAGAGGTCCCCCATATGCCTCTTCCTCTATGAAAACAAATAAAGCCCCATGGAAGGCCAAATGCTCCCATGTCTCGGCCAAGAAGGGATAAGGCACCTAGGGAGAGTTTTAAATTTTTCTAAGCCCATTCTTAAGTCATATATGATAAATGACTATGAGGGGGGGGCCTTGAGAAAAATTTAGAACTTATAGAAGTGAGTTAGTGCTTTAGGTTCCATATTATGACCTAAAGTAGCAACATATAGTTAGGCCCTTTGTTTTGCTTGTGTGATGACTCCAAGAGACTTAAAAGGAGTCAAGAATCATATTTGAAAGGAAAAAATGGAGCTTAAAAATTATTTGATGGGTGTTGCTTCATTAGGTGCATTTATGGACCATAATGGGGTTTATAGAACAACCTAGTGTCTAAGCAAGTTGTGTGACCTTAGAAATTATTTCATGAACCTAATTGGCTTCTATAAATTATGTCTGGGCCAAAAGAAAGCATCTCTATAAGTTTTTGTATGTGTGGCAGAAAGAGGAGGCTTGAATCCCAAAGAAAAAGTGTATGATTGTATACAAGGTAGCTCTCTCCACCTTCTTTCATGCATGGATTTACGTTTAGCTTGTCTTAGAATGTGTGTATGTGTATTTTCAAGCCATGAAAAGTATGCTAGCATGATTTTATATGCCATGATTTCATGATGACATATTATGTTTTCAAATGAATGTATGATGTTTGTTTGAGTTTGCTTGAGTGTGGAGAGGCCAAGAACTCTTAACCATAGTGAGGATGAGCTAAGAACCATTAAGATTAGTTGAGACAAAGCAAAGAGTCTCCCAAAGCAAAGTGGGCTCCCAAAAGTATGGTTGAGTCCAAGAATCTCTTAAAGAATAGGTGAGGCAAATCTAAAATCCATGAGGAAAAGGGTGAGGCCAATCCAAACACTTGGTGAACTCTTGAATGTCTTGTATGACTTGTTCACATGCCAAGCTTGCTTCTTGAATGTTCATGACTTCCATGATATCCATGCATGTATTTTCAAGACTTGCTTTGTATATATTATGTATGATTGAATGGGAGATGAGCTATTGGGATTCTTTGAATCTTATCCCTCCTCTTCAATGATCTAATATGCTAGGTGGACTAAGTGGACAAGGTAATGGAAGCCAACCACCTTGAAGGAAAGAGTTTGAGAACCAAGTGCTTAAGTTTTATCACTTTAAGGCCATATTTGTGTCAAATATTGTAATCCAATGATGTATATGGTCTATGACCCCTTGGATATGTATAATTAGGATATTATGTGATGTGTAATTGTATGGATATGATATGTGAACTCTAAAATGTAATTTATATATGTAATGCCAAGATATGCTTTTTGGAAGTTTGATGTAAATGGGTATATGTGTGGATGAAAAGGCCAAAATGAGATGCATAAGGTTTGGGACCATTTGGGTAGCTCACATAAGTCTTAAATATGCTTTTAGACTTGCCCAAAAGGTGCCAAAACCAAGAGGAAACCATTTTGACATTTTGGTACCCTATATGGAGCCAAAATTGACCATAATGGAATCATGTGTCACTTTTTGACCAAATGAGCTCTTCTTGATCTAAGATTTGGCATGCAATTAGAGCTTGTTGAGAGCTTTTTGGGAAGGTAAAGAACATAATTTTTGGAGGTCCACAAAAAATTTGAGGAATTTTCAAAGTTGGCAATTTTTCTAATTTTGGTATGTTGCACTATTCATTTGGTCCGAAAATGAAATCTGTCACACAGGGCTTAAATGATGTCCAATTGCCATGAAATTTTATACAGAGAAACTAGATATTCACAGTGACTTGTGTCAACTAGAAGCACCTCATTTGGAGGTCTAGAGAGGGAGATATGAATTTTTAAACATTCTTTCTAGTATTTGAAGTTTTATCCAACTTGAGTTACTGTTCCATTGAATTTTGAGGTCTGGGTTGCCTGAACTGGTCTAGAAATATTTTTCCCTTCTAGCTAACATCCACAACTTTTTAGATTGGTATCATTTGCTTAGATTGGATTTTTTTGAAATTAATTGGACATTTTTGCAATTTGCTGTAGAATTCTGTGATAGTATCAAGAGGTAGTCTAACCTCTAGACTATTCTACATGTCAAACATCCTTTGTGATAGATGTTATAGTCTAGACATATTTTTAGTATGAAGTAGGAATCTATAGCTTTCTAGAATAGCCAAGAATACATGATTTCAATTTTTTTAGAATTAGTTATGATTTTTCAAAATTTGGACAGAAAAGAGGCAAGAGCTGGCCGAAAATGAACATCCATAGTTTATGCTTCATTTCAGTTTTCTTAAGTTGTGGGCCACATTTTATGATGCAAATGAGTTGTATTCATGTAATTAAGTGTGAGAATATATGGAAGGAGCTCACACGGCCCACGTGACACTGAATGAATTTTTATACATGACGTAACACAAGAAATTGTATTATTTTAACTCCTTTTCTTGCTCCTTCATGGAAATTATATGTCATCATGAAATCATGGCATATAAAATCATGCTAGCATACTTTCCATGACTTGAAAATATATATACACACATTCTAAGATAAGCTAAACATAAATCCATGCATGAAAGAAGGTGGAGAAAGCTATCTTGTATACATTCATACATTTTTTCTTTGGGATTCAAGCCTTTTCTTTTGGCCACACACACACAAACTTGTGGAGATGCTTTCTTTAGGCCTAGACATAATTTATGGAAGCCAATTAGATTCATGAAATAATTTCTAAGGTCACAGAACATGCTTAGACACTAGGTTGTTCTATAAACCTCATTATGGTCCATAAATGCACCTAATGAAGCAACACCCCTCAAATTATTTTTAGGCTCTATTCTTTCCTTTTAAATATAATTCTTGACTCATTTTAAGCCTCTTGGAGTTATCACACAAGCAAAACAAAGGGCCTAACTATATGTTGCTTCTTTAGGTCATAATATGGAACTTAAAGCACTAACTCACTTTCTATGAGTTCTAAATTTTTTTCTAAAGCCTCCCCTCATATTCATTTATCATATATGAAATGAATTAGTTAAGATTCCAAAAAATTTGAGCAACATTTTAGACTCCTAAAAATGAGAATTCTAGCCTCAGACGAAAAAAAAAAATGGAGCTAGAATGAAGAAACAAATTTTGACAAAAAACCTACGAAACGTAATGGCATTTTCATAATTTTGAGTAAATTTTTGAATTCACATAGGAGAGCTTTTTTAAACAAAATTTTTGAGTTCTTCGGGCTTCTCAGAAGCCCTGAAAACTATAGGAAGTCCTAGGACAGTTAAATCCCTTCGGGTGGATGTTTTTTAATGTTGGTGTGCCCGAACTTTGATAGATTTGTTCGAGAAAGTTTTAACTTCGATTTGAGTGATTTCAAAGGCATTTTTACTAAATTAGGGACCTAAATTTTATAATAGAAAAGACAACTCTAAAAAAGGAGCTAAAACAAAGGAGAAACGGAAATGCTATTACAAAAAGGTAAAAATGGAATTAAAGTGTTAAAGGAAGCTTCCAAATTCTTCTTTATAAGCCACGTTCATTCTCTCCTTCATTAAACTGACTTGCTTATACCCATTTTCATAGAAAAACTCCAGCTTCTTAGGCACACAAGAGAAGGAGGATTTTGGAAGCAGAAATCCAAGAAAAAGGTAAGAATCTTTAGGAATTTCCATGTCCTTCCTTCTTGAAACTTGCTCCTCTCCTCTCAAGCTTTCTTTCTATGGTTTTAATGGAGAGTTTGGTGCTATTTTAGGGGTAGAACAGAGAGGAAAATTTCAAAATTTGAGAGAGCAAGCTAACCAAGTGGAAGAACAAGCCAAAGGAACCAAGAAAGTAAGGTAAAATCTCCACTCTTTGGTAGCTTCTTCCTCCCCCTTCCCTTAAATTATTTCGTCCAGCAAAGAGCCCATCTCTTAGGGGTTGTGTTCTGTTCAAATCATGGAGGGATTAGACGTTTTAGAGGGAAAGGATTAGGACTGAACTAATAGAATCAAGAAAGGGGCATTAGGAAATAAGATAGAACTATTAGGGATCCAAATGCTCCCTTGCAAATTTGATTTAACATGAATGTTTTTAGGCTTAAATGAATATTTAAATGTGCTCCTAAGATCCCTAAGAGGTCTCCCATATGTCTTTTCCTCCATGAAAGCAAACAAAACCCCATGGAAGGCCAAATGCTCCCATGTCTCGGCCAAGAAGGGATAAGGCACCTAGGGAGAGTTTTAAATTTTTCTAAGGTCAAGATTCTCATTTTTAGGAGGTTTAGAATGTTGCTCAAATTTTTTGGGACCTTAACTAATTAATTTCAAGGGATATACTTTGAAAACCTATCAGTTTTTGTTGTTTAACGAAAACTAGACATTACACAAGTGGCCATGAAAGCCTTGGAGGCAAATTTGACCCTTTATATGACCCTTTAAGAAGCATAAATGGACCAATTTGCAACCTTATGGTACAATCTAACCAAATGAACGAATTTCCTCATGAAATTTGGCATGCATATAGATCATATCTAGAGTTATTTGGGAAGCTAAAGACAAGATTATTT
Source organism: Erythrophleum ivorense (assembly GCA_026724425.1). Classification (NCBI taxonomy): domain Eukaryota; kingdom Viridiplantae; phylum Streptophyta; class Magnoliopsida; order Fabales; family Fabaceae; genus Erythrophleum; species Erythrophleum ivorense. The sequence goes on along the minus strand of JAIUCV010000622.1, from coordinate 296,559 downwards.
GGAGCTCTGTGAATTAATTATGAATATCCAAAATTTCCAAATTTTAGTTGTTTTGGTGTGGTTACTGTTCATATGGTTAGTTTCTTCTCTTATATCATTTTGAGGGCCAAATGGTGTCCAATGCTCATGAAATTTACAAGCATAAATTAGATATGATAAGCTTTCTATGGCAACTAAGATCACCCCAATTAGATGTCTGAGCAGAGAGATATGAGTTTTTGAGGTTTTATGACAGTACTAGTAACACCAGCTGAGTCTTGGTATTGTTCTATTGATTTCTAGTTGCTAAACGTTCTTGCTTTAGTCTGGACTTATTTTTTAGCATAAAGTAGACATTTGTAGCTTTCCAGAATGATATAGTGTGCTTAATTTCAATTTTCTAATATTATTTATGATTTTCCAAAGTTCATGATAGAAACCTAGCACACCAATCTGAGGCTGAACATGTGATTTTTATGTATATGGTTCATGAACTCTAGTTTTTGGCCACATTTTGAGATGGTTTTGAGTTGTATATATGTATTTAAATAGGAGAATGAGATAGATAAGTTCATATGGTCCACGGAATACAAAATAAAAAATTTATCTATGACGTAATGCAAAAATATTCTATTATTTTAATGGTATTTTTCTTGAGAACTTGTGCTTGGCCAAGGTAATGAGCTTGGAATGAAATGAGATAGGCTAGATAAATATGGTGTTACACTTTATTGGTATCAGAGCAAAGGTTCAGGCACTCTGATGTGGGTTGTGGCTTATGAATATGAGTTTGCCTTTATATATCAACATGTTGTGGGTGAATTGAGTGTGATAGTGGTGAGTGTGTTCCTATGTAATGCTAAAGTTTGCTAATGATATTTCAGAAAGATGGTAAACACATGGGGAGGTAGGCATTCCAGAGAAGCTCGTGCTGTGGATAGAGCCGAGCCTAGTGATCTAGTAGCTGGAGCCCTACAAGCTATAATTACTAGCTTGGATTAACAACAAGCCGTGATTATGTAGCTTTAAGAATGGCTTGCATTGAGAGATAGTAAGGGCCCTACACCTCTTCCTCCACAACCACCATAGCACTCAGATCATCCCGAACATTTTGGGGTGACTCATTCCAATCCACAACCATATATACAGATACAGTAGACTTCTCAGACTCTGCTCACTCAGACACCTCTAGCCCCAAAGCAGCCTTCCATTAGATAGGCCATAGCTCAGTTTTGAAAGTTCAGGCCTCCCACCTTTGATGGTGAGTTGAACACAGAGAAAGCTGAGGCTTAGATTATGCAGCTTGAGAAGATATTTCGGGTGATGGAGTGTACCTCTGTGCAGAAGGCCGTGATGACCATTTTTCTATTAGAGAAGGAAGCAGATTATTGGTGGAGGAGCACTGAGCCTATACTGAGATTGAGGAACCTTCCACTCACTTAGGAGACGTTCCTCCAAGCTTTTTATGAGAGATACTTCCCTAGCTCTATCAAAGATCAGAAGGTGTCAGAGTTTGTACTCTTGAGGCAAGCTGAGGGAATGTCTGTGGACCAATATGTGGCTAAGTTTATTGAGCTTTCTAGATATTTCTTATACCTATAGAGACATGATGACGAGCGCTGGAGAGCAGATAAGTTAGAAAAAGGTCTATTACTAGAGATTAAAGACAAGGTGGCTCTATAGAGGATTAAGAACTTTAATACCCTGATAGAGATTTGTAGAGTTACAAAGGCGAACCTCATAATGATGAAGACCACTTCTAGTGCCAGACCTCCCCTCATTGAGCCTAAGAGATCTAAAGAAGAGACACAAGCCACAATGAGTAGCGGGAGAGGTGGTAGAAGCCAATGGAATAGAAGAGGCAAGAAAAGAAGAGTTCAGTCCTTCAGAGGCAGTTCTGTGCCCATAGTATGTGCCTAGTGTGGCAGAAATCATAGGAACAGGCCATGTTACACAAGGCAGAATATGTGTTATAAATGTAGTAGACCAAGACACACATTTAGAGACTACACCTAGGCTCGTCAATAGTTTACCTAGCAGAGGGAGATGGCTCTTGCACTTAAACCTTAGACCCAAGGTAGAGTCTTTGCCCTGACACAGCAGGAGGCTAGCCGATCCCTAAGTTTGATCCAAGGTACTATTAAGATTAATGATTTTTCTATAACTGCTTTATTAGATTTGGGTGCTAGCCACTCTTTTATATCATATGATTATGCTAGGAGGTTGGGTCTGAGTATGCATACCTTGTCATATGACTTGCATGTGTCTACCCCTACAAGAAATAGAGCCATTACCTCCCATGCCTATTTGAATTATGTGGTCCAATTTAATCATTGCTAAACTACCCTTAATTTGATATGTATGCCCCTTATTGACATTGATTTGATTATTGGTATGAACTGGATGTTTGTAAATAATGCCACACTTGATTGTTCTTATGCATGTATTACTTTACCTGAATGTGGGACTGTGCCTAGTATTAGGACTGAGCTAGCCTTTATAACCACCTCCCAAGCTGAGAGGTCTCTAGAGCATGGTTGTCAGGGATACCTAGTGTTCTTTTTAGTTCAAGCTAAGATAGAAGAGGGGATAGAGGAAATCCTAGTAGTAAAAGAATTCTTAGAGGTATTTGCTAAAGAGATTAGTGGACTACCCCTAGAGAGAGAAGTTGAGTTTCTTATAGACGTTGTACCTAAGGCAGGTCCAATGTCTAAGTCCTCATATAGAATAGCTCCCACCGAGCTAGTTGAGCTTAAGAAATAGATAAAAGAGCTTTTAGAAAAGGGTTTCATTAGACCCAGTGTCTCGCCACGAGAGGTTCCAGTCTTATTCATAAAGAAGAAAGACGAAAGCCTTAGACTATGTATAGATTACAAGGAGCTCAGTAAGATAACCATTAAGAATAAATACCCTCTTCCCTGTATAGATGACCTCTTAGACTAGTTAGTAGGAGCGTCGGTGTTTCTAAGATAGACTTTAGGTCAAGATATCATCAACTCAGGATTAAGGCTAAGGATATTCCCAAAACAGCCTTTAAAACTAAGTACAAGCATTATAAATTTTTAGTTATGCCTTTCGGGTTGACAAATGCATTGCAGTACTCATAAATTATATGAACAAAGTGTTTAAGGCATACCTAGATCAGTTTGTACTCATCTTCATAGAGCATATTCTCATCTATTCTAAGAATAGGGAAGAATATGAGTAACACCTAAGATTAGCCCTAGAGACCTTAAGAGAGAGACAATTATATGCTAAACTTAGTAAATGTGAGTTTTGGCTCACTTAGGTCCAATTTCTAGGCCATGTGATCTCCCAAGCAGGGGTCATAGTAGATCCCCATAAGGTAGAGGCAGTACTACAGTGGAAGAGACCTAGGACAGTGATAGAGATCAGGAGCTTCCTAGGTTTAACAGGTTATTATAGGAGGTTCATTCAAGGCATTTCTCAGATAACAATGCCACTGAGTAGGCTCATTAGAAAGAATGTTCCATTTGTATGGGATGAGAAATGTGAGAAGTGTTTCTAGGAATTGAAACATAAGTTAACCACGGCCCCAGTTTTAGTACTCCCTAACCCGAGAGAGACTTTTATAGTCTATAGTGATGCCCTTAAGAAAGGGTTAGGATGTGTGCTTATGCAGAAAGGCCGAGTAGTAGCTTATGCCTCTAGATAGCTAAAGCCTCATGAAAAAAATTACCCTACACATAACTCAGAGCTAGCTGTAGTGGTATTTGCTCTGAAAATATGGAGACACTACTTGTATGGGATAGTTATAGAGATTTACAGTGACCACAAGAGCCTTAAATATTTATTTGAATAGAAGGAAGTAAATATGAGACAGAGGAGATGGTTAGAATTCTTAAAAGATTATGATTTTACCCTAAAATACCATCATGATATGGCTAATGTGGTAGCTGATGCCTTAAGCCAAAAATTCATACATATGGCCTGTATGATGATTAAGGAGCAGGAATTGATTGAGAGGTTTAGGGATATGAATCCCTCGTGTGAGGTGCATTTGGGGAAGTTACTGATAAGTGAAACTTGAATAAAAATGATTGAGGAGTCAGATAAGAGAAGCCCATCAAACAGATAAGTAGATAAGAAAGTTTAGAACTTAAATATCTCAGGGTAGCATTCAGGAGTTCAATCTATCTAAGGATGGTATAGTGAGATATAGCTATAGCTTGTATGTGCCTAGAAATGCAGAGATTAAAGAAAGAATACTAGATAAGGCACATAAGAATAAATACACCATTCATCCAAGTAGTAATAAGCTGTATTATAATTTGAAAAAGATATTTTGGTGGCTTGGAATGAAAGCAGACATAGCAGAGTATGGCTCCCGATGTCTAGTATGTTAGAAAGTCAAAATAGAACACCAGAAGCCAGTTGGGTTACTTCAACCCCTAGATATCCCAGAGTGAAAATGGGATAGCATAACTATGGATTTTGTCATAAGTTTACCTAGGACATCATCAAGGCATGATGCCATATGGGTAATAGTGGATAGATTAACCAAGTCGGTTCACTTTTTAGTGATGAAAGCCATATTTATCCTAGATAAATTAGCCTAGCTATACATTCGGGAGATAGTAAGATTACATGGTGTGCTTAGGAGCATAGTGTCAGATAGAGATCCTAGGTTCACTTTGAACTTCTAGAGATCATTACAGGATGCTCTATGTACTAGATTGAGATTTAGCATAGCCTATCACCCCTAGATAGATAGACAGATAGAGAGAACCATCCAAACCCTAAAGGACATATTGAGAGAGTGTATATTAGGGATGAAAGGTGTAACAACCAGCAAAAAAAAAAGAGAAAAAAAAAGAAGAAGCTGAAAAATTTTTGAAATCCTGAAATTTTCTAAGTCTGCTAGCTATAGTAAGAAATAGCCTAGCTATAGCGAATGTACCTGTTCGTTATAACGAGAAAGGGTCTAGCTACAGTGAGAGTGCCTTTTTGCTATGCAAAAATACTTCTAGCTATAGCGAGTGTGGGCATCCCATACAAAACCAGGGAGCTACTCACTGTAGCACACCCCGTAGCAAAAGTAGGGGTGTGGGACTGATACATGCTTCCCATAGCAAGGGTTATGCTTCGCTATAGTGAGGGTTAGTCCAGAAAAGTGTGAAAAAAGAGAATTTAACTTCTTAAAACATCTAGATCCATCCTTTCTCCTTTAACCGACTTAAGCTTCATCTAAGCACAGAAAAAAGGCTTGAGAAAGAGAGGGAAACTAGGAGAAACTAAGAGAGAAAGAAAGGAAGCTAAGGAAGAAAGGTAAGAACCTTTAAAGCTCTTCATGTTTCTTCTTCTTGATTTTGTTCTTCTCTTTCTAAGTTTCCTTTCCATGGGTTGTTGAGTAAGAAAGCTCTGTTCTAGTCAAGAATGAGCAAGAAACTCATGTATCTTCACTTCTTCTTCTTTGCTTTCCTTTTGTGAGAGCTTGAGAGAGGAATGATAGTTAGTGAACTTCTAGAGAGAGAAAGAACCCCTAGTTTCTTATATACTTAGTAGGGTTTGCTATAAAGAAACCCCTAGCTTTATGAATAAGTGTTGAGTTATGAGAGAGTAATTCCATGCTCCTTGTGTGTCTAGGCTCAAGAGAAGCACTTCCATCTAATTGTGATTGTGAAATCAAGAAGGGAGAAGACAAATTAAAAGGGAAGGCTTGTGTTAGCCTATAAGGTAGCTCTCTCCCCCTTCTCTCATGTATAGATGTGTGTTTAGCTTGTTTTAGAATGTGTGTATATGTATTTTCAAGCTATGAAAAGTATGCTAGCATGCCTTTATATGTCATGATCCTTGATGCTATGTTATGTGTTAAATGAATCTATGATGTTTGTATAAGTTTGCTTGAGTATAGAAAGGCCAAGAACTCTTCCCTTGGGTGAGAATGAGCCAAGAACCCTCGAGTTTGGTTGAGATAAAGCAAAGGGTCTCCCAAAAGTAATGTGGACTCCCAAGAGTGTGGTTGAGTCCAAAGTACTCAAGAGTGGGTGAGGCAAGTCCAAAATCCATGAGGAGAAGTGTAAGGCCAATCCAAACACTTGGTGAACCCTTGAATGTCTTGTATGCTTGATTCACATGCCAAGGTTGCTTTTAAAATGTCCATGACTTCCACTTTTCCACACATGCATTTGAAAAGCTTTCTTTGCGCATATTATATATGATTAAATAAGAGATGAGATATTGGGATTCTTTGAATCTCATCCCCTTTTCTCCACTATCTTAACATGCTAGGTGGACCAAGTGAACAAAGACATGGGAGCCATCAAGCTTGAAGCTAGGGAAATCGACAAAGGATTTGTGAAATAACCATTTTGTCACCATTTTGTTGTTAAAAGATGTAATCTAATGATGTACATGGGGTGTACACTTATGAATACTTGTAAATGGATGTACTTATTGTATATGTATGAGAATTAGAACTATAGTGCATGATGTAGCAAGTTTTTGGTATGAATAGCAAGATCTTGGCATTATGTACATGGTGTATGTTTTGGTGTGGGAGAGTGAGCTTTGCAAATCTGGGTTGTTAGATATTTGATCCATGTTTGATAGCCTATGTTGATGCTTTCCCACGTGCTCATAGAGCCTTAGGAGTAGGAGCAGCAAATTTGAACCCTTGGAGCCCTCTTTTAACAAAAGAAATTGACACTTTGCCCCCTTATATCAAAGTCTGACCAAATGGCCTCTTCTTACTTTGAAATTTGTCATGATTAGATCTTGCCTAGGGCTTTTTGGAAAGCCAAAGATCAGGTCATTTGGGGGTCTGTGGAATTTTCTATGATTTTTCAAAGTTGGTATCAGAATTTCGGATTTGCACCAGTACTGTTCATTTGGTCAGTTGTGTAATTGTGTCATCCGAGGGGCAAACATGGTCCAATGGCTACGAAATTTTATAGAAAAAAACTATACATTCACAGTGACTTGTAACAACTAGAATCACCTTATTTGGTAGTCTAGAGAGGAAGATATGAATTTTCAAAGTTCCTGCCCAGTATCAGTCATTTTGCCTGACCAGAAGTACTGTTCCATCAATTTCTGAGAGTTTGGCTTGATGAACTGATCTGGAAATATTTTTTCTCTCTAGTTAACATCCACAGCTTTCCATATTAGTATCATTTTCACATATTGGATTTTCTTTGGAATTAGTTGGACATTTTTGAAGTTCATATCAGTAAACTGTGATAGCATCAGGACCCAGTCCGACCTCCAAACCAATTTGCATGTCAAACATTCTGTGTGTGGGATGTTATCACTTGTACATATTTTTATCATAAATTAGACATCCTAAGCTTTCCATAATGACCAAGATTGCATATTTTTAATTTTTTTTAGATTTAGTTATGATGTTCTAAACTTTGCCCAGAAATGGGGCCAAGTCTGGCCGAGAATGAATATGCATGTCCCATGTCTCCTTTCGGTTTCCATGAGTTGTGAGCAGGTTTTTATGATACAAATGAGTTGTAACAATGAAATTAAATATGAGGAGGCATAGTATGAGCTCACACGGTCCACATGACACCGAAATAAATTTTTAACCATGACGCAACGTAAGAAAGTGTATTAATTCAATGGAATTTCCCACTTTATTCTTACTATATCTCACATGAACATGCAAGGGATGATGGATATGAGTTAGAAATGATGGTGTTACAAAATAAAACTAGGATACATACTTGCCTCTAGTAGAGTTTGCCTATAATAATAGCTATCATGTTAGCATCCAGATGGCACCATATAAGGCATTGTATGGGAGAAAGTGTAGGTCTCCAATGTGTTGGGTTGAGCTAGGAGAGAAAAGCCTAATAGGCCTAGAATTAGTGGACCAAACCTCTAAACAAATTAAGACCATAAGAAAGACACTTCTAACGGCACAGAGTAGACATAAAAGTTATACAGATAGACGAAGAAGGCCATTAGAGTTTAAGGTTAGAGACTATGTCTTTGTTAGAGTATCTCTAATCACAAGGATAGGTCAGTCCATTAAGAGTAAAAAGCTACGTCCAAAATATATAAGTCCATTTTAGATTCTTGATAAAGGAAGACCTGTGGCCTACAGACTTGCCTTTTCCCTATACCTAAGCCAAGTTCATAACGTATTCTATGTATCCCAACTCAAAAAGTACTAGCTCGACCCCTCACATGTCATAGAGTATGACAATGTACAGTTGCAGGATAATCTGTTACATATAGTATCACCAAATCGGATCATGGATGTTAGACTCAAGTAGTTATGGAATAAGACAATACCGCTGGTAAAAGTGGTTTGGAAGGGGTTATCTCCCAGGGAATCTACTTGGGAGCTAGAAGAAGTATCCAGAACTCTTCCCATGAAGAATATTATTTAAATTTCAAGGACAAAATTTATTTAAGAGGGAGAATTGTAATGTCCAATTTTCATAAAAATGATAGAAACTGATACGTTTTAAAAGTAATTCTTCTGAAATGAATTGGTTAAGGTTTAGAAAAATTAGAATAATGATTTAAATATCAAGTAATAAAAATAGGGGGCCAGAGGTGTCTTGAAACAGAGGCTAAAATTACCAGATGGAATTTAATGAAATAGCTACGTAATATAATGGCATTTTCATAATTTTAGAAAAATTTTAGAATACTCACAAGAGGGCTTTTTAAATGAAAAATTTGAGCTCTTTGAGCTTTTCAGAGGCCCTGAAAACCATAGCAAGCCTCAAGACAATTTAAACCCCTCCTGTGCATGTTTTCTAACAACGATTAATCCAAACCTTAACCTTTTCATTTGGAAAAGTTTTAGCTCCAAATTGAGTAATTCCAAAGGCATTTTATAAGATTAAGGACCTAAATTTTATGATGGAGAAGATAGTTCTAAAAAAGGAGCAAAAACGAATTAGAAACAAAAATGCCAAGTTTAAGGGACATAAATGGAATTTTTTTGAAACAACTTCTAAACCCTCTCCATATATATGGTGCACCCCACTCTTCTCCTCATTTGGCTAGCTTTATTTCTTCCTTAAAACAAAAGAGAGACCTACGGAGAGTGGCACACAAGAGAAGGGAAGAGGAAGAGCAAAAACAAGGCAAGAAAGGTATGTTTTCCATGGAATTTCCTAGTCTTCTCTTTAGCAAACTTGCTCTCCTCCTTCTCCTTATTTTTTCTATGGATTTATTGATGTATTTGGGGATTTTTTGAGATCAGAACAAGGGGGAATTTCGAGTTTAAGGAGAAGAATCCAAACAAAGGGAAGAGCTCTTGAAGAAACCTAGAAAACTATGGCATTTTGCTACTTTCATGCTTGCTTCTTCTTGTTCCTTTTCTTGAGTTTTTTGTCCCACATATGGACAGCCAAGAGGAGTTGGATTTTGAACCAAACCAAGGGAGAATCTTAGGAAAATGAGTGAGGAGAATAAGAATATGCAATGGAAAGAAAAAAAGAACTGTGAAATTGTAAGATAGAAAAGTTAGGGTTTTGGTTGCACCTTGGTTTGTAAGATGAGTTCTAGTCATAAATTAAGGTGTTTAAGAGGTCATATGAGTTTCTAAGACACCAAGAGAGCCTCCCACATGCTTTTCCCATTAAAGAAATCAAAACAACTCCATTGGTGATCCAAAGAGACATAGCCTCAGCCTAGCATGGAAAGAGCACCGATTGAGTGTTTTAATTTCTTTCAAGCTTGGTTTTGTATCATATATGATGGGAGAGGATGAGAGGAAGTCTTGGAAAAATTTTAGGAAGCCTAGGAAGTGAGATTGTACCATAGGTTTTATATTGTGACTTAAAGAAGTAACATGTAGTTAGGCTCCTTAAATGGATTGTGTGATGACTTCAAGAGGTCTAAATGGAGTCAAGAACCATAGATGGAAGGAAAGAATAGAGCCAAGATCATGGGTTGAGTGTTTCTTCACTAGGTGCATTATAGAACCATAAATGAACTATAAGAACAACTTAGCTTTTAAAATGAATGTGTGGCTTCAGAAATTGTTCCAAGAGTGCAATTGGCTCCCATATACTGTGTCTAGGTCAAAGGAATCAAGTCTCATATCCTTGTGAGTGTGTGGCTGAGGGAGGGAAGAGTTTTTAAGGAAGAAAGTGTGCTTGTGTAACCAAGGTAGCTCTCTTTTCTTTCTCTTATACATGAATGGGTATTTATCTTATCTTTAAATGTATGTGTGTATGTTTTAAGCCATGAATGATGTTTTAGTATGTATCTATATGCCATGGTACCATGTTGCTATGCTATACACTTAAATGTTGTCTTATGAACATGTTTTTATTTGCTTGAGTGTGGTGAAGCCAAAAGTCCCTTAGCTAGGGTGAGGATGAGTCAAAAGCTCTCTAAAGAGTAAGGCTTAGTCAAAAGTCCTTTAAGAAAAAGGTATGAGGCAAGTCCAAAATTCTAAAGAGAGTGGGTGAGGCTACACTATTTTCTTGGCAAGGCTATGTATCTTTTATATGACTTCTTGAGTATGAGAAATGTTCCATGAATGATTATGCACTCTATGATATCCATGTATACATTTTTAGACTTGAATTTACATCCATTATGTATGGTTGAAAGGGAGAAGAGCTATTGGGATTCCTAAAATCTCATTCCTTCCTCCCAATTGCCTAACATGTCTAGGTGGACCAAGTGAATAAAGGAATGGAAGCCAGCAAGCTTGATAGAGAAGGATTGACAAAGAAGTTAATATGTAGTATAACGATTTGAACATGTGTGATTACATAGATACTTGATGTATATATAAGATTTGATACCATGTGAATGTTGTAGCCACTTTTTGACATTGAACGGCAAGATGAGGCTTGTATGATCTTGTGTATACCTTAGGGTGAGAGAGTGAGTTTGTGAAATCTGGATTTGTACCCCTTTAAGACATGTTTAATAGACCATTTTGAAACTTTCTCACATGCTCAAGTGGCCATGTATGCTTTGTATGAAGGCAGAATAGTAGGAATTTCGGATTTGAGGTGAGGAAGCCAAGGAAAGTGAGAGAGAAGTAAGAAGAATCAAGGAAACAAGGTAAATCTTCATTCCTATGATAGTTACTTCTTCTCCCCTTCTCTCCTTGGTTTGTCCAACATAGGGAGCTACAAGAACGCATGGATTTTGGACATAACCAATGGTGAATCTTAGAAATTTAAGGGAGAAGAATAAGAATATGCAAAGAAAACAACAAAAGAACCATTAGATTACAAGTTAGAAAACCTAGGGTTTCAAGTGTCCCTTATAAAATCTGATTTGATACAATAATTCCCAAGCCTAAATAAGTGTTTGGATGAACTCCTAAGATCCCTAGAAAGCTCCCTATATGTATCTTCTACCAAGAAAACAAAACAAATTCCATGGATGCCAAGAAGGGAGCATGCCTTGGCCTAAAGGGTTCAAGGTACCTAGGGATAGTTTTAAATTTCTTTAAACCCATTTTTGAGTCATATATGATGAGTGAAGGTGAGGGGAAACCTTAGAAAAAATTTAAGAGGCCTAGAGAATGAATTGGTGCCATAGGTTCCATAATGTAACCTAAGGAAGTAACATGTAGTTAGGCTCTTTGTTTTAATTGTGTGATGACTCCAAGAGACTTAGAAGTTGTCAAGAATCATAAATGAAAGGAAAGAATAGAGCCTAGAACTCAATTGATGGATGTTGCTTTATTAGGTGTATTTAGGAACCATAAATGAACCATAAGACAAAGTTAGAGTTCTAAGTAAATGTATGGCCTTAGAAATGACTCCAAGAACTTAATTGGCTTCCATATATTGTGTTTAGGCCAAGAGAAACAAATCTCACACCTTTGTGTGCGTGAGGCCAAGGAAGGGAGAGCATTTCCAAGAGAAAAAGTGTGCTTGTGTGGCAAAGGTGGCTCTCTCCACTTTCTTGCATGCATGAATGTGTGCTTATCTTATCTTTGAATGTGTGTATGTGTATTTTAAGCCATGAAGAGTATTCTACCATGTGCCATTATTCCATGGTACCATGATATTATAATATGTTTTTAAATGATGTCTAGTATGTTTGCTTGGGTTTTGCTTGAGTGTGGTGAAGCCAAGAAACCTAAGCCATAGTGAGGATGAGCTAAGAACCTTTAAAAATGGTTGAGACAAAGTAAAGAGTCTCCCAAAAGTGAGGTTGAGTCAAAACCTCTTAGAGAATGTGGGTGAGGCAAATCCAAAATCCATAAGAGAGTGGGTAAGGCTAATCCACTTACTTGACAAGCTTATGTATGCTTTGTATGACTTGTTCAAATGCCACGAATGCTTCTTGAATAATTATATATTTCATTATACTCATGCATGCATTTTTAAGACTTGAATTGAATTCTTTATGTATGATTGAAAGGGAGATGAGCTATTGGGATTTTCTAAATCTCATTCCCTCTTCTTCAATGTCTTAACATGCTAGGTGGACCACATGAACAAGGTAATGGAAGCCATCAAGTTGGAAGATAAGAGATTGACAATAATTTGCCTAGTTTTGTTTCTTTTGTAGCCATATGTATGGCAAGTGATGTAATGCTATGATGAAATTGTTGTATAATCATATGAATATATGTAATTACCTAAATGTTTGATGTATGTATGAGCTTTAATACCAAATGAATGGTAATGTGCATTTTGGGTAATGAATGGCAATGTAAAGCATGTGTAATCTTATGTATGGCATGGGGTGAGAGAGTGAGTTTTTAATTTTTGGATTTATGTACCTTTGGGACAAGTTTAGAAGGTCATTTTGGTGCATTCCCACATGCTTAAGTGGTCATGGTTGCCTCAGAACCCAAAATGGACCATTTGGACCCTTTATATGACATAAAATGAGTCATTTGGCAACCTAATGTCAAGATCTAACCAAATGAACTTATTTGTCCATAAAATTTGGCACATATATAGACCTTATTTAGAGCATTTTGGAAAGCTAAAGATCAGATTATTTGGAGCTTTATGGAATTAATTATGATTTTCCAAAGTTGGCATTTTTCTGTTGAACTAATGCAGACATTGGTCATATGGTCAGTAACTTAGGCGTTGTCATTAAAGGGCTAAATGATGTCTAATGCTCATGAAATTTTACAAGTATAAACTAAACATGATAAGCTTTCCATGGCCACTAAGATTGCCCAATTGAACCTCTGAGCAGAGAGATAAATTTTTGAAATTAGAGGATAGTACTAGTAATGATAATTGACAACTAGTACTATTTCATCAATTTTCGATGGCTAGCAGCCCCTGTTGTGGTTAGCATAAAGTAGATATCTGTAGCTTTCTAGAATGGTAAAGTATACATGATTTTGAGTTTTCTAGAATTAGTTATGATTTTTCAAAGTTTGTGACAGTAACCCAGAAAATCAATTCAAGGCTGCACTCTTGAATTTTATGTACTCCATCTACTTGCACGAGTTCTAAGCCACTTTTTGAGATAGTTATGAGTTGTGTAACGAATGTAATTTTCGTAAAACGATGAAATGAGCTATATAAAAGTAATTTCTCTAAAATGAGCTAGATAATTCCCAAAAAAATTGGATGGAGTTCTGAACTCCTAAAAATGATAGTTATAAGCTTCGATGGAAAGAAAAACGGAGCTAGGATGGTGAAACAATTTGTGACGAAAATTGATGAAACGTAATGGCATTTTTGTAAATAAGTACAAATTTTAGAAAAACACATAGAGGGCTTTTTAAATGGGAAATTTGAATTGCCCAAGGTTCTCAAAGGCCCTAAAAACCGTGGGAAGCCCTAGACTGGTGAAGCCCCTATGGTGTATATTTTTTAATGTCAGTGAGCCTGAACTTTGACAAATTCATTCAAGAAAGTTTTTGCTCCAAATTGAGTGATTCCAAAAGTATTTTATTAAATTGAAAACCTATATTTTATAATAAAAAAGATAATTCTAAAAAAGGAGCTAAAACAAAGCTGAAATGAAATTGCCATTACAAAAGGACAAAATTGAAATTTTTGAAAAAGTGGGTTTCTTAAAACTTCCACACACTTCTCTCTTTTTCTCCCACCTTCTTAAGCATGACTTTTTCTACCCAAAATATAGAAGTTGAGTAGCTCTTCTAAGGGCACAAGGGGAGGGAGAGAAAGAGGAGAAAAATCAAGAGAAAGGTAAGGAAATCTAAGGAATTTTATGCTCCATCTTCTTCTAATCTTGTTCCTCTCCTTCTTAGCTCTTGTCCTATGGTTTTCTTAAGATGATTGGTTTTTTTTTTGGTCCAGAACACAAGGGGAGATTTTGAATTAATTGAGAGGAGGCTAACCAAGGAGAAAAAGTCTTGAATACATACTTGAATCTAAGGTAAATCCTTGCTTATATTGCTTTCTGTTGGAGATTGTGCCTTAGGACAATCATTTGTAAACATTGTGCTTCATTAAGAATAAAAGTTTTTTTTGTTATAATTATTATATTTGCATGTTTCTATAATAATTATATCCTTGGATAAATTATATTAGTTATCTTAAATATCCCTAGTCGATCATCATTGTGGGAACGATGATGAATTAAGACGAGTATAATTTTGATTGATGGTTATGTGTTAATCATGTATGGAGATACAAATCAAAATCATAGGCGCCTATTGGGAATAGGGTACTGGATCGACCCGTCATAAGGTAGCTTCATGGATTAGGTCATAAGCGTACCTTGTATATAACCGTGTCACTAATCCCTCATACCTGAGATCATAATAGATTCCAACATGAAGGACACTGTGCTTTGGCATTGTCAAAAGTCACCTTTGACCGAGTGATCATAAAGGCTATTGTCGAGCATAGTGGATTCCATGTAGAGGATGATGAGTAGTTAAGATAGAATTTGTCCATTTGGTTAATAGAAAGATATCTCTGGGCCCCTCGATGAGTGAGACTGAGAAATGCATGGGTATGCTTGGATGGAAGGGTTTTCCATTCGTTCTGTTAGTCTACACGTAAATTGAGAAACTAATGATCGAGTAAGATGGAGATGACAATTCCATGCCTCATGCTCAATCAAGATATCATGTGATAAAAGGGATGTGACAAGGTTATACGATAGGCTGTATCGGATCACCAAACCCTATGTGATTTGGGTAGTCACTATGTCTTGCTAGAGGCAGTTGGTGACTTATGGGTACAAGAACGTTGTTGGCCCATTGCCAATATTGTATAGGCCTATAGGGTCGAATACAAGAACGAATCAACTTGAACAAGAATGTCTAAATTTATTGAACCTAGAACTGTGTCTAGATTCAATGAATGTTACGCTTAATTAGGATGAGATAATTATATATATATATATATAATATGTTATATATATATGTAATTAATTTGGAATATATGTATATATATTAGTTGATATATATAATATATATAAATTTGAAATATATATATTTATATTTGATATAAATATATATATTGTATCGTATATTTCAATATATATATTTATTTATAAATGAATTAGTTCAAATTGAATTTATGAGATAAATTCAAATTTTAACTAATTTGTTTAAGATTAATTTGGATTAATTTAAATAATGTATTTAAATTAATTAATTTAATCTAAATATACCTCTATAAAAAGAGAGGTAGGCTAGGTTTTAGAAACACACAAAAAAAGGGGTCAGATTTCTAAAGCCCTAAGCCATCACCCTAGAGAGAGAGAGAGAGCGGCCATACACTTATCTAACATTTGTAGCTTTCTAGATTAGTATCATTTGCATGGATTAGATTTGTTTGGAATTAATTAGATATTTTTGAAGTTTATGATAGTAAACTATATTAGTATTAATGGGCAGTTAGACCTTTGTCACTATTTCATTATCAAATGTGATCCAGATAGGATTTTCATGGCTGGAAATTATTTTTTAATGTAAAGTTGACATTCAGAGCTTTCTAGAAAGCTATCATTTGTATGATTTCAAGTTTTCTATATTTAGTTATGATTTTTCAAAGTTGCCCCTGAAATATGCTAAGTGCTGTCCGCGAGCTTAAGTATAAATTTCAGGGTTTTTGAAATTCATGGATTGCTTAATAAAGTGAGTTGTTTGTGATTTGTTCTAATGATAAATGGCTAGAGAATGTTATTGAATAATCCACGAGGCCCACGTAATGCCAATTAAAAAAATTTAACCCCATCATAACGCAATAAAAGTGTATTATTTTCATACTTTTCCTTACTTTTGTCTTGTAAATGTACACCAATTGCCCGGAATGGTAGAGTATGATAATAGAAATATAAGGTATTACAAGTTGTATTTGTGGAATTAAATATGAGAATGAGATGAGTGAGTTCATATGGTCCACAGGACACTGAATGAAAAATTTATCCGTTATGCAATGCAAATTTATTTATTATTTTAATGCCATTTTTCTTGCTTCCTTGTGAGATGCATGGCATAAGGCATGGAAATAGTATGAGACAAGCTAGAAATTTATGGTGTTACAAAGATTATATGGTGTCCCTAATAGCATTGTGTCAGATAGAGACCTAAGATTCACATCGAAGTTTTGGCGATCTCTACAAGAAATTTTAGGCACTAGTCTTAACTTTAGCACTACCTATCACCTCCAGTTAGATGGATAGACTAAGAGAACCATTTAGACTCTTGAGGACATGCTTAGAGCTAGTGTGCAAGAATTGAAGGAAAACTGGATACTTGCCCTTTGCTGAGTTTGCCTACAATAATAGTTACTATTCCAATATCCATATGGCACCATTTGAGGCATTTTATAGAAGGAAGTGCAGATCATCCTTATGTTGGATGGAAGAGCTATGCTGATAAGAGAAGAAGAGCCTTAGAATTTGAGGAAGGAGACCATATGTTCCTTAAGGTTACTCTAGTGATGGGTAGAGGATGGTCTATTAAGTCAAGAAAGCTCAATCCTCTTTACTTTCGTCCTTTTCAAACCTTTGAGCGAATAGGACCCATGGCCTATAGAGTTGCTTTACCTCCAAATCTGGCCCAATTTCATGATGTGTTCCACGTATCCCAGCAGAGAAGGTATAACTTGGACCCTTTACATGTCATTGAGCATGAGAATGTACATTTGCAAGATGATTTATCTTATATGGTTGAGCTGGAAAGGATAATGGACTTAAAGGTCAAACAGCTACATAATAAGGACATCTTCTTGGTAAAGGTGGTATGGAAGGGACTTACTTTAGATTAAGCAACTTGGGAGATGGAGGAAGCTATGAGAAAGGATTATCTGACACTATTCGAGTAAGGTATATCTAATTTTAAGGACAAAATTCCTATAAAGAGAGAAGAATGTAACACCTCGAAATTAATTTAGAATAATTATGATGAGGTAAGGAATTAGTATAGGTAATTAGTAAAAATTAATTAAGTGGAAAGGGAGATGGATATTTAATTTGGGCTTTATGATCAATTTAATTATGCTTTAAGCTAAATGTAGAAGCTCAATCTTAGCTATAAGAAGGTCCAATTCCATTTCTTAGAAGCCTAACCTTGGTTTTGTATAGACCTAATTTAAATGGACTCTTATAGTTTGGCCTAACAAACCAAAAATCTGAACTCACTTGGATTTGGGCCTTTACCAACAACCCAATTAAAACCTTAAAAACCCTTTTTTCTTACTCAATTATGCAGAACATAGTTAGAAGGCAAGATATTTTTAGAGGTCTAAGGGAAAGGCTAAGGTTCTCTGCATATTTCCATCATTTCCCACCCCTAGAGTAAGATTCAGCCAAGGTAACCTTTATGAAATTTAATCCTTTCTTCTTCCTCTTCAATTTAGCCTAATTAGTATTTTGTTTGAAGTATTTTCACCTTACATCCAAATTTAAAATATGTTGTTTGATGCTTTCATGGTAGATTTTCGGAGGTTGAGACTAGAAGGATTGTTAGGTAATTGTTTCCTTCCCATTTCAAGGTATTTTCTACTAGTTTGAGACCCTTATAACTAACTTATGATATGAGTTTGATTTTTGTGCAAATTTACCCAAAAATTTGAATGGTATTTTTTGGTTTCTAGATGGGTGAAGCTTAAGTCTGAATTTGAGACTCCTTAGTGGCTGAGTAAGTGTCGTCTAGGTAATCATTGGTAGTTTTACTCTTTAAGTATCTAGTTTGCTGCTATAGATGATAATTGAGAGTATTGATTGTCTAATTTTGTGATCATAGGGTGAGTTGGCACTATTGTTAGCCTTCAAAGATTGTCCACAAAGTGAGGTAACCGGGGTTAATTCTAATTCCTTGCATATGTTCAATTTCATCTTGTATCTGTCACACATGTATGATTTTGAATGCTAAGTGAATGGTTGACTATATAAATTGGTTTGTTTAGACCTTATGTAAGTCCATTATGGAGCTGTGGTGTAGTTGCCACCCTTGCATCTTGCTTTGATTGGGCATCGAGTTGTGATCAGATCCCTAAATGCACTAAGCTCAAGTTGTGCTCAATAGGGAAGCGGCACCATGGATAGGCTTTTTCCAATGTTATTAGCCTTTTACATGTTGTATGTGATTGCTAGTATGGGATGGTAGTCACTTGTAACTCAACTATTTCATTTGCTAATGCTATTGATGTTTCTAATGCTCTTCTAATTAAATACACATATGTTGATTAATTTGGTACATTTGAATGGAATTTACCTCTTCGTTACTAAGATTTGCATCTCACCCCATTTCATCGGCTAACTATTTCAAGTGAAGGCTCTTCAGCTAATGATAAAGGGAGGCAAGTGGATGAACATCCATGAGCTGAGACCATGTGTGGGAAATGCTACACTTAGGGTTAATCTAACTTAAGGTAGATGCTAATTTTGTTATTTTTTTATATGGCATCATCATGTAATCATGTTGCCAAGTGTAAGAGCTTTTGAACTTTGAAATCAAAGTGTAACTAATAAAAATGTAGACCTTATATTAGTTGCAATATGATGTATGGATTCTTTTTGTAACCTGATGTGAAACCTTGTTGATACTGAGATATGACTTATCACCCGAGAAAATAATTATGTGTTATCTTGAATGATGATTCTGAATTAGTATTATGTGGAACCCCTGTTAGAATATATGTTTGAATGATGTTGTCATTAGCTTATGCATTCCTTATTGTCAAACTTCATGATTTGCTGGTATATGGTAGATGGATGGGTAGAAATCAACAACTAAGTTTTGAATTGATTAAAACTAGTATGTTAAGAAATTTAGATAGTAGGATGCTATTAAAACCTTATAAATTATGGTAGAATGACTCTAGAATATTGCTAGAGGGAGAGCTGGTATAGGTGGGCCGAAATTTAGAGAGTTTAGATGCAAAAGGGAGTTGAGCCATGGCCAAACGACCTAAGTCACGACCAGAGCTCTTCTAGAGGTTAGGAGTGCTGTGGCACAAGGTCTCTTATCGCGGTGCAAGCTCATAATTTCACTAAGGGAGATTTACAAAATCTAACTTCGTCATGATGCGAGTGTGACTTGCCATGATGAGAATCGAGGAGAGGTCCAATAGCCTGTCTTACTGTGGTGCGAAAGAAGCTTGAGAATCGTAGAAGTCTAAATAGTAGATTCCTAAGAGCATGTTCACCATGGTGTAAAAGGCCTAAGTCATAGTGCTAGGTGTGAATTTTTGACCTTAAGTTCTAGTAGCCACTTATGTCACAGCATGGACATACTGAGTCACGGTGCAAATTCCCAAACTTGGTTTTAAGTTCCAGTAACCAACTTAGCCACGGTAGGGAAGGTTCAAGTCACGGCCCAAGTCCCCCAAACTCTTATTTTTTCTTAAAAACCTTGGTTTTCACTAAGGGAATGTTATGTAATGACTTGGGAACCATAATGAGAGGATTTTATGATTACGGAATCAATAATAAAAATGAATTAAGGGTTTTACATGATAATTGAAATTTCTTTAAGGTTCAAATTTTCTCACTAATTTACCTAGATAGTTATTTGTACCAACATTAAACCTTGATTTATGATCCTTAATCATGTAATTAAGCTTAATCACTATAATTAAAAGTTAAGGTCGTCATATCAAGACCAAGAGAGGCCATAAATAGTAGGAAATTATATATTTGAATCTTATTTTGTACTAAACTTTAGTATGTGTACGTATATGATGCCTTATATGCATATTGACACATTATGATGTATATGATAGTATTGCTTCATGTTTTATGATGGAATTTGTATAAAAGTATAAGAATGGCAATATATGACTATTGTGGCAAGGTATGTGTATTATGGTAGAGTTTGATATATGGAATGATATGATGAATGCATGTACTCTTAGATATTCAAGGGTCAAATCTTGATCCAACTTTTGTGGAATGATATGGAATGGTTAGAAAAGCCATTTAGGATAGAAGAGATGTGCTCAAAGTGGAAGAAAACCAATTGGATTCTAAATGGTCGAAGTTAGTACCAATATTGGTTATGAACAACTCCTATGTCAAAAGTGGCCTAAATGGTCTAGTTTGAGCCTAAAACATGGTATACATTTAGACCCCTCCTAGAGCTTTTTTTCAAGCTAAGAACCAAAATTTTTGGAGTTGTACAGAATATTTTACAAATTTCCAAAGTTGGACAAAATATTCATTTAGGTCTTGGTACTGTTCACACAGAATAGATTTAATGTCTCAAGTTTTTTAGGGGTCAAATGAAATCTATTTTACAGACATATAGCTGATATTATAAGCTTTTAAGAGCTACCAAGAGGGGTCTGATTGTGCTCGAGTACTGTGGCAACCATTGATATACCATGTATTTTGTGGATCAAATGAGCTCAGATGCTCTTGAAATTTTTATAGCAATTAGGTCTCATTGTAAGCTTTTTATAGCCACTAAGAACACCTAATTTGGAGTTTTGTAGCCTAAGATATGCCATTTTTCCTCCTTCTTTTTCCTTTTTGGATGACTTCAACTATTGGTCTGGGGGCTTCAAAGACAATTTTGGTCTTGTGGGAGATGGTTTAACAACCCTAATTCCTAATTACAATGATTTGGCTCAATTGAGTGATTAATGATCATAAATCAAGGCCTAAAGTCTATACAATTAATTAATTTAGGACAAAGTGAAGAAATTTAAACTTTGATATTATTAGGGTCATTAGCCAAACAACTATAATTATTGAGTCTGCAAGTGATTCTAATTATCAATTAAAAACCTTTGATTCAATTTACTATGGATTTTAACTCACAAAATCATCTTATAAATGTTCCCAAGTCATTACATAACATTACCATAGTGAAATTCAAGGTTTCTAAGCAAAGTATGAGTTTAGGGGACTTAGACCATGACTTGGACCTTCCCTGCTGTGGCTAAGTTGGTCACTGGAACTTAAAAACTAAGTTTCGGAACTTGCGCCACAACTCAGTGTAATACCTTAGTCTCTTTACCCTTATATATTAGTACCATAAGCTATCTCATTTATAACATGCATGATGGAGCACCATTTCAAGGAAGAACATAAGATGGATAATGATACCAATAAAGTGTAACACCATATCTATCTAACTTATCTCATCTCATTTCTAGTCATATTCCCTTGGATAACACAACTTCTCAAGAAAACTCAAATAAAATAATAGATTATTTTGCATTGCGTAGCGTATAAAAAATTTTATTTCGTATCCCGTGGATCATACAAACTCATCCATTTCATTATTCTATTTAAATATATTCATACAACTCAAAACCATCTTAAAATGTTGCAAAAAACTCAAACTTATAGCATGCATACATAAAATAATGCAAGGCTGTCTCGGGTTCTACTGCTAGATTTTTGGTACTAATTTTGAAAAATCATAACTAAATCTAGAAAAATTGAAATTATACACACTATACCATTCAAAAAGCTATAGATGTTAAATTTATGCTAAAAATAAGTCCAGACCAAAACAGGAACATCTAGCTACTAAAAATTGATGGAACAATACCAAAGGTATTGCTGCATTACTAGTACTAACTCTGAATTTTAAAAATTCATATCTCTCTACTTAGACATTCAATTGGGGTGATCTTAGTGGCTATAGAAAGCTTATCATGTCTAATTTATGATTGTAACATTTCATGAGCATTGGACACCATTTGGCCCTTGAATTACACAGGAGAAGAAACTGACTATATGAATAGTAACCATATTAGAACAGTAAAAATTTGGTGACTTTGAAAATTCATAATTTATTCCAAAAAGCTCCAAATAATCTTGTCTTTAGCTTTTCAAAAATTTTTAGATAATATCTATATGCATGCCTAATTTCATGAGGAAATTCATCAATTTGGTCAGTTTGTGCCATAGGATTCCAAAATGGCATTTTTCAAGCTTCATTAGGGATCAAAAGGGACCAAAGTGGCTTCTAGCATTTCTAGGGCCATTTGAGTATGTGGAAAAGCATCAAAATAGCATATTAAACATGTCTCAAAGGTTCATAAACTTACATCTCACGAACTCACTCTCCCACTTGATGATATACACAAGAGCACACATAAGCAATTCTTGCCATTCATTGTCAAAAACTTGCTATATCATTCAAATGGTGTCAATTCTCATATATACATCAAGTATCCATATAATTACCCATGTTCAAAAGGGTTTACATCACATTCTTCATAAGGTTACATCATATCCCATCAAAATGGTTACCAAGTGAATACATAACACATTTCCATGTCAATCTTCTTCCTTTAAACTTTGTCGCTTCCATTCCTTTGCTCACTTGGTCCACTTGGACATGTTAGGTAATGTGGAGAAAAGAATGAGATTCTAGGAATCCTAATAGCTCTTCTCCTTTTCAAGCACACATAATGGATGCAAATTCAAGTCTAAAAATACTTACATAGCTATCTTGAAATTCATAAACATACATGGAACATTTCTTGCATTGAAGAAGTCATATATGACATACATAGGCTTGCCAAGACAATGATTTAGCCTCACCCATTCTCTTTGGGTTTTTGGACTTGCCTCACTCATTTTCTTAAGAGACTTTTGACTAAGCCTCACTCTTTTAGAGACTTTTTGTAACACTGTAATTATATAGCTAATCTTATTCCTTATCTAAGCTCATTTCCAAGAATATCACAAGTTTCCAAAGAAAGAGCAATAAAATAATGAATAAATTTGAGCCACGTAAAGGATAAATTTTTCATTTGCTGTCCTGTGTGTAACACCATCATTTCTTAGCTCATTCTATACTATTCTCATGCTTCAAACCATGCATCTCACATAAGGAGCAAGAAAAAGGTAATAAAATAATAAATATTTTAGTGTTACATAGCGTATAAATTTTTCTTTCGGTGTTCCGTGAGCCATGTGAGCTCATATATCACATTTTCATATTTAATTACATAGATAAAACTTATTTCCATCACCAAATTGGCCTAGACCTCGTGCAAGGCAAGGGAGTGCATAAAATTCATAGTTTCCATTTCAGCCAGAATTTCCTCACTTCTGCCACAAATTTTGAAAAATTATAACTAATTCTAAAAAAATCAAAATCATACATTCTTTGCCATTTTGAAAAGCTAAACAAGTCTAATTTATGCTACAAATATGACCAGGCCATGAAACATCACACAAAAAATGTTTGACATCCAAAAAGCTGCAGAGGTCTGACTGGCTATTAGTACTAATATAGCTTTTTGCCATAAATTTCAAAAATGTCTAATTAATCCCACAAAAATCCAATTCATGCAAATGATATCAATATGGAAAGCTACAGATGTTAGCTAGAGGAAACAGACCAATCCAGGCATATCCAGACCTCGAAAACTAATCAAACAATACATGAGGTTTGTCTGAACACCTGATACTGGGCAGAAATTTCAAAAATTCATATCTCCCTCTCTAGACATGCAAATGAGGTGCTTTCAGTTGGCACAAGTCATTACGAGTATCTAGTCTCTCCTACAAAATTTCATGCCAATTGGACATCATTTGCCCCCTGAGTAATAGAATTCAATTTCAAACCTGAGTGAACAGTACCTTGAACTAATTTCAGAATATTTTTCAACTTTGAAAATTCATCAAATATTTCATAGACCTCCAAAAATTTTGCATTTTAGCTTCCTAAAAATTTCTCAACAAGCTTTAATTGCATGCCAAATCTTAGACAAAGAAGAACTCATTTGGATAAAAAGTGGTATAGGTTTCTAATATGGTCAATTCTTACTCCACATAAGATACCAAAGTGTCCAAATGACTTCCTTTAATGTTTGGCACCTCTTGGGCAAGTTTAAAAGTATGAATATGACTTATATGAACTGCCCAAATGGTTCCAAATCTCATGCATCTCAATTTGGTTAGTCCACTTCCATTTATACATACATTTCCATGATGCAAGTTTGCCATTACATGTCTAAATTGCACATTGCATAGATATAACCTTAAACTTCATTTGTACATAATACATTAACATAATTATACATGCTCATAAGGTCACAAGACATATAAAATAATAAATTAAATCATTTGTTATTCATAGGGCCTTAAAGTAACTAAATCCATACAGTTTAATATCAAACTTTCATCTCTCAAGTGGTTGGCTCCCATTTCCTTACTCTCTTGATCTACCTAGCATGTTAGAACATTGGAGAGGAGGGAATGAGATTCAAAGAATCCCAATAACTCATCTTTTATTTCAACCATACATAAAGCAGGCAAAACTATGTCTTATAAATGCATGCATGGGCATATTACATAACAGGAACAATCAAGAAGCAATCTTAGCATGTGCATAAGTCATACAAGGCATCCATAGGCTTGCTAAGTAAGTGAATTAGCCTCACCCATTCACTTCTGGATTTTGGACTTGCCTCACCCTTTCTTTAAGAGGTTTTTGACTCAACCTTGCTCTTGAGAGTCAACCTCACTCTTAAGAGACTCTTTACTTTGTCTCAACCAATCTTAAGAGTTCTTGGCTCATCCTCACCATGGCTAAGGGTTCTTGACTTCACCACACTCAAGCAAACCCAATCAAACATCATAAACATCATTTGGAAACATAATACATCATCATGGTACCATGGCATATGAAATCATGCTAGAATACTTTTCATGGCTTAAAACACACATATACACATTCAATGACAAGCCAAGCATACATTCATGCATGAAAGAAGGAGGAGTGAGTTACCTTGGATACAACCACACACTTTTTCTCTTGAAATGATGCTCCCTTCCACGGCCTCACATACACAAAGGTATAGGAATGATTTCTTTTGGCCTAAACACAATTTATGGAAGCTAATTAGGTTCATAGAATTAATTTTAAGGCCACACAACTTCCTCACACACAAACTTGGTCTTTAAACCCCTTTATATTTTCAAGAATGCATCTAATGAAGCAATACCTATCAAATAATTTCTAGGCTCCATTCTTTCCTTTCATATATGATTCTTGACTCCTTTTAAGCTTCTTGGAGTCATCACACAATTGAAACAAAGAGCCTAACTACATGTTGCTTCTTTAGGTCATATTATAGAACATAAGGCACCAAATCATTCTATAGATTTTCTAAATTTTTTCCAAGGCTTCCCCTCATTTTTATTCATCATATATGACTCAAAAATGGACTTGGAACAAAATAAAACTATCCCTAGGCACCTAAACCCCTCTTGGCTAAAACTAGGAAGCATTATGGCATAAATGGACTTTGCTTTGTTTTCTTGATGGAGGAAGCACATGGGGAGACTTCTAGGGGTTTAAGGAGCTCATTTAAACATTTATTTAAGCATAAAAATTAAAGTATCAAATCAGATTTTACAAGGAATATATGAAACCTTAGAATTTGCATCTTGAATTTCCATGGATATTTATTAATTTTCTTTGCATATTCTTATTCTCCATAATCTTTTTCCTAAGAATCACCTTTGGTTTTGCCTAAAATCCAAGCCCTCCTATGGCTTCTTGAGTGGGGCAAAACATAGAAAGAAGAGGAGCAAGGGGTAGCAACCATGAAGAAGAAATTATCTTGTTTTTCCTTATTTTCTCACTTGAATCTTGTTTTCTTTGGCCTCCTATCTTCAAATCCAAATTTTTCCCTTAATTTTTCCCTTAAAACATATCCATATACATCAATATAATCACAAGGAAGAAACGAAAATGGAGGAAAAGAGGTTTGGAAAGGAAAGAGCATGAAAAACTACCAAAATTTCATACCTTAAGCCTTTGATTTCTCCTCCTCTTTATCTTTCTCTTGTGCGCTACTCTCCTAGGGTTTCTTCTCTAGTTTAGGGCAGAAATATATGAAGCTAGATGAGTGGGAAAGTGGGGCGCTCGATATATATAGGTGGAGGAAGGAAGACTTTTCAAAAATTTCTAATTTGTCCTTTGTTTTTGGCATTTTCGTTTCTAATTTGTTTTAGCTTCTTTTTAAGAATCGTCTTTTCCATTATAAAATTTAGGTTCCCAGTTTAGTAAAATGCCCTTGGAATCACTCAAATCAGAGCTAAAACCTTCTCGAATGAATCCGTCAAAGTTCGGGCACATCGACATTGAAAAACGTCCACCGGAGGGGTTTTAGCTGTCTTGGGGTTTCCTATAATTTTTAGGGCCTCTGAGAACCTCAAAGAACTTAAAAATTTCATTTTAAAAAGCCCTCCAGTGTGAATTCTAAAATTTGCTCAAAATTATGAAAATGCCATTAATTTTGTAAGTTTTTCATTAAATTTTATTTTTTATTCTAGCTTTGTTTTTCTTTTTGTTTAATATTCTCATTTTTAGGAGTTTAGAATGTCAATCAAATTTTTTGGGACTTTAACTAATTCATTTCTTGCTTTGAAAATGTGTCTATTTTCCTTGTTTAATGAAAATCAAACATTACACCGTGGACCATATAAATTCATTCAACTCATTCTCATATGTAATTACACTAATACAACTCAATACCATCACCAAAAGTGGCCTAGAACTCATGCAAGTGAAAGATACACATAAAATTCCATAGTGTAGCCTCAGCCAAAATTGAATGCTTTTTGTTAGAAACTTTGAATAATCATAACTAATTCTAGAAAAATCCAAATAAGGCATTCTTTAACATTCTGGAAAGCTACATATGTATACTTTATGCTAAAATAATTCCAGGTCATGGAACATCAAGCAAGTTACTATCATAAACTTAGGAAATTCATAACTAATTCTACAAAAATTCAAATCATGCAAATTTAGTCAATCTAAGAAGCTACGGATGTTAACCTTAGGGTAAAAATATCTCTAGACCACACCAAGACCATATAGGAACTAAATTATGATGGAATAGTACTGGAGGTCCAGTGGTGCTACTGGTATTGACAGTAAATTTCAAAAATTCATAACTCTCTACTCAGACCTCCAAATAAGGTGATCTTAGTGGCCACAGAAAGCCTATAATCTCACATTTGTGCGTGTAAAATATGACAAGCATTGGACACCATTTGGCCATTAGACGACACAAATCACAAAACTGACTATATGAATAAT
The DNA here is from genome assembly GCA_026724425.1 of Erythrophleum ivorense. Taxonomy (NCBI): domain Eukaryota; kingdom Viridiplantae; phylum Streptophyta; class Magnoliopsida; order Fabales; family Fabaceae; genus Erythrophleum; species Erythrophleum ivorense. The sequence continues at coordinate 269,186 of JAIUCV010000622.1, read as the reverse complement.
ACATGCACTAGAATAGTAAAAAAATATCAACTTTAAAAATTCATAATTAATTCTGTAGAGCTACAATTTTTTTGCACTTTAGCTTCTCAAAAAGTTCGCAATGGGCTCTACATTTCTACCAAATTTCATGGGAGGATTCATCCATTTGTTTAGTTTGTGTCATAGGGTTCCAGTTTGGTCATTTTTATGGTCTCAACTTGCATCAAAGTGTCCAATTTTTCTTCCCAAGCTTGTGTAGCCACTTGAGCACGTGGAAATGCACCAAAATGACTCTATAAACTTGTTTCAAAAGTGAATAAACCTAGAGTTCTCAAACTCACTCATCCACCCCATGATATACATAAGGTTACGCATGCTAGCTCTTGCCATTCAATACCCAAAATATGCTATCTCATACATTTGGCATCAAATTTCATTCATACATCATACATTTGGGTAGTTACATATATTCATATCATTACTTAACAATTTCATCATAGGATTACATCATATGCCATGTGTATGGCTAGAAGAAAGACATAACTAGGCCATTTCATACATTTTGATGTCAATCTCCTTCTCCTTGGCTTGGTGGCTTCAATTACCTTACTCAGTTGATTCACCTAGCTTGTTAAGACATTGGAGAGGAGGGGATGTGATTCAAAGAATCCTAATAACTCATCTCTCTTTCAATCACACATAAAGTATGCTATACAAGGTTTGAAAATGCATGCATGGGCATATTGAAATGTATAAGCATTCAAGAAACATTCTTAGCATTTGGACAAGTCATACATAGCATACATAGGCTTGCCAAGTGTGTGGACTAGCCTCACCCATTCACTAATGGATTTTGGACTTGCCTTACCTATTTTCTCTAAGAGGTTTTGACTTAACTTTACTTTTGGGAGTCAACCTTACTCTTGGGAGACTCTTTACTTTGTTTTAGCCAATTCTAAGGGTTCTTGGCTTATCCTTACCATGGCTTGAGGCTTCTTGGCTTCTCCACACTCAAACAAACTAAGGCAAGCATATAAAACATCATTTGAGTGCATAAAACATCATGATGGTACCATGGAATAAAAGCTTATGCTAAAATACTTTTCATAGCTCAAAATATATATACACACATTCAAAGATAATATAAGCACACATTCATGCATGAGAGAAGGTGGAGAGAACTACCTTGCTTGTATTCACATACTTTTTCTTTGAGCCTTGAGTCCTCTCCCTTGACCTCACACACCCAAAAAGGTGGAGATCATTTCTCTTGGCCTAGACACATCATATGAAAGATAATTACACTCTTGAATCATATTCTAAGGCCACACATTCACTAGAAAAGCTAGGTGACTCATAAGGCTCTTTTATGGTTCCATAATGCACTTAATAAAGCAACCTTAAGAGAACATCATCTTAGCTCCATTCTCTCCATCTATTTGTGATTCTTGACTCCATTTAAACCTCTTGGAGTCATCACACAATCAAATCAAGGAGCCTAGCTAGGTGTTGGTTCTTTAAGTCATAATATGGAACATATAAGGCCATCTCACTTTCTATGGTTTCTAAATTTTTTTCAAGGCTTCCTCTCATCCTCTTCCATCATACATGACTTAAAACTAAGCTTAGGACAAGTTAAAACTATTCCTTGGTGCTTCATTTACCCTAGGCTGAAACTATGCACTATATGAACACCAAGTGAGTTTGCTTCCTTTTCTTGATGGAAGATGCATATGAGGAGCCTTATAGGGATCTCAAGAGCTCATCCAAATGCTCATTTTGGCCTAAATTTGCTATCTTGAAAATCAATGGCTTTTACTTGAATTTTCTTGCATATTCTTACTCTCTTCCTTTAAATTCATAGAATTCACCCTTGGTTTTGCCCAAAATTCAAACCCTCTTGCAGCTACATATTTGGGGCAAAATAGGGAGAAGGGAAGGAGTAGTTATCATAGGATGAAGATTTTACCTTATTTCCATGGCTTTCCTTGCTTGTTTCTTACTTTCCTTGGCCTTCTCTCTTCAAATTCAAATTTTTCCTTCTGTTCTTCCTTCAAAATAGATCCATATACTTTAATAAAATCATAGGAAAGAAAGGGAAATGGAGGAGAAGAGGTTTACTAAAGAGAAAGCATGAAAAAATTAAAAAATTCCATACCTTTCTTGCCTTTTTCTTCCCCATTTTCTTTCTCTCTTGGTGAGCCTCTAGGAGCTGTTATTTTTATGTAATTTGGGTAGAGGAAGTCGTGTTTAAGAAGGTGGGAGAAAAAGGGAGAAGTATGTGAGAGCTTCTAGAAATATACTTTTTCAAAAATTTTAATTTTATCCTTTTGTAATGGCAATTTTGTTTTGGCTTTGTTGTAGCTTCTTTTTTAGAATCGTCTTTTTCATTATAAAATTTAGGTTCCCAATTTAATAAAATGCCTTTGGAATCACTCAATTTGGAGCTAAAACCTTACCGAATGAATCTATCAAAGTTTGGACTCATTGACAGTGGAAAACTTATGCAGTAGGGGTTTTACCAGTCCTAGGGCTTCTTATGGTTTTTAGGGCCTTTGACAACCTTGGGCAACTCAAATTTCCCATTTAAAAAGCCTTTCTATGTGTTTTTCTAAAAGTTGCACTTACTTACGGAAATTATATTATGTTTCATCAGTTTTTGTCACAATTTTTTTTCACCATCCTAGCTCCATTTTTCTTTTCGTCTACGCCTGGGATTCTTATTTTTAGGAGTTTAGAATACTTCTCAAATTTTTTGGGACCTTAACTAAGTTATTTCAGGGGACTTGCTTTTGTATTCAGTGAATTTTGTTCGTTTACAGAGAAATCGTACGTTATGTTTCTCGCATTTTTTCTCATTTTCAGAGAACCAGATATTACACTTTGGGCTTTGTCTCACCCAGGACTTTTGGCTCATCCTCACCCTAGCCAAAAGACTTTTGGCTTCACCGCACTCAAGTAAGCCATTCATGTTTATAAAAACATCATTCAAGCACATAAACATAGTATCATGGTACCATGGCATATAAATACATACAAGAAACATCTTTCATGGCTTAAACATACACACACACACATTCAAAGACAAGAAAACATCCAAAGATGCATGAGAGAAAGGAGAGAGAGCTACCTTAAAGCAAGAACACAACACTTTTTCTTGAAATTCTTCTTCCCTTTTTTTGGCTAAGCCTTGCAATTATATGGCCTTTGGTTCTCTTGGCAGAGACACATTAAAAGAGACATAAATCACTCATGGAAACAAGCCTTGGTATCATACACACTCTATATAAAGTTACTTTGTTCTATGGCTCCATTATGCTTTCATATAAGACTTTATGAAGCAACTAGGAGAATTCATGGTCTTTTTCCTTGACGCAAGAACACAACACACATTAAAAGAAACATAAATCACTCATGGAAACAAGCCTTGGTATCATACACACTCTATGTAAAGTTACTTTGTTCTATGGCTCCATTATGCTTCCATATAAGACTTTATGAAGCAACTAGGAGAATTCATGGTCTTTTACCTTGAAGCAAGAACACAACACTTTCTCTTGAAATTCTTCTTCCTTTTTTTTGGCCAAGCCTTGCAATTAGGTGGCCTTTAGTTCTCTTGGCCTAGACACATTAAAAGAGACATAAATCACTCATGGAATCAAGCTTTGGTATCATACACACTCTATATAAAGTTACTTTGTTCTATGGCTCCATTATGCTTCCATATAAGACTTTATGAAGCAATTAGGAGAATCCATGGTCTTTGCTCCCATTTCTCATTCATTCTAGGTCTCTTGACTCCCTTTAAACTCCTTGGAGTCATCACATATTCATTTTAAGGAGCCTAGCTATAAGTTGCTTCATAATGTCATATTATGGAGCCTACACCTCCATCTCACATTCCATAACTTCTAAATCTTTTCCAAAGCTTCTGCTTATGTTTTTCTATCATATTTAGTCCCATTCTAGGTTTAAAACAAATTAAAATACTCCTTAGGTGCATGAAGTGGGTTAGGCTGAGACATGAAGAGCATTATGCACCCATGGATTTAACTTACTTTCTTGAGGGAATTGGCACTTGTTGTAACATCCGGTTCTCTGAAAATAAGAAAAAACATGAGAAACGTAACGTACGATTTCTCTATAAACGAACAAAATTTATCGGATACAAAAGGAAGTCTCCCAAAATGATGTATTTAAAGTTCCAAAAAATTTGGAAAGCATTCTAGAGTCCTAAAAATTAGAATCCCAGGCTCAGATGGAAAGAAAAACGGAACCTGAATGAAAAAATAATTTTTTTCAAAAAACTTACGAAACGTAATGGCATTTTCGTAATTTTGAGCAAAATTTGGAATTCACATAGGAGCGATTTTTAAATGAAAGTTTTGAGTTCCCCAAGGTTGTCAGATGCCCTGAAAACCATGGGAAGGTTCAGGACAACTAAAGCCCCTCCAGTGGATATTTTTCAACGTCAGTGTGCCCAAACTTCGACGGATTCGTTCGGGAAGATTTTAGCTCCGATTTGAGTGATTCCAAAGGCATTTTATTAAATTAGGCCCCTAAATTTCATAATAAAAAAGATAGTTCTAAAAAAGGAGCTAAAACAAAGAAGAAACGAAAATGCTAAGAACGAAGGACAAAATGAAAATTTTTGAAAAGTGTAACTTCCTCCCACCTATATATATGATGCACCCTTCTTCTCCCTTCATTTTGCACGACCAAGTTCTGCCCAAAACTAGAGGAAAACCTTAGGGAGAGTGGCGCACAAGAGGGAGGCAAAGAGGAAGAGAAATCAAAGGCTTAAGGTATGGAAATTTAGTAGTTTTTCATGCTCTTTCTCTTCCAAACCTCTTCTCTTTCATTCTCCTTTATTTTATATGATTAAAATGAAGTTTATAAATCTGTTTTAAGGGAGAAATTGAGGGGAAATTTTGGATTTGAAGAGAGGAGCTCAAAGAACACAAGATTCAAGTGACAGCAAGAAAATAAGGTAATTTCTCTTCCTATGGTTGCTACCTTTGGTTCCTTTCCTCCCCCATTTTGCCTAGCATGAGAAAGCCTAGGAGGATTTGATTTTTAGGCAGAACCAAGGGCGAATCTAAGGAAAAAGGGTGTGAAAATTAAGAATATGTAAAGAGAATTAACAAAAAACCATTAGATTTCAAGATGCAATTTCTAGGATTTCAATTGCACCTTGTAAAATCTGATTTTGTATGATGATTTCTAGGCCTAAATATGAGTTTAAATAAGCTCCTAAGATCCCTAGAAGTCTCCCCATGTGCTTCTCCCCTTAAGAAAACAAAGCAAAGTCCGTGGGTACCAAAACCTAGCATAGGTTCAGCCAAGAGAGGTTCTTATAGCTAGGGAGAGTTTTAAATTTTTCTAATCCCATTCTTGAGTCATATATGATGAATGAAAATGAGGAGAGGCCTTAAAAAAAATATAGAAACCATAGAAAGTGAGTTAGTGCTTTATATTCCATAATGAGACCTAAAGAAGCAACATGTAGTTAAGCTCTTGGTTTTGATTGTGTGATGACTCCAAGAGGCTTAAAAGGAGTGAAGAATTATATTTGAAAGGAAAGAATAGACCTAGAATTTAATTGAGGGATATTGCTTCATTAGGTGCAATTATGGAACCATAATGGGGTTTATAGAGCAACCTAGTATCTAAGCAAGGTTTGTGGCCTTAGAATTGAGTCCATGAACATAATTGGCTTCCATAAATTATGTTTAGGCCAAGAGAAACCATCCCCACACTTGTGTGTGTGTGTGGCTGAAAGAGGGAGCCTTGATTCAAGAAGAAAAGTGTGTGATTGTGTACAAGGTAGCTCTCCCCACCTTCTCTTATACATAGATGTGTGCTTAGCTTGTCTTTGTATGTGTGTATATGTATTTTCAAGTCATGAAAAGTATGATAGCATGATTTCCTATGCCATGTTTTATGATGACATATTATGTTTATATGATGTTTTTGATGTGTGCTTGGGTTTGCTTGAGTGTGGTGAGGCTAAGAACCCTTAGCCATGGTGAGGATGAGCTAAAAATCCTTGAGATTGGTTGAGACAAAGCAAAAAGTCTCTTAAAAGTAAAGTGGGCTCCCAAGAGCATGGTTAAGTCTAAAAATGCATTAAAGAATGGGTGAGGCAAGTCCAACATCCACAAGAAATTGGGTGAGGCTAATCCATTTGCTTGGCAAGCCTTTGTATGCTATGTATGACTTTCTTAAATGATGAAAATGCTTCTTGAATGTTTGCACATGTTCATATGACCATACATGCATTTATGAGACTTGTTTGCATCCATTATGTATGATTGAATAGGAAATGAGCTATTGGGATTCTTTGAATCTCATTCCCTCCTTTCCAATGATCTAATATGCTAAGTGGACCAAGTGGACAAGGTAATGGAAGCCAACCACCTTGAAGAAGAGAGATTGACAACCAAATGCATAGTTTTGGTTCTTTAAGGCCATAATTGTGTCAAAGAATGTAATCCCATGATGTATATGGTCTATGACCTCTTAAACATGTGTAATTATGATATTATACTATGTATGAATGAAAGAATATGTTATGTAGCCACTAAAATGTGAATTGAGTATATGATGGCAAATTAGCTTCATGAGTGGTATGATGGAATTATGCATATATATGGATAAAATGGCCAAAATGAGATGCATGAGGTTTGGGACCATTTAGACAGCTCATACAAGTCCTAATTATGCTTTTAGATTTGCCCAAAAGGTGCCAAAACCAAAAGGAAACTATTTGGACATTTTGGTACCCCATATGGAGCCAAATTTGACCATAATGGAACCTGATGTCACTTTTTAGTCAAATGAGCTCTTTTTGATTTAAGATTTGGCATAAAATTAGATCTTATTGAGTAATTTTTGGGAAGGTAAAGAAAATAATTTTTGAAGGTCTACAAAATATTTGATAAATTTTCAAAGTTGCCAAATTTTCTAGTTTTTGTCTGATACACTATTCATCTGGTCCGAAAATAAAATCTATCATATAGGGCTCAAATGATGTCCAATTGCCATAAACTTTTATACAGAGGAACTAGACATTCACAGTGACTTGTGCCAACTAGAAGCACCTAATTTGGAGGTCTAGAGAGGGAGATATGAATTTTTAAATAATCTATCCAGTGTTAGGAGTTTTACCCAACCTCAGTTACTATTCTATTGAATTCTAAGGTTTGGGCTACCTGAACTGGTTTGGAGTGATTTTTCTCCTCTATCTAACATTCATAGATTTCCATATTGGTATTATTTTCATAGATTGGATTTGTTTGAAATTAATTGGATATTTTTGAAATTTGCTACAGAAATCTATGATAGCACCAGTGGGCAGTTTGACCTCTAGATAATTTCGAATGTCAAACGTCCTCTGTGATAGATTTTATGGTCTGAACATATTTTTAATATGAAGTATACATCTGTAGCTTTCCAGAAGATCTGAGAATACATAATTTTGATTTTTTTAGAATTAGTTATGAGTTTCCAAGGTTTGATTAGAAAAGAGCCAAATTCTGGCCGAAAATATACATGAGTATTTTGAGCTTTTCTTTGAGTTCCATGAGTTGTGGGACACATTTTATGATGCAAATGAGTTGTATTCATGTAATTAAATATGATATTGTGTTGTATGAGCTCACATGGTCCACGTGACTCCGATAAAAATTTTTATACACAACGCAGCACAATTAAATGCATTATTTCAATGAACTTTCCTCACTTCCCTCATGGAATTGATGATGTGATGCATGCGGATATTATAAAATAAGCTAGAAGTATATGGTGTTACACTTGTGAAGCTTCCTAGATGTCTTGAGAACTCATATATACTCTTAGACAACTTAAATTACTAAGAAGCTTCATCGTAGCCTAGGTGCAACTAAATCCCTAAATTCTATAACTTGCATTCTAAAGCTTCCTTTTCAATTCTAGTTGTATATTCTTAATCCTCACACTCCATAACCCTTAGTTCCATCAAGAACACATGAAGAAAAACTCTCTTCTTCACTTTCTCTCTCTAGATTGAAGCTTAAATGGCTTGAAAACATAAGATTTTACAAGTGTTTCAAGTAAAGTTTTACCTTAAAATAGAGCTCTCTTCATGTAGATTCTTTTCCACTGATTGGTTTCTTGAAAAGAGTTCCTTTTTGGCTTGGGTCAGACCTAAATCTTCAAGTGTTTAAAAAAGAAAACCATCGTTAGAGAGCTCTTAGAGAGAGGAACAACTTTCCTAACTGGCATCAAATGAAATGAGGCAGTTTACTTACCTAAACGGAAGCTTAAACTTCTTTTCCCTCTTAATGTCATGCCATGGCTACTTAAATTTTTGGAAATGGAAACTTGGATAGGGTGATGAGGTATAATCTTACTTAAGAAGCCTTTTTTACAATTTTTCAAAATGACCATTTTGCCTCTACGCTCTTATTTGCTCTGTTTAGATTCATTTTAACTCCTTTTCTAGAACTGTCTTTTTCGTAATAAAATTTAGGTCCTCTAATTCATAAAATGCCTTGGTTTCATCCAAATTGAATTTAAAACCTTTTTGAACAAACCTGTCAAAATTTGGGTCAATTGACACTTTAAAACGTAAACTGGAGGGGTTTAGACCATTTTAGGGGTTCCTATGGTTTTTATAGCCTCTAAGAATCCTAGGAAGCTCATTTTTCCCATTTAAAAGCTCCTCCTTTGAGTTTTCTAAAAAGTATCTGAAATTACAAAAATGCCATTGCATCTTCGTTGAATTTCGTCAAATTAATTTGGCTCCGTGTTCAGGGCACCTTTGACCTTGGATCCTCATTATTTGAGGTCTAGATCATTACTATAATTTTATTAGACATCAAATTATTCTATCTAGGGGATTTCCTTTTATATCTGGTGCATTTCATATGTTTATAGAGAAACTGGATATTACGTTTCTCATGTTTATCGAGGAACTGGATGTTACACTCAGTATGTCCACGCCACGACTTAAGTAGCTATTAGAACCTAAAATAAAAAATGCAATCCTTTCGCCGTGACTCAATCCTTCTGCATTGTAGCAAAGATACTCTGGGGAATCTATTATTTAACTTCTCTCGATTCTTGCTGTGACTAACTTTCCTCTAATCGTAGCGAGCCTATATGGCGCTACATTGAGAGGGCCTCCTAGAACACTCCAAACTTCCCTCCCAACACTCACCACGACGAGCTTTCTTTACGCCACAGCAAGTATGCTCTTTGGTATCCTTTAGGCTTAAATTCCTCGAGTTGCACCACGACGCAAAAAGTTTTGGCTGTGGATCAACCCTCTTCTGGACTTGGACTCTCTAAATTTTATCTCACACTCTCCAATTCTTTCTCTAGTAGTATTCTAAAGTCATTCTACCTTAATTTGTAAGGTTTTAATGGCTTCTACCTACCTAAATTACTCAGCATATCTATTATAATCAATTGGGAGACTTAAGTATTAATTCTAATCCCTCTATCCATAATGCATTAGCAAATTCATGAATTTGACAATAGAGAGTTATAAACCATTGTTAACATTAACCAATGGGTGTTCCCACAGAAGTTCCACACAACACTAATTCAATATTACCATTCATGATTATACAAAAACATACTGTTGAGTGACAAGTCAAATTTCCATACTAGTAAGGTTGCATATCAGATTAAATGGGAATACAGACATCATAATTCAATGTTTCAAGGTCTGTCCTCTTAATGGCTACACCATTGTTTACAAAATATTAGGATACCTACACTTGGCAATATGATTACATGATGATGCTATACAAAAAGGTAGTACAAAACTTAGCATCTATTCTAACTCAGGTTAATCCAAGTGTAGCATTTCCATACATGGTTTCAACTCATAGATGTTCATCCACTTACTTTCTCTTATCTTTACCCGATGATCCTTCACTTGAAATAGTTAGCCCATAAAAAAGGGTGAGATACAAATCTCACAAACTAAGAGATAAATTCCATTCATATGTATCAAATTAATCAACATATGTGCATTTTAATTAGAATAGCATAAAAGACATCAATTATATCAACAAATGAAATATTGAACTACTAGTGATTACCGTTCCATACCAACAATCACAAACAATATGTTAAAAGCTAATAACACTAGGAAAGGCCCATCCATAGTGCCACTTCCCTATTGAGCATAACTTGAGATCAGTGCATTCAGGGGTTTGATCATAAACTAGTGCCTGATCAAAGCACGATGCATGGGTGGCAGCCGTACCACAGATCCACCATAGACTCATAAGGTCCAAACATAACATATGAGATAGCCACCTATTCATTTAGCATTCTAAATCATACATGTGTAGCAGATATAAGATTAAATTGAAAATATGTAAGGAATTAGAATTAAACTCAGTTACCTCACTTTGTGGACAATCCTTAAGGGCTAACAACTGTGCCAAATCTCCCTATGATCACAAAGTTAGATAATTACTACTCTCAATTATTATTTATAACAACAAACTAGACAACCATAGAGTTAAACTACCAACGACTGCCTAGAGGACACTTACCCAGCCACCAAGTCCTAAATTCGGACTTGAGCTTTATTTACCTAGAAACTCCAAAATACCACTCAATGTTTTAGGTAAATTTGTACAAAATCACCACTCATATTATAAGTTAGCTATAAAGGTCTTAAACCAGTAGAAAATGCATCAAAATGAAAAGGTAATACTTACCCAATATCCCTCTTAGCCTCAACCTCCAAAAATCCACTATGGAAACACCAAACAACACATTTCAAATTTGGGTGCAAGGTGAAAATACTCTAAACGAAAAACCAATCAGGCCAAGTTGAGAGGAAGAAGAGAGGATTAAATTTTATAAAGGTTATCTTAGTTGAATCTTGCTCTAGAAGTGAGAAAAGATGAAATTATGCAGGGAACCCTAGCCTCCTTCTAAGACCTCTAAATTTCCTCTTGCTCTCTTAGTGTTTGTATAAAATGAAGTAAGGGAGAAGGGTTTTTAGGGTTTAAGTTAGGTTATAGGCTTACCTAAAGGCCCAAATCCAAGTAGGTTCAGATTTTTAGTTTGTTAGGTCAAGCTTTATGGGTCCATTTAAGTTAGGTCTGTACAAAATCAATGTTGAGCCTCTAAGAAATGGAATTGGATCCCCTCCAAGGTTAAGATTGGGCTTCTACATTTAGCTTAAAACATAATTAAATTGATCATAAGGCCCAAATTAATGTCCACTTCTCTTAATTTATTTTCTTAATTAAATCCATATTAACTAGTAATTCATTATAATTATCCTCAATAAATCTTGGGATGCTACATTTTTCCCTCCTTTTAGGAATTTTGTCTTGAAAATTAAACATACCTTACTCAAATAGTGATAGATAATCCTTCCTTATAACTTCCTCTGTCTCCCAAGTTGCTTTATCTGAAGTAAGTCCCTTCCACCCTCAGACAAATAGAGACCTCAGATTCACTTTAAATTTCTAAAGATCATTATAGGATGTCTTAAAAACTAGATTAAGATTTAGCATAGCCTATTACCCTCAGACATATGGCCAAACTGAGAGAATCATCCAAACCCTATAATACATGTTAAGGGCTTGTGTCCTAGAGCTAAAGGGTAATTAGGACACTTATTTGCCTCTAACGGAGTTTGCCTATAATAACAGTTATCAGTTTAGTATCTAGATGGCACCGTATGAGGCATTATATAGGAGGAAGTATAGGTTCCCAGTATATTAGGTTGAGCTTGGAGAGAGGAGCCTCATAGGCCTAGAATTAGTAGACCAGACCTCCAAATAGATAGAAACCATCAGAAAGAAACTCTTAATGGCCCAGAGTAGACAAAAAAGTTACATTGATAAAAGGAGAAGGCTGTTAGAGTTTGAGGTTAGAGACCATGTATTCATTAGTCTTTCTAGTCATAGGGATAGGTAGGTCCATTAAGAGTAGAAAGCTCAGTCTAAAGTATGTAAGTTTGTTCCAAATTCTTGATAAAGTTAGACCTGTGGCTTATAGACTTGCTCTTTCCCCAAACTTGAGCCAAGTACATAATGTCTTCCACGTATCTCAACTTAAAAAGTACTAGCCTGACCCCTCACATGTCATAGAATATGAAAATATATAATTGTAGGATAATCTATCTTGTTTAGTATCATTAGATTAAATTGTGGATGTTAAGTTGAAGCAATTAAGGAATAAGACAATACTGTTGGTAAAAGTGGTTTGGAAGGGACTATCTCTTAAGAAAGCCACCTGGGAACTAGAAAAGGAGATGAGCAAGAACTATCCAAAGCCATTTCCATGAGGTATGTATTTAAATTTCGAGGATAAAATTTTATTTAAGAGGGGATAAATGTAATATCCATCGTTTTAAAAGCTGTAAACTAAGAAGATTACTAAAGAAAGTCCCCTGAATTGAATGATTAGAGGCCCAATAAAATTAGAATAATAATCTAAATAATTAAAAAAAGGGATACATGGCTTAAGATACCCAGAAATCGGAGCCAGAAAAGCTGGACAAAAATTAACGAAAATAGAATGATATTTTTTGTAATTTTTAGCAACTTTTAGAAAATTTAAAGAAGAGATTTTTAAATGGGAAAATTGAGTTTTCTGAGATTCTCAAAGGCTCTAAAAAATCATAGAAATCTTTAGAATGGTTAAAACCCCTTCGATTTCTATTTTAGAATGTCGGTTGACCCAAACTTTGATCGATTCATTTGGGAATGTTTAAAATCTAATTTGGATGAAACCAAAGGTATTTTATGAATTAAAGGACGTAAATTTCATACTGAAAGAGATTATTATTGAAAAGGAGTTGAAATGAGCTCAAATGGAAAGAACTAAGAACGAAGGGCAAAATTGAAAATATAAAGTCTTAAATGAACCCTTAGCTTATGTATAGCATGCCTGACTTCTTCCATCTACCTTCACTGACTTTCTTCTACACCAAAATAGAAGCCTAAGCTTCTTAAAGTGGTGCACCAAGAGGGAGGAAGAAGGGAAGAGAAAACCAAGCAAAAAGGTAAGAAAATCCATGGTTTTTCATACTTCTTCCTTCACCAATCTTGTTCTCCTTTTTCTCCTCTCTTTTCCTATGGTTTTGATTATTGATTTGAGAATGATTCATGGCTAGTTCAGTGAGAGGATGATAGAAATTAGAGGAGAGACAAGAAGCAAGTGAAAGAGCTCTTGAAAAAGTGTGAAATCAAGGTAACTTCCATGGCTTCCTTTGCTTCTTCTTCCTTATTCTCCATAGGTGAATTTTTGGCCAACCCTAGACCACTAAAGGGGGATGATTTCTAGTTTTAGCAAGAAAGATACAACAATTTTAGAGTATGAGAAATAAGCATATGCATTTAGATTTAAAAGAAAAGCTTTAGAATTCAAGCTGTATAACTTAGGGTTTTTGTTGCACCTAGCCATTCTTGAAGCTTTCCAAGGATAGTCTAGCCTATGTAAGAGTATATATGAGATCCTAAGACATCTAGGGAACTTCTCAAGTGCCAATTTTCTAAGAGAAATTAAGTAAACTCCATAGGTCTTCAAGTGTGCATATGTCTCGACCAAGAGCACTCCAAGCACTTAGGGAGAGTTTTAATTAATTCTAAGGCTAGAAAGGGACTAAATATGATTAATAAACAACAAAGGAAGCATTGGTTTGAATTTAGAGATCATGATTTATGAGATGAAGGTTTAGGTTCCTTTTAAGACATAAAGAAACAACTTAAGTCTAGGCTTCTTGGATTGAAATTGTAATGACTCCAAAGAGTTTAGATGGAGTCAAGAGACTTCTATTGAATAAGAAATTAGAGCCAAGATCATGAATCCCAAGGGTTGCTTCATTATGTCTTATATGGAGTCATAATAGTGTTTTATAACAAAGTAAGCTTGCATAGAATTTATATAAAGCTAGAACTTATTCCAATGATGGAATTGTGCCTCATTTGATGTCTCTAGGCCAAGTGACTCAAGTCCCACTAGTTGTATGTGTGTGGCCGAAAAGGGGAAGCAGTAATCAAGGGAAAAGTTTGTGTTCTTGCTTTAAGGTAACTCTCTTTAGCTTTTATTGCATGCATTTCCTAGATGTTTGCTTGACATTGGATGCTTGTGTATATCTTTGAACTATGAGATATGTTTCTAGCTATTGATTACATCATATGGTACCATTATGCTTCTTGAAATGTGATTTTGAATGGAAAGTGGCTTGAATGGGTATGATTATGCCAAAAGTCCTTAATAATGGGTGCGATAAAGCCAAAAGTCTCAAGAAGAGTGAGGCTAAGTCAAAAGTCCCTTGAAAGTGTGTGGGGAAAATTTAAAAGTCCTAAAAAAATTGGGTGAGGCTAGACCAACACTCTTTAGAGCTTATATTTGACATGTATGAGTTCACATGATAAGGAAATTGATTTATGTATGTTCATGAGAAATGTTTATGGAATACATGCATTCTTTGACATGTAAATGCATTATATGTGCATGTTTGAAAGGGTAAAGAGCTATTAGGATTCTTTGAATCTTACTATTCTCCCACATATGTCTAACCATGTCTAGGTGAGCCAAGTGGACTAAGGAATGGAAGCCAAACATCTTGAAGCATGGGACTTTGACAATGGAATAGAAATTTATATATTTTGATGTCAAAGTTTGTATCTATATGATGTACATGTGATGTGAACCATTGAGCACAAGCAAATATATGTAAATATGATGTATGAATGGAATTTGGAATTAAATAAATGATTATGTAAGTTTTTAACGTCCATATGTTTTGATACTCATGTGTATAAGAATAACTAGGATAGTGATTTTGAGATACATGATGGTTTGGACCATTTGGGATGCTTTCATAGGCCATGTTTATGCTTTTGGACATGTTCAAATGGTTGTGGATTGAGTAGAAGACTATTTGGTGCCTTTTTATCCCATTATGGACTTCAAATTGATCATTTTCTTGAGCTGAACCACAGTCTTACTAAATAGATGATTTTTACATAAATTTGGCAAAAAAATATATCTCATTTAGAGCTTTTTGAAAAGCTAAAGAACACTCAATTTGGAGCTCTATAGAATTTATTATGATTTTTCAAAGTTGGCTAAATTATGTAAAAACTGTCAAGGGTACTGTTCATATGGTTAGTTTACATTCCTGTATCACTTATGAGTCAAATGAAATCTAATGCTCTAAAATGTTATAGCAATAAACTAGACATCATAAGCTTTCAATAGCCACTAAGAACACTCAATTTGGACCAGTATAAAAAGAGTTATAAATTTTTGAATCTCAAGGTCTGCATCAGTTCTAGAGCATGACCTAGGTTATTGTTCTATTGATTTTCTTAGGCTAAATGCTTTTTTCTTGGTCTAGAATTAGTTTTAATAGTTTGTTAACATCTAGAGTTTTCTAAAAGGATATAGCATGTATGATTTTAATTTTTCTAGAGTTAGTTATGAATTTCCAAAATTCATATCAAAAAAATGGCCCTACAACCTAAGGGCAAAATTATGATATTGTGTAATGTGGTTCAAGATCTAAGATTTGTGTGATGAATTATGATGTTTTTGATATGAATGAATATGCTATGCATGGATAATGTTATTGGTAAGCCTACACAGTTCCTAAAGCCAAGAATAAATTAAATGGGCTTTCAATTATGCAATCAACCGTTCCCAAAAAGTGCTCTTTTCATGTAAATGTGTATCATATGCCAAGTATGCCATGAGTTAAGGGCTATATAGAGATGGTGTTACAAATAGTGCCTCCAAATCTTAAGGGTAAAAACCATAATCGCTAACTCTAGGTCATGGGTGGGATAATCCTCCTCATGGGGTTTAAGTTGCCTCAAAGCATAGGCACTCACCCTACCTTGTTGTATCAAAACACACCCTAATCCCTTCTTGGATGCGTCACTATAGGTTGTGCAAGTTTTTTTAGGGTTAGGTATCACTAACACAGGTACAATGGCTAACCTATCCTTAAGTTCTTAAAAGACATTCTCACATTAAGTATTCCACACAAATGGTTGGTCCTTCCTAGTCAACTTAGTCAAAGGCATGGCTAACTAAGAAAACCATTTAATGGATCTTTTATAGTAGCCTGCTAGACTAAGAAAGCTATAGATTTCGATCACTATTTTAGGTCTCTCCTAATTTAGTACTACTTCTACCTTGCTAAGATCTATCGCTACCCCTTGTTCTAATATCACATGACCTAAGAATTTAACTTCCCACAACCAAAATTCATATTTACTTAGCTTAGCATATAATTGATGCTCCTTCAAGGTCTAAAAGACTATCCTAAGATGCTCTTCATACTTTTCACTACTCTTAGAGTAGATAAGGATATCATCAATGAACACCACCATAAACTTGTCAAGATAAGGCCTAGAGATCCTATTCATGTAATCCATGAAAATAGCAGGGACATTGGTTAACCTAAAAGGCATGATTAGGAACTCATAATAAGCATATCGAGTCCTAAAGGCTATTTTAGGTACATCCTAAGCCTTGACTCTAAGTTGATGGTATCTTGATCTGAGATCAATTTTTGAAAAGACTGATACTTTAGCTAATTGGTCGAGCAAGTCATCAATTCTGGGCAAAAGGTGGTCACTTGGTTTAATTGCCTATAGTCAATACAAAGCCTAAGGCTACCATCCTTCTTCTTAACAAATGACACCGGTGCTCCCTACAGAGACACACTTGGCCTAATGAATTCTTTCTTAAGCAACTCTTCTAGTTAGCTTTTTAACTTAACTAATTTAGTAGGCACGGTTCTATATGGAGCCTTAGAAATCAAGCTTGTATTGGGTACCAAGTTAAAGGAGAACTTTAACTCTCTTTCTAGTGGTAGTCTACTAAATTCTTTAGGGAAAACCTCAGGGAACTCTCTAATCACAAGTATATCCTCCAACCCATTATCAACCTTAACATGTAATGAAAAGAATATAAGAAACCCTTGGCAACCACACCTGAGGTGCCTTTCGGCTTGGGCATTAAACACACAAGTAAGCTTAACTATAGAACAAGTTTAAGGTATATTAGCAGGTAAAGAAACATTCTTATGGTCACAATCGAGTATCACATTATTAGATGACAATTAGTCCATACTAATAATTACATCAAAATCACATAAAGGGATACAAATTAGGTTAAGGGTAGTACAATAGCTATCCAATTGTACGATACAATTCAAGCACACATAAGATGTAATCATAAAATATCCAGTAAAGGTGGACACAGATAATTCAAACGGTAACAAGCAAATTTTAAGACCTAGATGCTTAACACAGTCATATGAGATAAATGAGTGGGTCTTACTCAAATCAAATAATACATCTATAATATGGTTATAAACAAGTAAAATACCTCAGATCAAACTAGGGGATCTGCTAGTCTCTTGCTGTGTAAGTGTGAATACCCGTCTTTATGTAGGTGGTTTAACAAATAAGGTTGACACTTTTGACACCGTGCAAGTCAATGCATAGTGTTTGAGTTTCCCACAATAGTAGCATATCAGGCATGGTCCATTACCATAGTTCTTTCTACACTTGCTACAAGCTGATGGGACACTAGCTGTACTCTTTGGGGGTCCTATACTTCTTCTCTAAGGAACATTTCTTGGGGGTAGTCTTCTACCCTAAGAGCCACTACCACTGTTGGCTCCCTTTTTACTTCCTCCCCTAAAGGGCTCTATGCCTCAATCACGCTTACCTTCTAGGTCTTCTTCCTTTTGGCCTCACTCTCAATCAAGGCCCTCTCCATCACTCTACACTTCTCCATTAATTCATTAAGATTATAGATTTGTAAGGATATAATTTTATCCTTCAACTCTAACCTAAGGCCTTTTTCAAACTTATCTGCCTTCTATGGCTCATCATCAAACCATTTTATGTAGGAGGAGAAACAGGATAATTAGATGAACTTAGCTGTATACTAATCCATATTCATTTCTCCTTACTTAAGGAAGTTCAACTTAGCTTCCTTGTTAGCCTTTATCTATAGTGGAAAATATTTGTCTTCAAATGTGATTTGGAAACTTTCCTAAGTCAAGGGTATTCCCCTTGAAGTCAGCAACCTATAGGCACTCCTTTACCAATGCTTTGCCTTACCTTTCAACTTATAGATGACCAATTTTGCCTTTTGCTTAGTGGTGCAAGTTATGACTTCAAAAATCTTCTCTAATTACATCAGCCACCTCTTAGCCTTCTCGATGTCCAATTCCTCCATGAACGATGGAGGATTAGCCTTCCTAAACTTGGCTAACACAATAGAAAGGTTACCATTCTCCTCTTAGTGTGCCATAATAAGATTTTGACCAGCACCAACTTGATTCTCAACTGACACTTCCTGATTTTTCTTGTTCGTAGTCTTTTATAAATGTTGCAACACTTGAACAATGGCTGTATGGGCTTCATCTTACTTTTGAAGATGATCTGTCTTTGCCCTAATTGTAGCTTCATAGGCCTTAGCTTGTTCTCTCTTACGATTGGCCATTGTAGTCATGGCTTCTTGCACTTCTCTCAACATCTTAGCGGTTTCTCGACGTGCAACCATATTATTCTGCAATGCCATAAGCACAACTAAAAGCATCCCTTATTAAGCTATAGTCTAAAGGTAATATAAACATAACTCCACCCATAGCAGGTATATACAAGTATAAGAGTCATCACCAGATCATAATGATCCTATTCCTAACATGAATGCATCATAATTGCTAAGTTTTCTAACCACAAGATTCTAAATCTAACATAATTTCCTGAACCATTGCTCTAATGCCAAATTTAACAACCCTAAGTCCTAATTACAGTGATTAGACTTAATTAAGTGATTAATGATTATAGATTAAGGCCTAAAGTCTTTACAATTAATTAATTTAGAAAAAAATGAAGAAATTTAAACCTTGATATTAGTAGGGTCGTTAGTCAAACAACCACAACTATTGAGTCTACAAGTGATTCTATTATCAATTAAAAACCTTTAATTCAATTTACTATGGATTTCAACTCATAAAACCATCTTATAAATGTTCCCAAGTCATTACATAACATTACCATAATGAAATTCAAGGTTTCCAACAAAATTATGAGTTTGGGGGACTTAGGCTACGACTTGGACCTTCCTCGCTTGACTAAGTTACTTACTGAAAGTTAAAAACCAAGTTTGGGGACTTGCACCATAACTAGGTATGTCCATGCCATGACATAAATGGCTATTGGAGCTTAAAATAAAAAATATAAACCTTGTGTCATGACTTAGGCCTTCCATGCCCCAGTGAAGCTAGTCTCGAGAATCTACTATTCAACTTCTCTCAATTCTCATCGCAGCTAGCCTTCCCTGCACCATGGCAAGTTAAGTGTCTCATCGCGGTGTGCATCATGGCAAGTTAAATGTCTTGCCGTGGTGAGCCTATATGGCGTTGTGATGAGAGAGCCTTTTGGAACTCTCCAAGCTTCCCTCCCAATGCTTACCGCGGCAAGCATCCCTTGTGTCACAATGAGTTTGCTTTCTGGTATCCTCTGGGCTTAAATTCCTCGAGTTGCGCTATGACGCAAAGAGTTTTGGCTATAGCTCAACCTTATTTTTGAACCTTGACTCTCTAAATTTTGTCTCACACCTTCCAACTCTTCCTTTAGAAGCATTCTAAAGTCATTTTACCTTAATTTGTAAGGCTTTATTGGCATCTACCCACCTAAATTACTCAGCATATCTATTATAATCGATTGGGAGACTTAAGTATTGATTCCAATCCCTCTATCTATAATACATTAGCAAATTCATGAATTTGAGAATGGAGAGTGTATAAACCATTGTTAACTTGAACCAATGGGTGTTCCCACAAAAGTTTCATACAACACTAATTCAATATGACCATTCATGATGATACAAAAACATACTTTCAAGCGACAAGTCAAATTTCCATACTAATAAGGTTCCATATCAGATTAAAAGGGAATACATACATCATAATTTAATGTTTCAAGGTCCATCCTCTTAATGGCTACACCATTGTTTACAAAATATTAGGGTACCTACACTTGGCAATATAATTATATGATGATACTATACAAAAGGGTAGTATAAAACTTAGCATCTATTCTAACTCAAGTAAATCCAAGTGTAGCATTTTCACATATGGTTTTAGCTCATGGATGTTCATACACTTGCTTTCCCTTATCCTTACCTAAGGATCTTTCACCTGAAATAGTTAGCCCATAAAATGGGGTAAGATATAAATCTCACTAATTAAGAGGTAAATTCCATTCAGATGTACCAAATTAATTAACATATGTGCATTTTAATCAGAATAGCATCAGAAACATCAATTATATCAACAAATGAAATAGTTGAACTACCAGTGACTATCGTCCTATATCAGCAATCACATACAATATGTTAAAGGCTAATAACACCAAGAAAGGCCTGCCCATAGCGCCACTTCCCTATTGAGCACAACCTAGGCTAGTGCATTTTGGGGCCTGATCATAACTCGATGCCTAATCGAAGCACGATGCACAGGTGGCAACTGCACCACAACTCCACCATAGACTCACAAGGTCCAAACATAACATATGAGATAGCTAACCATTCATTTAGCATTCAAAATCATACATGTGTAGTAGATATAAGATTAAATAGAATGTAACATCCGTCATTTTAAAAGTTGTAAACTAAGTGGATTGCTCAAGGAAGTCCCCTAAATTGAATGATTAGAGGTCTAATAAAATTAGAACAATAATTTAGACAATTAGAAATGAGGATACAATCTTAAGATGCCTGGAAACTGAAGCCAAATAGCTAAACAAAAATTAATGAAAATGGAGTGGCATTTTGGGTAATTTTGGGTAACTTTCAGAAGATTCAAAAGAGGGACCTTTAAATGAAAAAATTGAGTTTTATGAGGTTCTCAGAGGCCCTAAAAACTATAGAAACCCTTAGACTGGTAAAAACCTCTTTGGTTTACATTTTAGAGCGTCAGTTGGCCAAAATATTGACTGATTCATTCAGGAAGGTTTTAAATCTAATTTGGGTGAAGCCAAAAGTATTTTATCAATTAGAGAACCTAAATTTCATGATGGAAAGGATGATTCTAAAAAAAGAGTTAAAATGAGCCTAAATGGAAAGAACCAAGAAAATGGACAAAATTGAAATTTTGAAAAAGTCTTAAATAAACCCCTTGTTTCCTATATATCACACCCCACTTCTTCCCTTCCTCATGACTGGCATTCATCTACTCTAAAGAAAAAACCCAAGGCTTCTTGAAGTTGCGCACTAAGAGGGAGAAGAGAAGGAAGGAAAAACCAAGATAAAAGGTAAGAAATTTCATAGTTTTTCATTCTTCTTCCTTCACCAACCTTGTTCTCCTCTTTCTTTTTTCTTTTCGTATAGTTTTGATGATTGATTTGAGGATGATTCATGGTTGGTCAATGAGAGGAGGAGAGAAATTGAAGGAATGGTTAGAAGCAAGTGAAAGTACTCTTGAAAAGGCTTGAAACCAAGGTAGCTTTCATGGCTTTCTTTGCTTCTTCTTGCTTGTTCTCCTTAAGTTATTTTCGGCCAACCATAAACCACCTAAGAGGGAATGACTTTTCTCCAAACCGAGGATGAAACAAGGGTTTTAAAGTATGAAAAATAAGAATATGCAATTAGATTTAAAAGAAAAGCTTTAGAATTCAAGTTGTATAATTTAAGGTTTTTATTGCACCTAGCCATTCTTGAAGGTTTCTAAGGATAGTTTAACCTATGTAAGAGTATGTATGAGTCCTTGAGACCTCTAGGAAGCTTCACAAGTGCCAATTTTCTAAGAAAAATCAAGCAAACTCCATGGCTCCCTTGGTAGTTTCATGTCTCGACCTAAGTAGAGAGCAAGCATCTATAGTGACTTTTTTTTTTATTTTAAGGATAGGAATAGCCTAGATATGATTAATAAACATCAAAGGAAGCATTGGTTTGAATTTAGAAATCATGGTTTGTGAGATGGATGTTTAGATTCCTTTTTAAGACATAAAAAAGCAACCTAAGTCTAGGCTACTTGAATTGAATTTATGATGACTCTAAGGAGTTTAAATAGACTAAAGAAACTTAGATTGAATGAGGAATTGGAGCAAGATCATGAATCCTAGGGGTTGCTTCATTATGCACTTATATGGAACCATAACCATGTCTTAGAATAAAGTAAGCTTGCATAAAGTTTGTATGAGACTAGAACTTGTTCCAATGATATAATTGTGCCTTACTTGATGTATCTAGACCAAGTAAATCAAGCCCCACCTAGTTGTGTGTGTGAGGCTGAGAAGGGGAAAGGAAAGTCCAAGGAAGGAAGTTATGATTCTTAATTCAAGGTAGCTCCTTAACCTTTCTTACATCCATGTCTTGGATGTTTGATTGTCATTGGATGCTTGTGTATATGTTTGAATCATGAGATATGTCTATAGCCATTGAATTCATGTTATGGAACCATTATGCTTTGAATGCAAGATGGCTTGAATAGGTGAGGTTATGCCAAAAGTCCTTAGAATGGGTGAAGAGATGCCAAAAGTCCTTAAGAATGGGTGAGACAAAGCCAAAAGTCTTAAGAAGGAGTGAGGATAAGTCAAAAGTCCCTAAAAATGGGTGAGGCAATCCAAAAGTCCCAAAGAAATATGGTGAGGCTAAACCAACATCCTTTAAAGCCTATATTTGATATGTATGAGTTCTGTGATATGGAAATATGTTCATGATTATTTCTTAGAAGCCTTTATGACATGCTTGCAATCTTTTGCTTGAAAAAATGCCATGTATATATGCTTGAAAGGGCAAATGAGCTATTGGGATTCTTTGAATCTCACTTTTCCTCTATATATATCTAACCTTATCTAGGTGATCCAAGTGAAGCAAGAAATGGAGGCCAAGCACTTTGAAGAATGGAATTTTGACAATAGAATAGAGAATTGATGTATTTTGATGTTAAAGTTTGTAACCATATGATGTATATGTGATGTAGACCTTTGGGCATGTTTAAATGTATGTAACTATGATGTATATATCAATTTTGAAGTCAAATGAATGAGTATGTAAGAATTTGACATCATGAAGCCTTGATGCGTGCATGTATAGAGTCATGTAAGGAAGTGGTTTTGAGATGTATGATGATTTGGACCATTTGGGATGCTCTCATAGGTTTTGTTTATGCTTTTAGATATACTCAAATGGTTATGGAATGATTAGAAGACCATTTGGTGTAATTTGACCCTTTTGTAGTTTCAAAATTGACATAATCTTGAGGTGAACCATAAACTGACCACATGGACGATTTTGTGCATGAAATTTGGCAAGATTATAGGTCTCATTGATAGATTTTCATAGAGATAAAGAGCACCTAATTTGGAGCTCTAGAGAATTTATTATGAATTTTCAAAATTGGCCAAATTATGTAGAATTGTCCCAGTCACTATTCATATGGTCAGTTTGCATTTATATGTCATCTGTAGGCTAAATGAAGTCCAATACTCATAAAATTTTACAAGCATATAGTAGATATCATAAGTTTTCTATAACCACTAAGAGCACCTCATTTAGAGCTCTGTAAAAGGAGAAATAAATTTTTGAAATTTGAGTTCAGCTGTAGGACGTATCAATGACCAATGTTATTGTTCCATTGAATTTCATAAGGAAAACCTTGTTGTTTTGATTTGAAATTTTTATGTTAGCTAGATGACATCCATAGATTTCCATAATGGTATAATTTGCATGATTTCAATTTTTCTAGAATTAGTTATAATTTTTCAAAATTCATATTAGAATATGGAATGGATGGAAAAATGCAAAGTGTAATGTGCTTTTGTGTTCTATGGCTTGGACACAAATTTTGAGCTCTAATTTGTGATAATTCTAGCTGAACAAATGTGTTATGGATGGAAAATGAATTTGGTAAGTTCACATGGTTCATAAGGCCAAGAATGAATTTATTGAGCTTTCAATGACGTAATTAATCGTTGGTAAAAGTGCTATTTTCATGTAAATGAGTGTTATACGCGAATTTTGCCATGAGTTGAGCTTTATATAGATATGGCATTACATTGAATATATGCAAGGAATTAGAATTAACCCCAATTACCTTGTTTAATGGACAATCCTTGAGGGCTAACAATAGTATCAATTCATCTTATGATCCTAAAGTCAGATAATTACTACTCTTAATTATCATTTATAGCAATAAATTAGACACCTATAGAGTTAAACTACCAATAACTACCTAGACGACACTTATCCAATCACCAAGGAGTCCCAAATTTGGACTTGAGCTTCATTCACCCTGAAACTCCAAAATACTACTCAAATTTCTAGGTAAATTTGCATAAAATTACCACTCATATTATAAGTTAGCTATAAAGGTCTTAAACCAGTAGAAAATGCTTCAAAATGAGAAGGTAATACTTACCCAATATCCCTCCTAGCCTTAACCTCTGAAAATCCACCATGGAAACACCAAATAACACATTTTTTATTTAGGTGCAAGGTGAAAATACTCCAAACAAAAAACCAATTAGGCCAAGTTGAAGAGGAAGAAGAGAGGATTAAGTTTTATGAAGGTTACTTTAGTTGAATCTTGCTCTAGAAGTGTGAGAAGATAAAATTATACAAAGAACCCTAGCCTCCTTCTAAGACCTCCGAATTTCCTCTCTCTCTTAGTGTTTCTGTAGAATGGAGTAAGGGAGAAGGGTTTTTAGGGTTTAAGTTAGGTTATGGGCTGACCCAAAGGCTCAAATATAAGTGGGTTCAGATTTTTAGTTTGTTGGATTAAACTTTATGGGTCCATTTAAATTGGATTTGCACAAAATCAATGTTGGCCTCTAAAAAATAGAATTGGATCCCCCCAAGGTTAAAATTTGGCTTCTACATTTAGCTTAAAGCATAATTAAATTAATTATAAGACTTAAATTAATATCCACCTCTCTTAATTTATTTTCCTAATTAAACCCATATTAACCCTAATTCATCATAATTATCCTCAATAAATCTCAAGATGCTACAGATGGTGCAGCTTAAATAAAATTGGAGGATGATTTAGGACAATTTCCATAATTCCCATTTTGCCTTTCCACTTCTATTCCTCTATTTAGGCTCATTTTAACTCCTTTTTTAGAACTGTCTTTTCCATATAAAAATTTAGATCCTTTAATTTATTAAAAACATTTACTTTTAATTTTATAGGGTTCAAAACTATTCCAAATCATCTGGTTAAAATTTAAGTTAACAGATAGCCTAAAACATACATTAGAAAGGTTTTTGTCATTCTGAAGGTCCCTATGGTTTTTAGGACATTTGAGAACCATAGGCTACTCAATTTTATCATTTAAAACTTCTTTCTTTGAGTTTCTAAAATGGTGCCCAAAATTATGATTTTACTATTGCATTTTCAGTTTAAACTGTTTAGTTGTTCTGGCTCTGGTTTTAGTCTATCTTTAGCTTCATAATCTCATTTCTGGATGTTTAGAGTATTGTTCTAACCTTACTTAACCTCAATTTATTTTATTCTGGAGTCTTCATTTATTATTTCATCGGTTTCAATTCAATTTAGGAAAACCAAATATTACACCATATTAATACCTGTCTTCTTGGGTACCACCTCCACTAGACTCACCCATTTACTATCAACTATAAGATAGAATTACTTGCTAAAAGTAGTATATGTAACACCCCAAAATTAATTAAGGTGTTAACCATGGATTTGGGTTAATTAAGAATAATTAATATGGGATAATTGGGCAAGTTAAGTGAATGAAAATTTTAGAAAGGTAAATTATTAATATGAGTTTGCAATTTAACTGAGTTATAAACCCCATCTAGGCAAATTAAATTAAGTAGACCAAGGTTAGGGACTAATGGAGGCCCAATAATTTTAGGTGTAGACCCAACCTTTTATTTTGAGACTTGGCCCAAGAAAGAGCACCTAGTGATGGCCCAATAACTCTTGTACAGACCCAAATCAATTGAGTTCTTTAAACTTGATCTGGCCTAATTAAATTTCTGCAGCCCAACACCTTGAAGCTGGCCCAACAAGACTTAAATCAGAACCCACTTGCAATTAGACCCTTGGGTCAGCCCATGACCCACCTTAGACCTAACTTAAATCCAACTAAAACCTTAAACACTTCAACCCTTTCACATTTTGCTAAAACACACACACACAACTCATTTTCGGAGGTTTGAAGGGAGGCTAGGGTTTGGGGGCAAGAAATCTATCATTTCTCACTTTTAGAGCAAGATTCAGCCACGATAATAGTTATATAATTTAATCCTCTCATTTTTCTCTTCAATTTAACCCAATTAATGTTCCAATTAGAGCACTTTCACCTACACCCAAAATCTGAAACTTGCCATTTGATATTTCCATGGTGAAATTTCGTAGGTTGAGGCTAGGGCTGACATTAGGTAAGTATAAACTCTTCTTTTTAAGGTATTTCTACAGGTTTGAGACCCCAATGATTGGATTATAGTATGGGTATTAATTTTTCACAAATTTGCTTAGGATTTAGGGTGATATATTGAAGTTTCTGGTAGAAAGCACCTCCATTCCGAATTTTGGGAAATTGTAGTGGCTGAGGAGATTTTTTTTACCACTGGTGGCTGTCACAAATTGTCTACAAGTGAGGTAACCGGGACTATATTAATTCCATGCATATATCTGCTTTAATTTCATATTTACTGTACATGAATGATTTGAAATGCTAAATGAATTGGTTGGCTATCTATTATATTGTGTTTGGACCTTATGAGTCCATGGTGGAGCTGTGGTGTGTTTGCCACCTGTGCATGTGTTTCGATTGGGCATCGGGTTATGATCAAACTCTAGATACATTGAGCCCTGGTTGTGCTTATTAGAGAGTGGGTACCGTAGACGGGCCTCTTCAGATGTTATTGGCCTTTAACATGTAGAATTATGATTGCTAGTATGGGATGGTAATCATAGTAGCTTAACCATTTCCTTTACTGATATGGCTAATATGATTCTGATGTTGATTTTGATTCATGCATATATGTTAATTAAATTGGATATCATGAATGAAAATTTCCTTGGTTATTGAGATTTGCATCTCACCCCGTTTCATAAGCTGAGGCCTGGTATGGGGAGCTACACTTGGTCTGAGTGGAATAGAGTAGATGTTAATTTTGTTAACCTTTATATAGCATCATCAAGTATCTATATTGCCAAGTATAGGCATTTATATTTTGATTAGTTAGAATGTATTTATTAAGGAGTTAAGTTTCAATCTAGCTTAGTTTTGGATGTATGAACTTATAGTATCTGATGTATGAACTTTGTTGAATTCATGATATGGTTTACTATTGGGAAAGTCATCATGGAATATATGAGATTATGGATTTGAATCAATGTTGCATGAAATCTTTAAGGGAATGCATATTTGAATGATAATTGCTGAAGGCTTATGAAATTCTGCTATTGGTAATTTATGAATCTGCTGACATATGGTAGTTGGATGTGTAAGAATTAGTACTTAACTTTTGAATTGGTAATGGTAGAATAGCTGGGTAAATAAGGTAGATAAATACCATTAGAGTCATATAAAATGAGGGGAAATGGTCCTAGGGTGTTCCTAAGAAAAAAATTAGAATGCATGGGATGTAGTTTAAGAGATGTAGTTACAAAAGAGAGTCACGTCGCGGCCAAGAGAGTGATAGTGGTGAGGAACGCCGGGGCTCAATGCGAAAAAAATTGACCAGGAAGGTAGCAGAGAGAAACCTCGCTACGGCGCAACAGGTCCTGTCGCGGCGCTAGATAAGGAAACTAGGTAAGGAGTGTCCAGTAGCGATCCTCGTTACGACGCAAGAGTTTTTCGCCGAACAGTAGTCCCAGGAGACATTTTCGTCACAGCACCACGTAGGCTGGCCGTGACGATGGTCCAACTGTCATAAATTGCCTAATGATTCCCGAGAGTAACTTAGCCATGGCGAGAAAGGTCTGGGCCGCGGCGCAAAGTGAAAAACATAGTTTTCGAGCTCCAGAACCTAACTTAGCCACGACGAGATGGTTTCAAGTTGCAACACAGGTCCTTAAACTCCTACCTTTAGCCTAGAAACCCCCGTTTCTTCAATGGTAATACTAGGAAATTATATAGGGACACTTGTGGGAGGTTTTTGTGTGTTGAAACTGATGGATAGATGAATCATGATAGTATAATTTTTTTTCTGCATTCTCACATTTGTGGTTGTTTAGAGATGAACCTAAAATCAAGGTTCAAATTTTACTATATTTTCATAATGAATTGTAACGACTCCAAACCTTGATCATTAATTATTAATCGTGTATTTAACCATAATTACCATGATTAGAAGTTAAGGTTGTCACAGTATACTTATGTCTTTCTTAACCATATCTAAAATCATAAGGTTGAGCCTTCTTTGGGGTTACCTCACTAGTTTCAATAAAATCTTATGCATATATGTGGAAGGACTAATCCCTAGGATATGTAATACCTGGTTTTCGTAAAAATGACAAAAACAAGTAAGTTATAAAAGAGGGTCCTCTAAAACGAATGATTTAAGGCTAAATAAAATTAGGATAAAATTCTAAATAATAAAAAATGAGGATCCAAGCATTAGGATGCCCAGAAATCGAAGCCATAATGGTTAAATAAAATCAGACGAAAGGTAGTGGCATTTTCATAATTTTAGGCACTTTTTAGAAAACTCAAAGGAGAGATTTCTAAATAGAAAATTTAAGTTTCGTAGGGTTCTCGTAGGCCCTAAAATCTATAGGAACCCCTAGAATGGTTCAAATTCCTTTGGTTTATGTTTTAGAATGTCAGTTGACCTGAACTTTGACCCTTTCATTCAAGAAGGTTTTAAATCCAAATTGAGTGATTCCAAAGGCATTTTATAATTTAGAGGACCTAAATTTCATGATGGAAAAGGCAATTTTCAAAAGGGAATTGAAATGAGCCTTAAAAGAAGAAACCAAGAATGAAGCACAAAATTGACATTTTGAAAAAACTTTAATGAATCCCTTGCTATATATAGGTCATGCCTCACTCTTTTCCTCACTTTAATTGACCTAATTTTCACCTAAACCAAGGAAGAGACTAGCAAGAAAGGGAGCACAAGAAGGAGCTTAAAGGGAGAAGAAAAGCCTAGGAAAAGGTAAGGAAAATCATGGAATTTCTTACTCTGCCCTTCATTAAACTTGTTCTCCTCCTTCTCCTCTCTTTTCTTATGGTTTTGGTGTATGATTTGGGACTGTTTTGAGTCTTGTTTAGAGGGAGGAAGTTAGAATTTGAAGGAAAAGCTTGTAACAAGTTGAAGAGCTCATGAAAAGGCTAAGAATTAAGGTATGTATCATAGCTTTTGTTGCTTCTCCTTTGTTGTTCTTCAAAAGGTGATTTTAGGCCACATAGAGAACACCAAAGAGGGAGTGAATTCTAACTAAGACTAAGCATGAAACCTAGGTTTTAGAGCATGAGAAACAAGTAGATGCAAAGAAATTCCAAAAAGATGCATTAGAAAATAAGTTACCAAAACCTAGGGATTTTATTGCACCTTTGTAATACCTTATATTTCTATTATCGTACTCTTCTATTCCAAGCAATTGGTACACATTTATAAGACAAAAGTAAGGAAAAGTATGAAAATAATACACTTTTATCGCGTTACGATAGGGTAAATTCTTCAATTCACATTAGGTGGGCCCTATGGATTATTCAATAACATTCTCTAGCCATTTATCATTGGAACAAATTGCACATAACTCAAAACATCACACAATTCCACGATTTCAAGCTCAAAACCCCGAAATTCCATTATTTCTTCTTGGACAGCATGTGGTAGATTTCAGGGGTAACTTTGAAAATTCATAACTAAATGTAGAAAAATTGAATCACACAAACCATAGCTTTCTGGAAAGCTCTGAATGTGAAATTTACACTAAAAATAAGTCCCAACCATCTAAATCCCATCTAGCTACATTTGACAATAGAAAATGTAGGAAGGTCCAACTGCCCTTTGATACTGATACAAATTACTGATATAAATTTTAGAAATTCATAATTAATTCTAAAAATATCCAATCCATGCAATCTATACCAACTTGGAAAGTTACAGATGTTAAATATAGGGAAAAAAATAATTCTAGACCAACCCAAGAGCATACAGACCCCGAAAATCAATCAAATAGTACTATGGATCTAACTGTGCACCTGGTATTGGACAACAATTTCAAAAATTAATATCTCCCGCTCTAGACACCCAAATGAGGTGCTTCAAATTGACACAAGTCACTGGGAAGGTTAGTTTCTTCTTGTAAAATTTTATGGCAATTAAACATCGTTTGCCCCATACTTGACATAGATTCATTTTCGAACTAATTGCACAGTACCAATAGCCAAACCAGAAAATTTTCTCAACTTTAAAAATTTGCCAAATATTCCACAGACCTCTAAATAACTTTAGCTTCCTAAAAAGCTCTCAATAAGCTCTAGATGCATGTCGAATTTCAGACCAAGAAGAGCTCATTTGGACAAAAAGTGACATAGCTCACCAAAATGGCTATTTTTGTCCTATATGAGATACCAAATCTGTCCAAATGGCCTCCTTTAATATTTGGCACCCCTTTTTCAAGTTTAAAAGCATAAATATGACTTGTAGTAACTACCCAAATGGTCCCAAACCCCATGTGTCTTAATTTGGCCATCCCATACTCCCGAGTGCATAGTCATCACAAGCCATTAAGGTGTCAAATCCTACATTCTCATAGATCTAATGCCACATAAGAGCTATATAATGTTCATAATCATATTACATTTGTTCATGGGCTTACATCTCAAAAATAACATTTACATATCCACTTTGACCATTAGGTACAAAAGAAACTATATAATAAACAAAGCATGGCTTTTCAATGCTCTTAGCTTGCATTCCTTACTTCTTGAACATCACCTAAGCATTTCAAGATAATGGAGGGAAAGGGAAGTGAGATTCCTTGAATCTCAATAGCTCCCACACCCATTCACACCCACATATTCATGGCATATACACATCAAAGCATATGTATGAAAGGTTTAACGACTATAAAGTGTGCAAAGTCACAATTTCTATACCACTTATTCACATTTAAACCAAGAACATGTTTTTAGTTTTGTCTCACCCTATTTCTAGGGCTTTTGTATTTGCTTCACTTTTGCCCTAGGGACTTTTGACTTAGCCTCACCCTTCCAAGATACTTTTGACCTTGTCTCACCCATGCCATGAGACTTTTGGCATCTCCTTACCTTCATTAAGGGACTTTTGACATCACCTCACCCTTATAAGCCATTTCCACAACCAAAGCCATTCAAGAAAATACATTGGTACCAATGTCATGTCAAGGCATCAAGTGGCATGTTCTGAAGTCATAAGAGCATACACAAACACACAAAGGCATACATATGCACATAAGAATGCAAGGAGAATGAGGTAGAGAGTTACCTTGGATTTATACAAGCTTTTCTTGATCCTTTTCCTTCCCTGTTTCAGTGATACAAGAACACTTAGGTGGGTGGATGTTCTCTTGGGCTAGAAATTATAAACAATGCACAATTACACACTTGAAGCAAGCCATGACACTAATCTCTCTTGAACACACACTTTGTTCCATAAGTGGGATAATAGTTCCATAAATGGCGTATTGAAGCAACCTTCACAATTCAAGCTCTAAGCTCCTATTTCTTTCCATTCTTAGGCCTCTTGACTTCATTCAAAGTCCTTGGAGCCCTCACACATTTATTTGCATAATTGGAAAATCAAGTTGCTTCATAAGGCACCATTATGGATACCATTGCACCATCTCCCATTCTATGGCTCCTAAATTTTTTTCAATTGTTTCTCCCATCTTCTAACATCATATAAAGTCTCAAACCAAGGTTAGAACAAATTAAAACATTCCCTAGCCCACTAAACCTTGCTTGGCCAAGACATAGGGCAATAATGGGGTTCAAGACCTTCTTGATTTTTTTCTTGATGGGACAACCACTTGGGGAGGTTTCTAAGGGTCTTAGGAGCTCAAGGAAACATTCAATTAGCCAAGGAATTACTCCTACAAAATCATATTTTTTAAAACCCTAAAGAAGCCTACACTTTTCTATTTTATTTTCTATAGGTTTTTCTTGCAATTTCTTGCCATATTCCTCTTCCCCATAGTCTAAAACCCTTGTTTCTTTCTTGTTTTTGGATAAAACTTCCCCTTCCCATATGGTTTTAGTTTAGGCCGAACAAGAACCAAGAAAAGAGCAATAAGGAGAAGTAACAAGAATGGAGAATTACCTTAGATTTCTAGCTCCCTTTTGATGCTTCTTCCCTTGCTTGAATTCCCTTCTTAATTTTCAAAAATTCCCCCCTTGTTTTGGACCAAAAACAGAACCAATCCCTTGAAGAAAACTATAGAAATAAAGCATAGAAGGAAGGGAGCAAGGTTGGAGGAAGAAAGAGCATGAAAATCTACAAATTTTCTAACCTTTCTCTTGATTTTTCTCCTCTTTCTCTCCCTCTCCTTGTGCGCCTAGAAGACTACTCCATTTTTGTATTTTGGGCAGAAAAAATCGCGCTTAAGAAGGTGGGAGAAAAAGGAAGAAGTGTGTGGAAGCTTTAAGAAACTCACTTTTTCAAAAATTTTAATTTCGTCTTTCTATAATGGTAATTTTGTTTTAGCTTTGTTTTAGCTCCTTTTTTAGAACCATCTTTTCCATTATAAAATTCAGGTTTTTAATTTAATAAAATGTCTTTGGAATCATTCAAATTGGAGCTAAAATCTTCTCGAACAAATCCGTCAAAGTTCAGGCTCACCGTTGTCGTAAAACATACATTGGAGGGGCTTTACTAGTTCCGGTGCTTCCCATGATTTTTGGGACCTTTGAGAACCTTGGACAACTTAAATTTCTCATTTAAAAATCTCTCCTATGTGTTTTTCTAAAAGCTGCACTTACTTATGAAAATACCATTACGTTTTGTCACAAATTGTTTCACTGTCCTAGCTCCATTTTTCTTTCTGTCTGAACCTAGAATTATCATTTTCAAGAGTTTAGGACTCTACCTAAATTTTCTAGGATATTATCTAGCTTATTTCAAAGGACTTGCTTTTCTATGGCTTATTTTGTTGTTTCGCAGAAATTATGTTCATTACAACCTTGATATGTATGAAGCTTCCTAGTGGTATTTTTAGTTGTCTAAGAGTGTACATGGGTTATTGAGACACCTAAGAAACCTCACATATGCCAACTCCTTAAAGAAAAGTTACAAAATCCATGGGTGCTCCTAAGTCTTCATTGTCTCAGCCAAAACAAGAGAAAGCACCTAAGGAGTGGTTTACATTTTTCTAAGGTTAGAAAGGGACTAAATATGATGGAAGAACATCCAAGGAAGCCTTAGAATAAATTTAGAAACATTGGCTTATGAGATGAAGGTACAGGTTCCATTTTATGACTTAAAGAAGCAACTTGTATCTAGGCTCTTGGGAATGAAATTGTGATGACTCCAAGGAGTCTAAATGGAGTCAAGAGACCTAGATAGAAGGAGAAAATGGAGCCAAGATCATGAATTCTATTATTTGCTTCATTAGGTCTTGTATGGAACCATAATAAAGCTATATGAGAAAGTAGCCTTACATAGAGTATGTGTGATGCTAGAGCTTACTTCCATGATGTAATTATGTCCTATTTCATGTGTATAGGCTAAAAGAATCAAGCTTCACCTAGTAGTAAGTGTGTGGCTGAGAGAAGGGAAGAATAATCAAGAGAAAAGTGTGCAAACCTTGCTTCAAGGTAGTTCTCTAACCTTTTTCTCATGCATAACTTGGATGTTTATGTGTCTATGAGTGCTTGTGTGAATGTTTGAACTATGAAATGTTTTTCTAGCCATTGCTTACATGTATGGTACCATTATGCTTCTTGAAAGATGTTTATGCATGCAATATGGCTTGAATGGGTTTGGTTATACCAAAAGTCCCTAAAAATGGATAAGACAAAGCCAAAAGTCTCAAGAAGAATGAGACTAAGTCAAAAAGTCCCTTGAAAGTGGGTGAGGCAAATCCTAAAGTCCTAAGAAAGTTGGATAAAGGTAGACCAATACCCTTGATAGCTTATGTTTGCTATATATGAGTCTATGTGACAAGGAAAATATGTTATGTATGCTCACTAATAGTTTGAATGTCATGTATGCATTCTTTGACATGTATATGCATCCATTATGTATGTTTGAAAAGGTTAAGAGCTATTGGGATTGTTTGAATCTTAATCTTCCCCTATATATGCCTAACCATGTCTAAGTAAGCCAAGTGGACCAAGAAATGGAAGCCAACAACCTTGAGAAGCAAGACTTTGACAAAGGGATAGAGAAATGGGCTTTTTATTTGCATTTTGATGTCAAGAATTATAACCATGAGATGTATATATAATGTAAACCATTGAACATGTCCAAATGTATGTAAATATGATGTATGTATCAATGTGGAAGCTAAATGAATGAGAATGTGAGTTTTGGCCACTCATTTGCCTTAATGTCCATGCGCATGAATGCAAGTGACAAGATGAGAATGAGCTTCATGATGCTTTGGATCATTTGGCATGCTTTTATATGTTGTATTTATGTTTTTAAAAGTTGCGCAAGTGGTTGTAGAAAGGTAAGAAGAGCCTTTGGTACCTTAAGAGCCCACTTTAGACCTCAAATGTAACTAAATGGTGAGCTGAACCAAAGTATGACCAAATGGATGAGTTTTTGCATGAAATTTGGCTAGCAAGTAGGTTTTATAGAATTAAAGAGCACTCAATTTGGAGCTTTATATAATTTATTATGATTTTTCAAAGTTGGCCAAATTATGCAAAAATGGTATGTACACTATTTATATGGTCATTTTGCTTCTCTGTGTCACATATGGGACAAATGAAGTCTAACACTTATCAAATTTTACAATCATAAACTAGACATCATAAGATTTCCATAGCCACTGAGATCACCTCCTTTGGAGCTCTGTAGAGAGAGAAGCAAATTTTTTAAAATTGTATGATAGTACCAGTAATGCAACTTGACCTTTGATACTATTCCAACAATTTCTATGGGTTAAATGCCATTACATTTATTCAAAATATTTTTATCTATTAGTTAACATCTATATCTTTCTAGAAAGATAGCCTATGCTTGATTTTAATTTTTTTAGAATTAGTTATAAATTTTCAAAGTTCATATCAAAAATCTAGACATGCCAACCCAAGAGCAACTTCCATTTTTCTAGTGCATGGCTTCCAAATCCGTGATACATGAGATAAATGATGATGTTTATGACTTGAATGGATATGTTATGGATAGAAAATGATGTGGATGAGTTCACATGGTCCCTAAAGCCATAAATCATGTATATGGCTTTCCAATCACGCAATTATTCATGCTTAAAGTGTATGTTTCCTTACAATTGTAATCCAAAATGCATGAGATACATTGAGATAGACGATGGGACCGCTGTGTAAGAGCTAAGAGGTTTAGGTATTATAGAATGTCTACAAGTGTCCACCCTATTGCCTTCTTATTCTTCTTTAATAAGTCTAGCAATCTTATTTCTTGGCCAGGTTAGAGATTCTTTGCTATTATCACTAGTAATTTCTCATCTTTTTCAAAGAAAGCATAGGTTTGAACTTAAGTGTGCGTGGTTGCTGTATAAAGGGCACCAACCTATTTAGAATCAAGTCTATAACACTTTTAACCTATTCATTATTCACAATAGAAGAAATAGTGTCCCTTGAATGCATATATCAAACAAAAGAACTGAACCAATTTATTTAATAGTACAAATAGATTCAATGGAATTTAAATATTCATCAATTTTAGAACACATAACACATCTATTCAATCCATCATCACAATCTAAGCATAAAATATTATCTATAAATTCAACAATATCAGGAAGTTTAGAAATTAGGTCATCATAAACATCAGCAACTAACAAGTTTATCATATTTACTTGCAAACCAAAATGTTCTCAATAGGATGTTTCATGGCATCAAGGATATTAAAATGAACCAAATCACCACCAAACTCCATTGAAAAAGTAACATCATGCATATTAATTTTTTTTTTACAGTTTTTAAGAAAACTCTACCTAAAATCAATGGTGCATGTCCATGTGCATTATCATCCTCCATATTCAAAGCATCAAAATCAGTAGAAAAAATTAAATCTTTTACCTTTACTAAAATGTCTTCAAGGACTCTTATAGGGTATTCCATGCTCTTATTTGCCAATGAAATCACTGCCACACTTGGCTTTAACTTTCTAATTTGCAAAGAAGAATGCACAGACTTAGGCATTACATTAATTGAAGTATCTAAATCTAACGTAGCATTATTAAACTACATATTTCCTATTGTGCATGGAATAGTGAATGTCCCAGGATCCTTGCATTTGGTAGGCATAGTGAGTGGCCTATCGTGCAACCTTTAAAATAAAACTAGGTTGATAAAATATGCAGCTAGTGGTACAACCTAGGTCATCTCCCTTGGAATTGGAGTTCAATGCTTAATTGATTTTTCCAAATATTAAAAGACTCTAAAAGTTTCTAAACTAAGGGGGTTTTTGATTGAATTAAACTAACCTAAAACTAAATTGAATCAAAATTCCTAATTGCTACCTAATTATATGAATTATGGGTGAAAGATGGGTTTATGACTAGCTTTGAAATCATCCCTTGGTGTTCACTATCCTTATCTTAATCCAATTGTGATTAATTGTAGCCTAAGAATCCCTAATTGTGTTCAAGGCAATTGTATCTTGAGTTAACACGCAAGAATCAAGAGATTAACAATCTAATGTTAAATTAAAAACTCAATCCCGCATTAAATTATTAATTTTTGTTTTTAAGATCAATGAACACCCAATTTGATTGATTAATTGATTA
This sequence comes from Erythrophleum ivorense, assembly GCA_026724425.1. NCBI lineage: Eukaryota > Viridiplantae > Streptophyta > Magnoliopsida > Fabales > Fabaceae > Erythrophleum > Erythrophleum ivorense. The sequence goes on along the minus strand of JAIUCV010000622.1, from coordinate 232,294 downwards.
ATTGGCCTCTGAATCATCATCCAAAAGTGTTTAATTAACCAACTAAACACTAAGGAGTCCTTAAATTAAATAATTAAAGACTCAATCTCTCAAATGCATTTCATCAAACACCTTGATTGCATACATGGGTAATTGTAAGAAATTAAAAATTTAGTATTTAATCCACCAATTAATCAACAAAAGGCTTCCTAATTAGTGTCTAAACAGCCACTAATTACAATTACACAAATTCTCAATCCAATACAACTTAAACAAGATTGTACAAGAAAAAGAAAAAAAGTGTAGGAAAGTAGAAATTTTTAGCCAAAAATTCTGAGTTCTTCTCCATGGATTCAAGCTTCTCCAATGTCCTTCTTTCTTGCTAGTCATAGATGGAGGTTTAGAGCTTCATTGGAGAATGGATGGAGGTGAGAATGGAGGATGGAAATAGATAAGATGGCTGCTGGACGAAGGGGTGGAAAAAATATGATGAGGGTTCTGAATGATGGTCCCTGGTAAAGGCGTGGGATGAAGTGTTATATCGTGTGCTCCGCCCTTGCCTCATTCTCACATGATTTCTTTTATTTTTCATATGCTCCCTTCATTTTCCAATTGCCCGTAGCTTCCTTCATGTATGTATATGTGTCTTACATGCTGGAAATTTGTGGGCCCCAACGTGATGCTTATGAATTATGAAACGTGGTCTGCAGCCTTTAATCCTTTTCTTCACGTGTTATTCCCCCTTGTATTATTTTCATTTACTGATCATGTGTGTTGCCCTTTTCTTCTTGCTTCATGTATCCTTCCACGTGGCTTTTCTTCCTTGCGTTATTCCAGCCAGTCCACGTTATTCTTTTGGTGTTTTCCTTCTCCACGTGGCCTTGCATGGTGTGATGAGCTGCTGCATTATTCTAAACCCAAATTGCATCCTAGACTCACAACTCGAGCTTCCACGTGCTTGTTTCTTCCATGTCAACTTCATGACCTCGTGGCTTCATTTCATGCTCAAAAATCACGTTGCTTCTCTTATTTACGTGTTTTGTGTTTCTTCTACTCATGCTCTGCTCAGTTACTGGTTTGGTGTGTTTGTTATGCTCAAAAGCTTCTTCTCTATTTCAACAGCGTTTCTTCGTTTCAGCTCCACGTGAATTTGATGCACAACTCTTCTCCTTGAGCAGACGTGCATGCTCGTTACTTTAGCTCCTTCCAACTCCAGCTCTTGCTTCATACGTCTGCCCCGTAGCTTCTTTTTGCTGTGTGTTGCCTCTACGTGATTTCCACGTTGGCTCCTTCTGCTGCTCCTACGTACAACTGGATGTTGCTGCATGGTTGAGTGTGTTTGGCAACCCTTCATGCTTCATGCAAACCCTTTCTTCATTTGTTTCCCATTTAAACTTTAGCCTAAGATCTATGCTTCTCCAAACCAACCTCCATTCAAGCTCTAATTGCTAATTGAAAAATCTGCATAAAAAGAATGGAAGAGATGAAATAGAAAAATTCATAAAATTCATTTTAAATGATTTATGTATTTAAAATCAATTATTTTCCCAATTAATTCATAAAGTGCAAAGAATGGCTTTTAAAACAAAATTCCATCTAAATAAACCCCTAAAGCCATATTTGATCACTAAAATGCTTAAATGAGGAGAATTAAAACATATACAATTCATGCTTATCACATAGCTAGCTAGATTAATGCTAACAAGCTTTTGCCCATTCTCACTTTTTCATTACCCTTCAACTTCCTCTTATAATTGCATAACTCTTTTAAAAGCTTGGCATACTTTGGAATCTATTTAATTGCCTCTAGGAAGGGTATATTCACTTCAACATTCTTAAATGTCTCCATAATCTCCCTATCCAATTCAGCTTCAGTAACTCTTTTAGACTGAGTCACTCTATTTGGGAATGGAAGGGGTCTGTTGTATATAAAAGTCTTTCCCTTATCCACATTATTTTTGCTTAGCTACACAGAACTATGGATTGAAAGGGCCTATTCTCTAGTACTCTCCTTTTGTTATAACAATTCTATTTGAGGAAGGGTTGGCCCACTCACTTCTTTACTGCATCTTAAAGTTATAGCACTAACATTCCCTTTTAGATTGGTAATGGACTAAGAAGGTAATTAACTAGAACCTTGACTCCTTAATTCATTAATGTTTGTTGTAAGCTGGCTAATCTAAGTCTCCAAACTCTAAATTGTTGTTTCTGTTCATTGTTGAAATTGAAGTGTATTTGTTACTAGCTATTTCACTATATCCTCTAGGCTTGGCCGTGATTTATTCATTTGCTGCATATGTTGTCTCATTGGTTGCCAGTTGCTTGGGCTTGTAACATTAAATTTTTGTTACTGCTATTGATGATTAGAGCCATTCCCATATCTCAAATTTGGATGGTCTCTCCATCCAGGATTATTTATGGCTACATAGGGATTATATCAATTTTGCTACTACTACAAAGGTCTATGATGAAGGTGATTTTTACACATTTTAATTCTCCTAACTTAAACATTTTAATAATTAAATAAGGTTTAATGGACTTTGTTAGGTGGATAATTGAGTTTATTGGCCATTACTTGCACTTTATTACAAATTTTTGAATTTTAATGCACAAATTTTATTGAAATATTTCCCTTGTGAATTCTTCTTTCTTAATATTTCGTTTTGTTTTATTCTACTTCATTTTATTTTATTTTTGTTATGCAGATTTTAATGGAAAAGATTTAAAATGAAGATGAATTGATGGCATGTGGAAGAGTATGGAAGAATACACACTCGAGCAGAACAATCACACACACTCATCCATACTCACAAGCTATCTCACGTTGCTACACAACCATGCATTCAGCATTCTCACCTGACCAAGCCATGATTTAAGTAAGGAGAAGGAAGCTCAAACGTGGGCAAAACAGCAACTGAAGAAGCTTGTAAGGAAGACCACGTTTCATTTCACACAACCACAAAAACAAATGAAGAAGCAAACTCGAGCTGGGTTCTACGTGGAAAGGAGCAGCTGCATGTGAGGAAACGCAAACAAGGAGCTTGGTTTTGGACGTAAAAGAAGCAAAGTGAGCTGAACCATGCAAGAGAAGATGTACGTGGAAGACAAACTCGAATGTAGAATAGCACGTGGAATGAGAAAAGCTGAAGGTAAAGCCACAAGTTGGAGAAGAGAAATGAATGAAGGTGAACGAAGAAGAAATGTAGCTGGAACAGAGGAAGGTTTTCAAGCTGAAGCTAAGAATGAGGAAGTACCTTATAGGTTGAATGGGCTGGGAGCTGATGCAGAACCATTTACTCGTACTACAGCTAAAGAAGAGACATCCATGTAGCTTGTTTGCTCGATTTACATGTCCAGCAACTCACAACAGGCACAAGTTCAGCATACAATGCCACGGTCCAGCAACTGCACAATAACTACCAAGACACTCGATTCTTATGTGGCTGTGAACAGAAGTGTAGAGGAATCACGTGGAGAAGAGGTAGAACGTGTATTTGAGAGAAGAAGTGTGAGCTGGAGATTAAAGAGAAGAAGCCTCAAGCACACTCATATAAACAAATGAAGGAACACGTATGGAGGATTAAAAAAATACACTAGGGCAGCAGATTCTTGGTTCATTATTGATGAAAAGCTGACGTGGGAAAAACATAAAGAAGCAAGCTGAATCACGTGGAAGCTACGTGGAGAGCAGAAGAGAAGCTTCGAGCTAGCAGAACAAAGCAAACAGAACACGTAAAGCAGAACAAGAAACAAATGAAGAATCAACAAGGGCCGACGTGGCTGTTACAGAGGAAGCACGAGTCTAGCTGGCTACTTGAAGAGGAGATGGAATGGAAATTTACATGATGAAGAAAGACACACACACATGCAGGTTCTAGCATATTAAATGGAGATTTGCGTGTGAATCAAGAGCTGGGAGTTGGCCGAAGAAAACATTATAATTACAAGCTGAATGAGTAAAGTGGCAGCACATGGAATATTATATTTAGCTTCAAAGTGGGGCCCACACTTTTACATACACGAAGGGAGTGTGACACACAAAAAGGAGAAGCCGAGCACATGAGAACCAGGCATAAGGGAAGCACGTGAATCATTAAAATACATTCCATATGCAGAATCACGTCGTCATTCACCACATCCAGAACCCATCGTCTCATCCTTCGTCCAGCAGCCACTCTACGCCATTTTCTACTCCATTCTCCATCTCCATCCTCCATCTCCATCTCACCACCATGAAGCATTAATCTCTATCCGTGACTAGTAAGGAAGAGGACTCTTAGAGAAGCTTGAATCCAAGGATTAGAATTAGAATTTTGGGCTAAGAATTTTATTTTATTTTCCTCTCTTTCTATGTCAATTTTAATTATTTTATTTGCTTGGTTAAGCTTGTAAATGATTGAGATTGATGTAGTTCATGATTGATGGTTGGTTAGACATTGATTAAGAGAGATATTGATTGATTAATTGCATGAATTAAGCACTAAATTTTGCATTTTCCTTTAATTTCCCATGTATACCAGTAAGGTGTTCAATGAAATACGTGAGTGAAATTATGAGCTTGATTGTTTGATTTGAGGATTCCTTAGAGTTGGGTTGGTTAATTAAACATCCTAGGGTGTTAATTCAGAGGCTAATTGATCAATTAATTATTCAATTCAAGTGTTCATTATAACACCTCAAAATTTAATTAAAACTAATTATGGTGATTATGGAATAACATGGATTAATTAGCAAAATTAATTAAGCGGGTGGACTTTTACTTCGGACCATATAAAAAATTTAATTGAGTTTTGGACTAAATGTAGAAGCCCAATTATGCCATGAGCTTAGTAGGAGAGCCCAATACTAGTCTCCTTGTGGGCTTAAATTAAAATTTTTGAAAAGCCCAAAACTTATTGATGAATTTAAGTGAGACAAGAGCCCATTTAGCCTTAGTCCAAACTTGGGGAAGTGAGGCCAATTAGGTCTTGGGCTATTGGATCAACACATTCCATCCTCAACACAAAAATAAAACAAAAAAATTTTGCAACCCAAACCAATGGACCTTGGCCCAATTCTGAAAATAAATCAAACCATGGGCAATATTTAGGCCTTTAAGGCAGCCCAAACCCACTATAAACCCTCCAACTTGTGGCCCAATAAATTTTCACCCTAATCTAAATAGATTTTGGGCCTTCAAATTAGCACACTCTCCCTAACCCTAAGAGTCTCTGCAGCCCATCTCATCTAGCACTAGTTCACTTGAAATAATGGGCCCTTTAGACTAGCCCATCTTTATTAAAACCCTAAGAAGTCTTCTCTCCACCCATTTGGCTACCAAGAAACTCATGTTCTGCAGACTTAGGAAGCTATTTTCGCACTTGAGAAGAGGGGCTAGGGTTTTTCTGCATTCCTCCACCATTTCTCACTTCTAGAGGAAGATTTGGCCAAAGTAATCTATATAAAACATGTCTCTCTCATTCTCCTCTTCATTTTGGTCTGATTAGTTTCTGGTTTTGAGCATTTTCATCTCCTTCTTAAATATGAAATTTGGTGTTTGGGTGTTTCCTTGTAAAATTTTCGGAGTTAGAAGTTAGAGAGATGATTGGGTAAGCATTGCCCTTCCATTTTGTGTATTATTTTGCTAAAAAATGTCCCTAAGGGTTGTTTTCATAATGGGTTATGCTATTATGCAAAATTACAAGGAGATGAAGGTGAAAAACTGAATTTTCTGGGCTTGATGACTCAAATCCGAATTTGAGAATGTCTCATGGTGTGTTTTTAGTAGTTAAGACTCAACCCAATCTATTTGACCTCTTGGGTGTATGGGTAAGTATTCCCTCTCCTCTTGTGTGGTATATATACACAATTTTCATCATTTGGACTGACTTTTAGTACATGGCTTTTACATGTGCGAAAATGGAGATGCTAGGAGTGACCCATTGTGAGTTCTTGTTGTTGCGATCTTGAATTGGTGTAGTAGACCCTTAGGAAAGTTGGGTAAGAAGTTCTTAATATACTCTTGTTAAGATTAATCTGTGGATAGGGAAATTCCTTACTAATGGTAGTTGAGTAATGATGATTATGCTTATGTTAGGCCTGGTGTGCTCTGAATCATGATGGTAGCTAGAGGATGAGTAATTGACTTCATTGAGGTAACTGGGGTTATTTTCCTAATTTCATATATATGCTCATGTTAATCTAATATTTGTTACACATGCTTGATTTTGAAATGCTAAATAACTAGTTGACTACTTGAATTGTTATTATAATTGGACCTTGTGAGTTCATGGTGGAGCTGTGGTGCGGCTGCCACCCATGCATGTGCTTCAATCTAGCACCGGGTTATGATCAGACCCCAGATGCACTGAGCCCTGATTGTGCTCATTATGGAGTAGGTTCCGTGGACAGACCTCTCCCGGTGTTATTGGCCATTAACATGTTGTGTATGATTGCTGGTATGGGACAGTAGTCATTGGTAGCTCAACTAGTTCATTTGTAAATTGAATTGATGGTTCTGGTATTGATGATATGAAATTGCATTGTATTGATTAATCTGTACATATATATGGAATTTGCCTCTTGTTACTGAGATTGTATATCTCACCCCGATTGTGGGCTAACATTTTCAGGGATCGGACCTCTTAATGGCAAGGAGAAAATTAATGGAAGCTTATTATATGGTTTAGTCATAGGTAGGTTTGGAAACCTCATCAGATTATATTTGTATAACTAGACTACTAACTTTATGTAATTGTCGCATTGCATCATGAATTGCCAAGCATAGGGACTGTAATCATTTGATACATCATATGTCAATTTAAACTAGTGATGTATAGAATTTCTAATGGGTGATGATGCCTTAGTTGCTTAAGCACTCAATTAAACTAAGATTGAATTAATGTAGTATAAGTCAACCCCAGATTATTCTTCCCAAGGAGCAATTTAGGGGTTAAGTTGAATTGATTTTAGGTGATTATTTGGTACTCGCTATTTGATGCAAATTCTTAAAAAAAAAACTATCTCTACGCTAAATGCAAAATTAATTGAACTAAATGCATGCAAATGGGGGTTTTTAAATTAAGAAATTAAATTTTAACTAAAATAGAAAAAAATAAACAAGTAATTAAACTAGAATGCTCTAAATTAAAATTAAAGTGATTTTGAAAATGCTAAGAACAAATAGGAGGCAACCAAGGTTTTGCAAGGAGATTTTAGCTTTCATTACTCACCCAAGATTGATTGAGACCAAGAGAAGTAATTAGATAATAGACTAATGCATTTAATTAACTCAATTTAAGGATAGGAAACCCTAAACTCAAATGCATATCACTTGATTTAACTAGGAAACCCTTAGCTAATTCAAGTAATTTGCAAGTAATTAAGCCAATTAAATCCATCAAATCTTTCAACAATTGGTTTTAAATCCAGTAATTAAGTTCTTAAAATTAAAAGAGGAAAAGGTAGAAAAAATAAACTCCCCCAATGCTTTTCAATCCAATTAATTCAAGAGCTCAAGCTTCCTCCTCCATGCTTCACCTTGGTGCCACCTCTCTTTAATTAAGCTCCCATGGATTTTATGCTTCTAAAATCCCTAAAGTTTGCTGCCATGAAGAGATGAATGATGATGATGGTTCAGCTGGAAGGGCAACGTGTTGGATGAGTAAATGAAGAAGCAACAAATTCTTGGTCCAAGTGTTGACCCCCTTGTGAAGTCCGAAGAGCATAAGAAAAGTTGAAGAAGTAGCAAGGCGTCCTCCAGCTGCCTCTCCACTGTTTTCAGCGTCCTCCCTCCAGGTCCGAAGAGAAAAATCAAGCCCTCAAGTAGCCTTCATTCTCCTTCAGCGTCTCATGTCCGAAGAACCAGTGAAGAATGAATGAAGCAATTTTTTTTCTCGTGCTCCAGCTGTCTCTGCGTCCAGTACGAAGAAGGAGGAAAATCAACGCTGCAATTCCCCAGCAGCCAGTATTTCAGCGTCTCTACTCTCTTCCAGACCGAGAAGAAAATTCAATCCAGCAGCCAGTATTTCAGCGTTGATTCACTCCAGACCAAAAGGAAAATTTTCGACGCCTTCAGCTCTCTCCAGTGTTCTCTCCTCATTCAGCTTCCTACCTCACTCTTAGCGCCTCCAACTCCATTGGCAAAAGAAGCAATCAATAACCCAAAGAACCCCTATCCATTTTTTTCCGGCGCCTCCTGTAGGGTTTTCTCACAAAAGAAACAAAAATAAAATAAAATAATGAAAAACTGATATTGTATTTACAAAATTGCCATCATCAAATATTTAATAAAAGCAAAATTATGCTCCAATCTTTTCCTTTAATTCACTTTAAATCCTCAATTTACTTGCCCAAAAATTCTGCACAAAATTAATAAATGTCTTAAAGATTGAAAATATTTAACTCATCAAAGAATTATGGAGAATAAAATATTAGCAATTTAAATTCAAATAAATTTTTTTAATTAATTCAAAATTATATTATTTTTTAAAATTAACCATAAATTCAAATATTGCATAATAAATCTATTTAAGCTCAAATTAATCACTAAAAATAATAATAAATGTGGATAAAAATATATGAAAATTAGCATTTATCAATGGGACTTATGTTTGAATGGAAATGTGAATAATATATAAACTATTTGCTATCATTGATCTATGAACTCACTGGTTTGTGATGGCTAGAGGGTTAAGTATCTACATTTGAGTTTTGAATGGGTAATGATAGATGTGTTAGGTAGATTAGGTAAAAGAAAGACACTAAATCTTCACGAACTAAGTTAAAGTGGCCTAGAGTGTTGCTAGAGGGGGAATTAGAGAGCATGAGATGAAATCTTGGGAGTTATAGGAACAGAAGGGAATTGGCCGCAGCCAAAATTTAATTAGCCTCGGCCAAATGGTAATAGAGAGGAATTGGCCGCGATCAACATTTAATTGGCCTCGGCCAAATGTGGCGAAACTGCCAGGGAAGAAAACAGAGAGCAATTGGTCGCGACGAACAGTAAGGTTAGCCGCGGCTAAGTCTGAGAAGCATATTTGAGGGTGTTCCAGAAAGTATTTGGCCGTGGCGAATAGGATATTTGGCAGCAGCGAAATGTGCAAAATTTGTGAAGGCGTAAGGAGTTGAACCAAAGAGTAATTGGGCATGGCACGGGGGAATTTAGCCGCGACGAAGGTGCTCTATTTCTCATATTCACCTAGAAACCTTAGTTCTCTTAAGGTAATACTAAGGAATGATCTAGAAACACTTAGAGGAGGATTTTATGAGTTGGAATTGATGGATGGAAGAATCAAAGGCTCCTCATTGATAATTAAATTCACTTGCATATTCAAATAATTGTGGTTGTCTAGCTAATGACCTTAACAACATTAAGGTTTCAAATTTCCTCACTTGTTCCCGATGTAATTAATCTTAATGACTTCAAACCTTGATATATGATTATTAATTATGTCTTTAACCTTAATTACTATAATTTAAAGTTAAGGTCGTTACATTCATTAATCCTAATGACAAGAGTAAGCGATTTGATACGGGATTGAGGTTTCATTTCAACATTAAATTATTAATCCTTTGATTCTTGCATGGTAACTCAAGATAATTTTTATTGGACACAATTAGAGACTCTTAGATCAAAACTAATCACAATTGAATTAGGATAAGGATAGTGGATTCCAAGAGATGAATCCAAAGCTAGTCACAAGTCCATCATTCATTCATAATTCATACAATTAGTTAGAATTTAGGAACTTTATTTCAATTTCATTTTAGTTAGTTTAAGTCAATTAAACTCTCTTTAGTTTAGAAATTTTTAGAGTCTTTTAACACATAGAAACCCAATTAAACATTAAACTCTATTTCCAAGGGAGATGACCTAGGTTGTGCCACTAACTATAAAATCTAATTCAATCTAGTTTTATTTTGAGGGTTGTACGACACGACCTGTCAGTCTACTAAGAAAAATGCCAACACATAATTAAGTATTATCTTGCAATTGAGGGCATGATTCCAGGGTTTGCATGGCTAAGTGTAATGTCCAGTTTTTATTAAACGAAGAAAACAAGCCCATTTTCAAAGCAAGTCCCCCAAAATGAATTAGTTAAAGTCCCAAAAAATTTGAGTAACATTCTAAACTCTTAAAAATGAGAATTCCAAGCTCAGATGAAAAGAAAAATGGAGCTAGAATGAAGAAATAAAATTTAACGAAAAATTTACGAAACATAATGGTATTTTCATAATTTAGAGCAAACTTTGGAATTCACATAGGAGGACTTTTAAAATGAAAGTTTTGAGTTCTTCATTATTCTTAGAGGTCCTAAAGACCATGGGAAGCTCCAAGACAGTTAAAACCCTCAGGTGGATGTTTTTCAATATCGATGTACCCGAACTTTGACGGATTCGTTTGGGAAGGTTTTAGCTCCGATTTGAGTGATTTCAAAGGCATTTTACTAAATTGGGAACTTAAATTTCATAATGGAAAGACAGTTCTAAAAAAGGAGCTAAAATAAATTAGAAACAAAAATGCCAAAAACGAATGGCAAAATGAGAATTTTTGAAAAGTCTTCCTTCATCCACTTAATATATATAGGGCGCCCCACTCTCCCATTCATTTAGCTTCATATGTTTTTTCCATAGACCAAAGGAAAAACCCTAGGAGAGTGGTGCACAAGAGGAAAAGGAAGAGGAGGAGGAGGAGAAATCAAGGTTAAAAGGTATGGATTTTTAGTAGTTTTTCATGCTCTTTCCTTTCCAAACATCTTCTCCTCCATTTCCCTTTTTTTTCCTTGTGATTATATTGAAGTATATGAATCTATTTTAAGGGATAAATTAAGGGAAAATTTCGGATTTGAAGAGAGGAGGCCAAAGAAGGCAAGATTCAAGTGAGAAAACAAGGAAAAATAAGGTAATTTCTTCTTCCATGGTTGCTACCCCTTGCTCCTCTTCTCTCTATATTTCACCCTACTCAAGAAGCCATAGGAGGGCTTAGTTTTTAGGCAGAACTAAGGGTGACTCTTAGTAAAAAGAGTGTGGAGAATAAGAATATGCAAAGGAAATTAACAAATAACCATGGAAATTCAAGATGCAAATTTTAGGGTTTCATATGTTTCTTGTAAAATCTGATTTGATACATTGATTTCTATGCTTAAATGAATGTTTAAATGAGCTCTTAAGGTCCCTAGAAGTCTCCCCATGTGCTTCCTCCATCAAGAAAACAAAGTAAAATCCATTGGTACTAAAATGCTTCCTAGTTTTGGCCAAGAGGGGTTTAGGTACCTAGGGATAGTTTTAATTTGTTCCAAGCCCATTTTTGAGTCATATATGATTAGTGAAGATGAGAGGAGGCCTTGAAAAAAATTTAGAAACCATAGAAAGTGAGTTGGCCTTACATGTTCCATAACATGACCTAAAGAAGCAACATGTAGTTAGGCTCTTTGTTTTAATTGTATGATGACTCCAAGAGGCTTAAAAGGAGTCAAGAATCATATATGAAAAGAAAGAATAGAGCCTAGAATTTATTTGAAGGGTGTTGCTTTATTAGGTGCATTCTTGGAAACATAAAGGGGTTTATAGACTAAACTAATGTGTGAGGAAGTAGTGTGGCCTTAGAATTAATTCTATGCAACTAATTGACTTCCATAAATTGTGTCTAAGCCAAGAGAAATCATTTCCACACCTTTATGTGTGTGAGGCCGAGGAAGGGAGCATCATTTCAAAGAAAAAAGTGTGGTTACATCCAAGGTAGCTCACTCCTCCTTCTCTCATGCATGAATGTATGCTTGTCTTGTCTTTGAATATGTGTATGTGTGCTTTAAGCCATGAAAAGTATTCTAGCATAATTTCATATGTCATGGTACCATGATGATCCATTATGTTTTCAAATGATATTTGTTATGTGTGCTTGGGTTTGCTTGAGTGTGGTGAAGCCAAGAACTCTTAGCCATGGTGAGGATGAGCCAAAAACCCCTAAGATTGGTTGAGACAAAGTAAAGAGTCTCCCAAAAGTGAGGTTGACTCCCAAAAGTAAGATTGAGTCTAAAAATCTCTTAAAGAATGGGTAAGGCAAGTCTAAGATCCACAAGTGAATGGGTGAGGCTAATCCACTTACTTGGCAAGTCTTTGTATGCTATATATAACTTGCTTAAATGTTGAAAATGTCTCTTGAATGATTGCACATGTAAATATGCCCATGCATGCATTTGGAAGACGTGTTTTGCATCCTTTATGTGTGATTAAAAGGAAGATAAGCTATTGGGATTCTCTGAATCTCATTCCCTCCTCTCTAATGTTCTAACATGCTAGGTGAACCAAGAGAGCAAGGAAATGGGAGCCAACCACTTGGGAGATGAAATTTTGACATTAAAGTTCATGGATTTGGTTACATTAAGGCCTTATGAATGGCCATTGATGTAATCTATTGTCGTATATATCTTTTGACTTATGAGTATATATAATTATGTTAATGTATCATGTACAAATGAAAAATTATATTATGTGAATACTAGAATGTAATTTGAACATGCAATGACAATTTTAGTTTCTTGAAGGTTTGATGCATTAGTGTATAAATGGAAGTAGAATGGCCAAATTGCAATGTATGAGGTTTAGGACCATTTGGGTAGTTTATACAAGTCATATTTATGCTTTTAAACTTGCCCAAGAGGTGTTAAATATCAAGGGAAGTCATTTGGACACTTTGGTATCTTATATAGAGAAAGAATTGACCATATTGGAAACCTATACCACTTTTTGTCCAAATGAGCTCTTCTTGATTTGATATTTGGTATGCATTTAGAGCTTGTTGAGATATTTTTAGGAAGCTAAAGAACAAAATTTTTGGAGCTATATGGAATATTTGATGAATTTTCAAAGTTGGGAAAAATTCTGAGTTTTGTTCATGGTACTGTTCACACTGGTCCAAAAATGAATTCTATCACACATAGAGCAAATGATGTCCAATTGCCACAAAATTTTACAGGGAAAAATGACATATTCTCAGAAATTTATGAAAACTAGAAGCACCTCATTTGGATGTCTAGATAGGGAGATATGAATTTTTAAATTTTCTGCCCAGTATTAGGTGTTTAGACAGACCTCAGGTACTATTTGATTAGTTTTCGAGGTCTAAATGTGCCTATACCAGTCTAGAGTTATTTTTCTCCTTTAACTGACATTGGTAGCTTTCTATATTGGTATCATTTTCCTGGATTAGAGTTTTTTGAAATTAATTAGATATTTTTAAAATTTATAGCAGAAACCTATGATAGTACCAGTAACTAGTCAAACCTCTGCACCTTCTAGAATGTCAAAAGTCTTATTTGTTATGTTTCATGGCCTATACATATTTTTAAAATAAAGTAGACATGTGTAGCTTTCCAGAATGACAAAGAATCAATGATTTCAATTTTCTAGAATTAGTTACGATTTTTCAAAATTTGTGGCAGAAAAAAGGAAAATTCTGGCCGAAATAGAAACTATGAATTTTATGCACTCCCTTGCCTTGCACGAGCTCTAGGGCAATTTTGGTGATGAAAATGAGTTGTATCTATGTAATTAAATATGAGAATATGATACATGAGCTCACATGGTCCACGGGAGATCGAATGAAAATTTTATACGTGATGCAACATTAAGAAATCCATTATTTTATTGCCATTTCTCTTACTTCTTCATGAATTGCATGATATGAGACATGAAAGTAATATGAAATAAGCTAGAAAAGTATGGTGTTACACTAAGGAATAGATACCACATAAAGGTGTAGGAAATTGTTATGGTTGCCTTTATCTAAATTACAATTATCTGACCATAGAAGTGAACTTTTCAAGTTTATTTTCTATTCTCTATCAATCCATAGGTGTAGTATACGCCTCATTAGCACCTTAAGTTAGAGTGATCAATCTGATACTGAATTATTGTGCATTCTGAGCCATATTTGTAATTAAATATTTGGTAGCAGCTGGAGTTTTATTAACTAGTGCTCTTCTTATATCTGCATCTACCACGCTTTTGTCCATGGGTAAAAGGCCTTCATAGAAATATTGAATCAGAAGTTGGTCACTTATTTGATGGCAAGGGCAGCTTGCACACAGCTTCTTGAACCTCTCTAGTACTCATATGATATTTCTCCATTCATTTGATGAATGTCACATATATATTTTTTGATAGTAGCTATTTTTCAAGTAGGAAAGAATTTTTCAAGGAACAACTACTTCAAATCATTCCAACAAGTAATCGTAGTAGGCTGTAGGTAGTGGAGCCAATCTTTGGAAACTCCATCTAATGAGAAAGAGAAGGCTCTCAGCTTAAGCGCTCCTCTGGAATTCATTAAGGTTTCATGGTAGAATAGAACACATGAAACTCCTTAAGATGCTTATGAGGGTCCTTACTTGCAAGGCCATGAAACTTTGGAAGCAAGTATATCAATACAAATTTTGATTCAAAGTTAGCATCAAGTTCAAGATATTGAATACACAAAGGTTGATAATTCACATTAAGAGTTACTGATGCCATAAGAATTCTATCATTATTATCATTCTCAACCATAGTTATTGAATCAAAATCAACCTAAAAAATTAATTTAGAATCAACCTCAATGTTATTAATTAACTCAAAAACTAATTCAATAACTATAGTTTTTCTAATCCTATGGTTTCTAGCTTGTTTACGAAAGCTTCTCTCACTTTCAAGATCATACTTAACCAAATCACTATTAAAGGATCTAATCATACACCAAACATGAAATAAAATCAAAGAAAACACCAAAAAAATGCAAAAGAAAAATAAAAAAGAATTTTGAAAAAATAGAAAAATTGCTAAAAATAACAAGAAAATTATTCAAAAAACTGAAAAATGGTTTAACTGATAGAGTTTGGCCAAAAAAATAGGTTATGTCACCACATAGCAGTGATGATTGATCCTCGCAACACCAAAAACCTATATATCAAATTTTAGCTCAATCAAAGTGAGTTATCCAAAATATTAGTATTGCCCAAAAACTACCTCAAAACATTGGAATTGCCTAAAATTGGCCATAGAAACTAAGTAAGAAAGCTAAATTAAAATTGAAAATAATCAAATTTTAACTCTAATTGATTATGATTAATTGGCTCCTTGGCAACAATACCAAAATTTTGGTAATCAGGATAATCATGGCTATTGAACCTGCTAAGATTAATGAAAATCACAGGTTAGTAATATAATGATCACCAAGTTATCCATCAAGGAGCCTTTGGTCAAATCAATTAGGTTAAGAATTCATAGAAACAAAATTAATTTGAATGGAGTTGCAAGCAAAATTAAAAAGGTTGATTAAAATAGAAAATTAGCTATTGATGCAACATAAGAACAAATCTATTTACTAAAACGTAATCAATTATAGATTCCCTTCCCTAATATCTCACCTTCCTCATTATCCAAACATTACTCTAACCTAATTTTAATCTCCTGATTATTGATATCTAACGTCTCTAAGCTACCACTTAAGGTTATGATCAATTCCATTTATTACGCCTAATGCAACCGCACCAAATGAATGAAACAAAACTAATTCAATTCTTGTTTAAACGCACCAAAAGAATCACAAAGAAAACTTTAATGTGAATAATAGATTGAATTTAATTGATTAATCAACCAATTAAATCAAACACACTCTCGGATAATGCAAATGTCAGTCACTATAATCAAGATTAACATAAAAATGAATAGAAGCAAAAATGGAAATTTGTATGTAATTAAAATTAAACTAGTGTTCTTTTAAACCATAAACTTTGGTTCAACATTAGGTTTAATATTCTTGGATTAATTATAAAAGAACTCAGATAGCCATTACAGAAGAAAAACACTCTAAAGGGAAAACATTTATGGAGGCTCTAGAGGTATGACATCCTAAAGAATGTTTGTTTGATGAAAGATGACCTAAGGGAATAATCTAAAACATTGGATGGGCGAAGATTACATCAGATGGTCCAAAAATTATGAAAATACGTTATTAGTTTCTAATTGAAATAGACCTTGTCAGAAGCCCATTCTTTAGGCTTCCAAGCCATCTATTTGCTTATCTAATATGCAAAAACAAAATATGGATAATTGGGCCTCTATTGATCAAAATATAATAATAACAATTAAAGCCCAAATTCAATAATATTGCAATTAAACACATTAATCCCAATTTAACCCAATTAATATAAAATGAACCTAAGGTCATCAAATTAGCCTAATGAATTATTATGAAACTAAGTATAAAGAATATAAAATGAATAATTACTTGCATTATCATTCCTCAAGATGAGACACTAGGTTGGATGAACTTCTTGAGCATAGGTGTTAGATTTGATCCTTAAGGTCCTTTAATTCCAAGGGAAACATCCTATAAGGTGCTATAGAGATTGGTCTCATTCCTGGAATTACGTTTATAGCAAACTTTACTCTTCTTTCAAGAGGGAGGGTGGAAATTTTAAAGGGAAAATCTTAAGGTAATCTTTTACCATAAGGATGTTACTGATTTCTAATTCTTTTTCTTTTGCTCTAATGACCCGAAGGCAATACATTGTATAATCACTTCATCTATCCCTATACCAATAGGATTGGCTATAAGATTAATGATTCTTAATTTAACACTAGTTAGAAAAGTCATCGTCTTATGGAAACAATCTATGGTTACATTATTTTCTATCAACTAATCAATGCCAAAACTAATGGCGATATTTCTCAAAGGTAAATAAAAAATTGAGCAATAAAAGATCTATTTTCAATTAGTACAGGACAATTCAAACAAGTAGAAGATATACAAATTTATTTCCTTATAGGGGTGGAGATGTGAAACTCAAATGGTAACTCAAAGACATTTAGATCTAATCTCTTCATGCAATCATCATATATAAAGGAGCGTTTAGCTTTTGAGTCACATAGTGTGAGTAAAGAAATATCATTAATAGAACTAGTACCTTGCATGAGATTAGGAGATTGACTAGCCTTCTTTTCACTTAACATAAAGACTATCCCCTTCATTGGTGGCCTTTAAGTAGGTACTTTCCTTTTAGGAGCTTTAGTCTTATTTTGCGAGAACTCTCTCAAGTAATGCCCTAGCATCCAGTAGTTGCAATATACATTTGGGCCTAAGTAGCATGGCCTATTACCATGTGGTTTCTTGCATTTAGTGCAAGAACCTAACATGTTGTTTATTTCCCTTTACTGGAGTCGATTTTAGGCTTAAAATTCTTTTGTTGTATATTTTTTGCTCTATTCTTGCTTCAGAATGGTTTCTTCTATTTTTCATTTTTTGTCTTTGCCAAATGTTTCTTAATTGCCTTACATTTGTTTACTAGTATGGTGAAGTCTCAAATGTTGAGGGCAATTATAGGTCCCTGATCTTAGGTTTCATACCCACTTCAAATTTTCTTGCCTTTTAGGCTTTGTTGGGGTTCTATTTCAATTATGATGAAAACTTTGATAAAGCTTCAAATTTGGCCACATATTGGTCCATTATCATACTCTCTTGCTTCAATAGTAAGAATTTTATCTCTTTATCATTCTTCACACTCTCCATGTTTAAAACCTATATTTAGAAAAAGCTAAACTAAGGGGCAAAAGTCTAACTCTAATGAAAATCCAATGGAATTCTATATAAAATCCTTAATACATGCTATAACCTAAGCTAATGAAAACCTTTTTAAATTTAATAACTAACTTTTCATTAACTAATTGACTTTAATTATTAGGCTTCTTATGGATGTTTCCAAAGACTTGGTGAATTATATAAGAGATATAGTTAACTAGAACATACAGTTAGCTAACTAAGATATAACTTAGGAATTTCCCTTAGTCTACTTGGAAATATTGTTAACAAGATCAAGATCTTGTTGACAAAGTCTTAGATCAATATACTATGTCCTACTCAAGAGTAATTTTTTGTGAGTTTATAAGATTTAAAATCTTGTCGACAAGATATCTAAATGGTCTATAAGGTCCTAAGTTAGTTATCAAATCATAATTTATTAACAATTGACAAAACTTGTTGACAAAGTCTTAACCTTATTAACAAGGTCAATCATAATACCTCTATTTTATCCCAAACACTTAAAACCTGTCTAAAGTAGTAAATTACCTGATGCTAACCTAAAAAGGACCTAACTACCACATACTATTCATGAATTTCTTACCTTAATATACATGTTCAACATTTTACATGCTTTAATTTCCTTTTGGTTCCTTATAAGGGTAGAATGTCATTCTACTTAAACTTTAAACTTCTATCCTTAAGAGCATACTTTGCTATTCTTATGGTCTTATTAACCCCATCCAAGTCACATACTCAAAAGTGACCTAGCTCTGGTTTACTAATAGCTCTATGCTCTAACCTACCAACTTTACTATTAATGTACCTTTTACACTGCACATGCTTCATGCTAGGAAAGCTCATTTGACTTAGGGGTGAACTCTTATTTTTCAAAATTACTGAGTTCTAACTTCTCTTTCTTGGTTTATGGTTACTATACTTACTCTATTAACTTTTTTTTAATCACTTTTAAAGTGAAGGAATTTCTCTCTGTGTTCCAGCTTCTTAACCTTTGCTCACTTTTCTATGCCTTTGTAAATATCTAGTCAAGGGTGCCATCTCTTGGAAAGTTACTGACCACCACTGATTGGTCTTTTGGCTCATTATATCTTACTTTTTTCTTGTCATACTAGAGAGAACCTTCTTCTTGTTAATTGCTTAAGCTACTTCCCCTTTAGACTAGGGTCTTTTCTTCTACTCATTCATAATATACCCATATCATCTTTAATTTAGGTCTCTACTTGTTACCTTTCGTAGTCTTCAACTTACAATTTAACCTAAGATACTTCTTTTGTTAAGGTATCTTGAAACTTCCTTAGTAACTACTTACTATAGATCTAGGTAGCTCATATTAGCTTTGTGCATGCCCATTACTGGATCCTCCTCTAAGTTTTCCCTTTTCTGATCTTATTACTCTTTTTAAACATAATTATCAACCTTAGCAATTTCAATGTCTTGTCAGATAACTAGATCCCTTAATATCTGACATTGAATTAATGGCATTCTTTCTAGGGTACATGATCTTTAGAGTACACCCTTTCTATGTATTCATGACATTCTCTATATACCTTGGGCCTATGATCATAGCTTATCCATTACTATCACATAAGGATAGCAATTTAGATTGGAGTCAATGCCTTAAGGGTGATTTCTACAATCACCACTACTATTATGTACTAATATCATCACTTTAAACTACTATTCAATCTTGTGTACTCTTGAGCTTAGTCATAAGGCATCTTAATCTCCTTTTTAGACTTATACTAAGTTCATTATTCTCTATCCTTCATCTCTTCCTTACAAGGATATCTAACTTTCCTTTCTATACTCTTCAACTACTAGTTCACTTCTTCTTTGAACCTAAGCCCATTTAGCATAACTTTCTATTCTAAGTTACACATCTCACCTCTAGTCATCTTCTCTAGCTACATAATCCAAGCCTTAGTCTTTCTTGTGTTAACTTACTATCAAGAGCAAGTACTTAGTTTTCAACATTAGGCAAACTCTAGAAGGGTGCTTACATATTGGGGGCTGATGGATTAGAGTTTGGGAGTTTTATGGGAGGAATATTTGGCTATAGTGGGAATTATAAGGGTTCTTTCTCTCATTTCTTCTTTTGGTTAGGGTTTTCTATGGCTATCATAAAACAACTTATTACTGACTCATATCTTTTTGCTACTAGTCCACTTAAGCTTAACAACTTGTAAAATCACTACCACTTGGCTTGCACTAACTTCCCCTAGTGAACTTGTTCCTCCTAGTGCTCACCACACACTCTTTATTGAAAAGAACCATAAACTTTAGTTATTCTTCTAAATTCCTCCACTCATTTCTACAACCTCTAAACTCAACTTATTAGTACTTCTATATACCTCAAACTTTAAGACAAGTTTAATCTAGAAATACCTCATTCTTACTAATCAACTTGATCCTCTTAACTTAACTACTTAAATCTTAGCTTGAATCAGGCTTCAACCTTTGCTCTGATACCATCTACTATATGACCTCTCCTATTAACCCTTATTCCCTATCCGATATACTCGGATCTAGTTTAGACAATTAAGATTATAATTCAAGGAAGTAAACTCGATAAATTTAAGCTTAAAAGTAAGAAAATTTTTATTTTTATTTTTATTTAAAAAAATTCTATATTGAATTATGATAATAGATGTGCTACTCTAATTTACTAGAAGCCCAAATGATAAGCTAGATTGGAGTCAACGCTTGAAGTGGATCTTAATAGTTTGCACTTATTGCTAGGTGTAGAACCAACTCAATTGCTATGTAGGCTCTTAATTAAATGCATCTCATCATTATTTTTCTCATATTTCATATATGTTTCTCATACATAGGTTCAAGCATATAACATTATTGAGAATTTTAGCAACATAACAGCTTATAATATTAGGCTACCCAGGCACTATAGCCCTTTCTTCTAGTCACATCTTAGCTCTATATAAAAATTACAACCCATATACAACTACAAGATCCATTCATAAAGGTCCTTTTGGCTCAAATATGAGCTAGCCTATTAGACTTACTAAGTAAACATAAAAAGGCATACAGTACTCAAGTATCTCATATAATCATATAATGTAACAGAAATTGTGCATATTTTGACTCATCCATCAAGAATACTGTCAAACATAACTTTACAATAAATATATATATCTGTCTCAAAATTGGTTATATGGCTTATAACATCATATTCTTCAGTTAGAAATCTAGGCTTCAAAGTGCTATTGACTTTCTCTGTCTTCGCTAGATCTTTCACCCAGCAAAGGTTAGTGGAATATAATGTGGTAAGATTCTGGGAAGAATCTTAATAGCAAATCCCTACTCAAACATATATCAATCATTCAAGCACACCAATAGACAAGTATGCATGTATGCACCTCTTTCTAATTCATGAAAATATGCATGCATGCAACTAAAAAGGTGGCTATGCTTATTGGACTCACTAAGTGGCTTTAATACTTAGCATAAGGAATAACTATTGTGCTCTATTCCCCAATCCTTTTTTGTTACACCATAATATATTCGTTATTCTTGATATATACATATGGTCATTTATAACAAAATAATGGTAATGGTAACTAAACTTTTAGCAATGGAAATATTAGCTACTAAAAGCATTAAATGGCTCTATAATGCTTATACATAGATTTTCTCCATTTCATCTCATAAACTTATAAATAACCAATTAGTTACACCCAAGATAATATGTATAAGGAGATTAAACACATAAAGAGGATCAATTGCTCAAATTGGCCATAGAACACATAATAAAATTCAAACTTCAAAAATTCATAACTTGAGCTATAAAATGTTACAACATAATATATTCCTTATTCTTGATATATACATATGGTCAATTATCACAAAATAATGGTAACTAAACTTTTAACTGTGAAAATCTTAGTTATTAAAAGCATCAAATAAATCCATAATGCTTATACATGAATTTTTTTCCATTTCATCTCAAAAACTCATGTATAACCACTTAGTTACACCCAAGATAACATGTATAAGGAGATTAAACTCATCAAGAGGATCAATTGCTCAAATTGGCCATAAAACACACAATAAAGTCCACATTTCAAAAATTCATAACTAGAGATACACAACTCTGATTAACACAAATTAGATGTCTATGGAAAACTTATGATTGAATTTTCTATTGTCAAAATTTTAGGTCAAAATAAATCCATTTGTCCCTTAAATAACACAAAATCTAAGGCTACATCAGAGTGAATAATAATAGGCCATGACTGCTTTTTAGGGTCAACTTTGAAAATTTATCAAATATGCTATAGAGCTCCAGAAAGTATAATCTTTGACTCTATAGAAAGCTTAGATGTTCTCTAAATGCTCACAAAATTTCAGCCCTAAATTTGGTCATTAAGGCCATCAAGGATAGAGAAATATTTTATGGCTTAAATGGTTAAAATTCTAGTTCCAAATGGTATCAAATGAGCTCTTAAATGCATTTCTCACCTAAGGCAAATTTCAATCCACAAATGCATCATATAGCAATGATTCATCACATAAGAATTGCCTTGCATCAAAAATTCACTATCCCACATGTTCTATCATTCCATGCATACATCCAATGACCATATAATCCTGGTCTAATACTTTTAAACATGTTTGCATTTTATTACATTAACATATAAAGATATATAGGTATTAATGCAATATCAAATCCTAAGTCTATTCCTTTGTCATAAATAGCTCTTCTAGGCCTTTTGCCTATCTTTGTCCTTGTCTTACACATCACCTGGCCATGGTTAGTGAAGATAGGGAAATTTGAGATTCAAAGAATCCTAGTAGCTAATCAAACATTCAAACACACATATAGTTCACTGAAGCACATGGAAGTAAGTATGCATGATATGCAATCATAGTTAATTTATACATAAAAGACCAAATCCATGCTTTAGGGACTTTTAGCCTAGCCTCATCCATCATCTAAGGGCTTTTGGCCTAGTATCACCTATCACAAAGCCCCCTTAATCACAAATGCAAATGAGTGTCATGTAATTGCATATTCTAGTTAAACAATCAATAAGTCACATAAGTTCAAACAATACACACAAGTAACCAAGAGCTCAAGCAAACAAATCACATGCATAAGAATGAAGGGAAAGCTGCCTTATCAAGCAAAAATCAATGAAATCCCTTATTCCCTTCTCTTGATTCTATGGCCTCACACACACACTTTGATGTGGTTCCACTTGTTTGGCCTAGACATATTAATTGGAGCATAAAATAACTAATTAGGTCATGTTCAAACTCACTCTACCATATAAATGAAAAATTAGATCTTGAGGTGTAACTTAGATCATCTTGGATGCCTTAAAGGGAAACCCTTAAAATTCAACTTCTAGGCTTTAAAATCTCACTGCATAGGATCTCCATAACTTTAATGAAATTTATTAAAGCCATCAAAAGAATACTTAAACATTCTTATAGCCATATGGTCCCACTCTTAAACCTTAATTTTTTACTTATAAAAATAAAGTTCCCAAATTCATTCCAATGGTTCCATTAGTGGTTATATTTCATATCTAGACCATTCAAAACCTTAAAATCAATAAAACAATTCCCTATATATCAAATCTACCTCTTGGTTGAGACATAGCCTATGGTTTCCATTCTTAGAGTTTTGTTTGCTTCTTAGGGAATTTGATAGTTTTATGATCTCCATAATTCATTTCTAACTCAATTATAGTATTAGATGGATTAATTAACTCTCTTAGAGTTTTGAATCTCTCAAGTTCAAAACCAAACCCTAAGTGAAGTCAATGTCATTCTCTTGGTTCTTTACCATTTTTGTTTATATATTCTTATTCTTCACCCTTCAAAACCTTTGTTTTCACCAAGTTTTCATTAATTATATATTCCCTTTACTCATGCCCTACCTTGGCCAAACCTATAATGGGCTAGGGTTCCAAGATTACAAAATTTTCCTAACCTAAACCATAACTTGCTTTAATGTACTACTAATAATGATTATTTTGGCATAACTAGTTTCCCCAAAAGAGCTTTCTCACTCAAGAGTCTAGCCACAAAATCCACTCTTTTGAAAAATGAAAACCACCAAGAGAAATAGGAGAAAGCGTAAGAGAAAGTTTATAACTATAGCATAGCAAAATTTAGCACAAAATTTTACCTATTTAGCTTGGAATTCCCTTCTCTTTCTTCCCCTTTTCACGCCACCTTGAGAATTGAAAATTGCTATCCAAAGTTGGTTATGAAAGTGGGAAGAAGATGATGACAGACACACATATATATTCTAGGGTTTTAAGACTTTATTAAAAATAGCAATTTTACCCTGCACTTTAATTCCTTTATTTGAGCTCATTTCTCAATATTTTCAGAAACTAACAACTCCATGCTAAAATTTAGATTCTTCATTAAAAAGATTTGCTTTGAGATAATAAGGATTTAAAATAGTCAAGAAAAGTCCAATCAAAGTTATAGTCAATTGAAGTCCTAAATCATACACTATCAGGGATTTAGTTAAACCAACCTCGTCTGGTTAATCTTTTAACCTAATTTCATAATATTATGATAAGAGATATTCATTTCTCAAGCCATTTCTCATGTTTTTTAAATTTTTAAATTTTTAAATTTTCATCAGTTTGGCCCAATTCGATTCTTTTAACCTTAACTAGCCTTTTCTCTCCCTGTGACCCTTTTTAATTAATCCTTTCCATTCTTTTAGGACTATATATTAATTTATAAAATATATAATATTACATTTCACCCCTAAAAATATATTTTGTCCTCAAAATTTAAAACATACCTAAATTAAACAATTGTGGATGCTGTTTCCTCATGTCGTCCTCCATTTCCTAGTTCCCTTATCAGAAGATAGACCTTTTCAGACTACTTTTACCAAAGAAATACTCTTATTTCTTAGCTATTTAATCTTGGTATCAATAATTTTCTTTGGTACTATAACACATAAAAGATTATCTTGTAATTGAATGTTTGCATATTCTATAACATGTGAGTGGTCTGGCAAGTACTTTTTAAGCTGGGAGATATGAAATACATCATGGATTTGGGCTAAGTTAAGAGGCAAAGCAACAAGGTAAGCAACAAGTCCAATTCTTTTAAGTACTTCAAATGGACCTATATATAACGTCTCTCCTAGATACCCATTTTTAGCTTTTTTTTAGAAATCTCTAATTGGAGTTTAATTACCTTTTTCAATGTTAATTATCATTTCACAATAAAGTCTAATTAATAGCATAGCAGAATACAAAAATAGTAGAAATAGACTATGATTCCCATCATAGGGGAGTGGGGTCATACAGATCACATCATATTAAAGGGGATTTATTCTATAACTATCCAAAAAGAAAACCCCCAAAAAGGACCCAAAAGGTCAGTCCCCTATGTCTACAAAAAGGTCAGTGTCAGTGACTAGTTCGCTATTCATGCAAACAAAATCCACTCACTGGGAATGTGTGGGACTCAAGCTCCCTTGGGGACACAACGTACATTAGTACAGCACGAACAACGTCATCACATGATATGATGCATATGTTGCAGATGACGAAGACCCATCCCCGGAGTGGGAATTGGATCCATTCTGCCTGGAGTTCTAGGGTCACTCGATAAATCGACATCTAAGAAAAATATAAACCACAATAGAGTGAGAAATAATTTTCTCGGTAACATAGATAGGATTAATACCATATAATATCTATGAAAAAGAGTCAAATAGTAATTTTAACAGACAGCAAGTAATATGAGTGGAAGGTTTACAAAGGTAGTTAATATACTAAATAATATAGACAGAGAGATATACTTATTAGTAGTATTTAACGTGAATATTAAATAGCAAAGTAAACAGACATATTACATGTTAAAATAAAACATGAATAAAATACAAGAATTATCTCAACATAATTAATGTTCAGCAGTTGCAAGATATTCACGAGATTTCCACATGCATAGAATACAGAAAATATAACAAACAATATTTATTCCCTCTTGACCATTAGGCCTTGAAGACTGCCAGGCCCAACACTTAGATCATGTCGCATTGCTTTAACAGGCTCAAGCCCAACTCATGTTGCACTACCATGACATAATAGGCTCACCCCTGCTTCCTTTACTGAGACATCCCCCAGTAAGTACCCAAGGAAAGTCATATAAAAATATCACAATAATATGTCATCCAAGCCATCATTTGATCAAGACATAATAGGTGTATTTAGGAAAAAACTGCCTTGTACAACTTTGTGCATAAATAAATAATCCTGACAGCGTAACAACGTACTAAAGTCCAAAAATTAGTGATTTAGGTATTTTTAAGTATCTTTAAAATTGGACATCCAACATAACAGCAGCTACCCAGTGGCCAACTCTGGCACACACAAGGCTCATCCCCTAAGTAAGGCTACTCTACCATATTATATATATAATGGCCAGTCCTTTACCAACTAACCAATACTTATAAAATCAGATAGTAAATAGCATATTATCCATGTCAAGAAATCAGACAATATATTAGCACAACAAACATGTAAATCCAAAACACATGTTATCACATATTCCATTCTTGACATAACGCTGCATAATTTTTTAACTATCACAAATGGGCTCCAAAATTCACAAAATAAATATCGGCATAATCGAGGCAACATATATAATATATTAGGCCTCAACAATCATCCAGAACATATCAAATAACATAAGTAAAAATTCAAGAACTTCTTGGTCAACACTTTTTCTCAAAAAATTGAATTTTTATATAATGATCCATAAATCACCAAAATTCCACCATAGGCCTTATTTTTTATGTAGATTAACCTAATTTAGTTGGATTTAATAAAACTCTTCCCTAGGTATATGTACATGTATTGCCCAAACCTATGCATCAAGGAAGACATGTAATTTTGCTTCATTTTTATGTCACCAAATAGCCACACGTACAAATTCAAGAAAGATAAACAAAAGCCCTCAATCAATTTCTAGAGATTTCATATGTATTCTACAATTTTCTCATGTTAAGATTCTAGGGTTTCTTGCCAATTTCTTCATAAAATCAAAGATATATTAATCTTCCTCTTCCTTAGGCCTTCTTCTAATACTTCCCCATTTATTTTCTCTTCAATTTCTCCCATGGCATCTCAAAATACAAAGCTTCTTGATTTGTAAAAAAATTGTCAAGATTAGGAATTTCCTTGAATCACATAAATCCACAAGCCATAAATATGATTTCTTCATCTTTTCTTGGCTTGAATTCATGGAAACAACAAAAATTTCTCATCTCCCCTTGCCATGGCCGAAAATTAGAGAGGAAGAGAAGAGGAAATTTCTTGGAGAAAAATAGAAGAAAAACCAAGAAGAAGAAAGTCTATCTATGTTACCTTAGCTCTGTGATGTTTGTTCTTTCTCGATAGTCTTTCTCTATTCTTCCTTCTTCCTTTTCTTCTTCCTTAGGCCGAGCTTTTCCTCCTCCTTCTTCTCCTTGTCTTGGCCAAAGTTGTGTGTATGTTTTGTGTGTGAGAGTTCTAACATCTGATTCTCTAAATACGAGAGAAAATGTGAGAAATGTAACGTATAGTTTCTCCGTAAATGAACAAAATTCACCGAATACAAAAGGAAGTCCCCCAAAATGGCTTAGTTAAGGTCCCAAAAAATTTGGGAAGCATTCTAGACTCCTAAAAATGAGAATCCCAAGCTTAGACAAAAAGAAAAATAGAGCTAAAATGAAGAAACGAAATGTAACGAAAAGTTGACGAAACGTAAGAGCTTTTTCGTCATTTTGAGAAAATTTTAGAATTTTCACAGGAGGGCTTTTTAAATGAAAATTTTGAGTTCTCCAAGGTTTTCAAAGGCCCTGAAAACTATGGGAAGCTCCGAGACAGCTAAAGCCCCTTCGATGGATGTTTTTCAACATCAATTAACCCAAACGTTGACCAGTTCACTCGAAAAGGTTTTAAATCTAATTTAGATGAAACTAAAAGCATTTTATGAATTAGAGGATCTAAATTTTATGATAGAAAAGAAGGTTCTCAAAAAGGAATTAAAATGAGCCCAAACGAAGCAAACAGGCGCATAAGGGCAAAATGGTCATTTTAAAAAATTGTAAAAGTGGCTTTTTAAGTAGGATTACACCTCATTTCCTTTTCCAAGCTTCCATTTGCAGAAAAAATGGGCAGCAATGGTGTGACATTAAGAGGGGAGAGAGAAAAGAAGTTTAAGCTTCCGTTTAGGTAAGTAAACGGCCCCGTTTCATCCTGCACCAGTTAGGAAAGTTGTTCCTCTCTCTAAGAGCTTTCTAATGGTGGTTTTATTTTCTTAAAAACTTGAAGATTCAGATCTAACCCAAACCAAAAAGGAACTCTTTTCAAGAAATCAATCGATAAAAAATAATCTACGCAAAAAAAGCTTTATTTTAAGGTAAGACTTCACTAGAAACACTTGTAAAATCTTGTATTTCCAAACTATTTAAGCTTCGGTCTAGAGAGAGAAAGTGAGGAGGAGAGTTTTTCTTTATATGTTCTTGATAAAACAAAAGGTTATGGAGTGTGAGGATTAAGAATATACAACTAGAATTGAAAAGGGAGCTTTAGAACGCAAGTTATGGAATTTAGGGTTTTGATTGCACCTTGAACTCTGCCATGAACCCTAGCCATATTTTATAATGTTTAAGTTTTTATATGAGTTCCTAAGACACCAAGAGAGCTTTCTACATGATTCTCCCATCAAAGGAAGCAAAGAAACTCCAAGGATGCCAAGAAGAGTATATGCTTCGGCCTAAAGTAGAAATGGCACCTAAGGGTAGTTTTAATTTGTTCTAAGCTTATTTTTGAGTCATATGTGATGGGAGAGTATGAGAGGAAGCCTTGAAAAAATTTTAAAAATCATAGAAAGTGAGATGGCCTTGTATATTTTATATTATGGCTTAAAGAAGCAACACCTAAGTAGGCTCCTTGATTTAATTGTGTGATGACTCCAAGGGGTTTAAATGGAGTCAAGAATCATAAATGAATAGATAGAATGGAGCCAAGATGATATTTTCTTAAGGTTGCTTCATTAAGTGCATTATGGAACAATAAAAGAGCCTTATGAGCCACTTAGCTTTTCTAGTGAATGTTTGGCCTTAAAATGTAATTCAAGAGTATAATTAGCTTCCATATCATGTGTCTAGGCCAACAAAAATGATCTCCACCTTTTTGGGTGTATGAGGTCAAGGGAGAGGACTCGAGGCTTAAGGAAAAAGTATGTGAATGCAAGCAAGGTAGCTGTCTCCACCTTCTCTCATGCATGAATGTGTGCTTACATTGTCTTTGAATGTGTGTATATATGTTTTGAGCTATGAAATGTATTTTTAGCATAAGCTTTTATGCCATGCTACCATGATAATATTTTATACATTCAAATGATATTTTATATGCTTGCTTTGATTTGCTTGAGTGTGGAGAAGCCAAGAACCCTAGAACTTGGTTGAGACAAAGTAAAAGGTCTCTTAAAAGCGAGGTTGACTCCCAAGAGTAAGGTTGAGTCAAAAACCTCTTAAAGAAAGTGGGTGAGGCAAGTCCAAAATCTACAAGTAAATGGGTGAGGCTAATCCACTCACTTGGCAAGTCTATGAATGCTATATATGATGTGTTCAAATGCCAAGAATGTTTCATGAATGCTCATATATGCAAACATGCCCATGCATGCATTTTTAAGGTTTGTATTACATACTTTATGTGTCATTGAAAGGAAGATGAGCTATTGGGATTCTTTGAATCACATTCCCTCCTCTCCAATGACTTAACATGCTAGGTGAAACAATTAAGCAAAGTAATGGTAGCCACTAAGCTAAGGAGAAGAAGATTGACATCAAAGTATATGAAATCTTATGTATGGCATGGGGTGAGAGAGCGAGTTTGAGGAATATGGGTTTATGCACCTTTGAGACAAGTTTAAAGAGTCATTTTGGTGCATTCCCATGTGCTCAAGTGGTCATGGTTGCCTTAGAACTTGAAATGGACCATTTGGACCCCTTATATGACACAAAATGAGCCATTTTGTAACCCAATGTCAAGATCTGACCAAATTAACGAATTTGCCCATGAAATTTGGCACATACGTAGATCCTATCTGGAGCTTTTTGGTAAGGAAAAGATCAAATTATTTGGAACTCTATGGAATTAATTATGAATTTTCAAAGTTTTCATTTTTCTACTAAACTGATATAGGCACTATTCATATGGTTAGAAACTTGGGCTATATCATTCATGGGACAAATGATGTCCAATGCTCCTAAAATTTTACAAACATAAACTAGACATGATAAGATTTCTGTGGACACCAAGATCACCCTAATTAGACCTCTGAGTAGGGAGATATAAATTTTTGAAGTTGGAGATCAGTACCAGGGATGATAGCTGACATCTAGTACTGTTCCATCAATTTCTGATAGGGAGACGCCTTTGTTGTGGTCCTTATTTATTTTTATCATAAATTTGACATCTGTAGCTTTCCAAAATGGTATAGTGTGCCTGATTTCTATTTTTTTAGAATTAGTTATGATGTTTCAAAATTTAGGCCCAAAATTTGGAAAATTGATCTGAGGCTCCGCTAGTATTTTTTGTATAATTGCTCCTTTTGCTCGAGATATGGACCATCTCTTAAGCTTATTATGAGTTATATTTATGTATCTAAATGTGAGAATGAGATGAATGAGTCCATATGACCCATGGGATGTCGAAAGAAAACTTTTACTTATAGGAAAATGCATCTTGAGTCATGACTTCCTATGCCACTATGTTGCTTCCCATAGAATTAGTATGAGATGAGGCATGGGAATTACATGAATTGAGTCTTAGAAGTATGGTGTTACAAGAGTGGTGTGAAGGTGTGTGTATGTTTTGTATATATTTTAGTTAGAAATGAATGGTTAAGATATAGTCAACTTGAAGGTGGAAAATCTTGGCCTTTAGATTACATGAATGGTTAGGATTTAACCTTTAAATAAGAGATTAAATGTAGGCCTTTAGATTAGATCAAAGGTTGTGATTTGATCTTGAAAAGGTAAAGAAATCTATGCCATTGGATTACATCAATGGTTTAGATCATATCACATTACGAATGAATATTAGCTATTGGATTACCATGGTTATTTTTTTGTACTGTGTGAAGATAGAATTGCATTTAATGCTGCTTACGTCAGCGTCTATGTCATGTTGAAATCAACGATAGCTTTTTCGTAATGCATGAAATTTCTAAGATGTGCTGACATAAGCCTGCATAATTGCTCCATAGTTTGTGCAGTTTCTAGAATTCTCTTCTAACTTTCAGTTTCTTCTTCACACATAGGGCTATATCATCACTCTCTCTCTCCTTCATGGTGCCATGTCAGCACCTTCCCAGTTACTTGGTGTCATGTCAGCTCTTCCCTAGTTAAAATTTACAAAATTGCCACTATTTCATAGGTTCTCCGTAATATTTTATTTAATCTGCATTCTCTAAGTTCTTTACTATATTTTAATGTTATTTGAGCCTATGTAGGTCCCATTTAATGTCTCCAACTATATATTTAAATATTATTTATTTTTCTAATATTTTATTACTTTAGGGTCCAAATGACCATTTTGCCCCTGGTAATGGCGTGACAGACAAGAACCTCTATTTGTTTTTCGATTATATCTTCTTCTTAACTCCATATTTCTAGATTCTGTCACCACTATCTAGTAGATTTTTTTGCATAGCAATTCCTAAGATAGCTAACATGGGTTTAGGGTTTTAGTTCGTCTCCGTATAAGCTTGTAATTGTTTTGGGTCATTTTCTAGTCCTAATGATTTTGAAATTTTATGCAACAAATTTTATAATTTTCTGCACATTATTTCCTAACTCTTGATGTATATATATATTTGACTAGTTTTGATTCCCCTTTCTTCTAGAAAAATTAGCAAAGTTTGTTCAGGTGGCAACTGACGATTTTGCCCCTGGACCCCCTTAAAATCTTAAAAATTCCTATAGGCCTTATTCAGCTTATACTTCTCCTATATGAAGCTATTTTATTTAAATTCTTCTTATTAAAACTTAATAAATTCATTACATAAAATACTAAATAATTAGAAAATCCTAATTTTAGGGGTGTTACATTTCTCCTTCCCTTTAAAAAATTTTGTGCTCAAAATTTGAAATACATACCTTAATTAAATGATTCTAGATACTTTTGTTGCATCTCTTCTTTCGTTTCCTAAGTTGCTTCTTCAGGTGTCATTCCTTCCCATGCTACTTTCATCATAAGAATTGTCTTATTCCTTAACTGTTTCTAGTCAATGTCTAGAATTGATATTAGTTTTACCGTGTATGTTAAATTTTCTTGAAGTTGTATCGATTCATTGTCTAAGACATGTGAAGGATCAGGAATATACTTTTTCAATTGGGATACATGGAAAACATCATGAAGGTTTCACAAGTGAGGTGGTAAGGCTAATTAATAAGCTACCAAACTAATTCTTTTAAGAATTTGGTATGGACCAAGGTATTGAGAATTTAGCTCTTTGGTTCGAATGGCTCTGCCTATGCCAATGGTAAGAGTAACTTTAAGAAAAACATGGTCTCCTTCATTGAATTCTAGAGGTATTCTTCTTTGATCAAAATAACTCTTTTGCCTACTTTGGGCTGTGAGTAAGTTTTCTCTAATTTTCTTAACTTAATATGTGATTTGTTGAACTAACTCGGGTCCTAATAAAGATCTTTCTCTAACTTTATACCAACATACAAGGGATCTACACTTACGTCCATATTGAGTTTTATAAGGGGCCATCCCAATACTAGAATGGTAACTATTATTATAAGCAAACTCTACTAACGGTAAGTATCTATCCCAATTTTCCTTTTGTTCCATCACACAAGCCCTAAGCATGTCCTCTAAAGTTTGAATGGTTCTCTCAGTTTGTCCATCAATTTGAGGGTGATAAGTTGTATTAAGGCATAATCTAGTCCCAAAGGCAGCTTGAAAGGATTTCCAAAATCGAAAAGTAAATCTAGGATCCCTATCTGAAACAATGTTAAAAGGCACTTCATGTAACCTTACAATCTCCTGTATATACAATTAAGCTAATCTATCTAAAGAATAAGTAGTCTTTATGGGTAAGAAGTGAGTTGATTTAGTCAATCTATCTACAATGGCCCAAATGATATCATGTCCTAACTAGGTTCTAGCTAACCCCATCATAAAGTCCATAGATATACTGTCCCACTTCCACTCAGGGATTTCTAGATGTTGTAGCAATCCTAAAGGTTTTTTATGTTTTATTTTCACTTTTTGATACACTAAACATCTAGACACAAATTCAGCTATGTCTTTCTTCATTCTTTGCCACCAATATAATTTCTTAAGATCTTGGTACATCTTTGTGGATCCAGGATGAATGGTATATCTACTTTTATGATCTTCTTTTAGAATCAATTTCCTTAATTCTCTGCTAGGCACACATAATCTACCTTGAAACATTATAGTTCCATCTTCAACTTTGGTGAATCCAAGTTGTCTACTTTGATCTTGTAAGGTTATGTTAGATTCTTGGGCTCTTCTAATTTGGGTCCTCAAATCACATGAGATTTCAAGCCTATTCAATCTATAACCCTTAGGTGAGTTAGTGAGAAACATAGGTAAATCTCTAATTTGCTCAATCAAATTCATCTATTTTACCATTAAGGATGATACATGTAAAGACTTCCTACTTAAAGCATTTGCCACTACATTGACCTTTCTTGGGTGATATTTCTACTCAAAGTCATAGTCTTTCAATAACTCCATCCATCTTCTTTGCCTCATATTGAGTTCTTTTTGTTCAAACAAATATTTAAGGCTTTTATGGTCACTATAGATTTGAAAAGTTGCCTCGTATAGGTAATGTCTCCAAATTTTCAAGGCAAACACTACGACTGCTAATTCTAGGTCATAGATAGGGTAATTTTCTTCATGAGGTCTCAACTGCCTAGAAGCATAAGCTACTACTCTCTTATCTTGCATTAGCACACATCTTAACCTTTTCCTTGCCGCATCACTATATACTTCAAAGATTTCTAAAGGATCAGGTATGGTTAACACTAGAGCAGTGATTAATTTTTCCTTCAAAGCTTGGAAATTTTGCTCACACTTAGTGGTCTAAATAAAAGGACTTCCTTTTCTAGTTAGCTTGGTCAAAGGTGAAGCTATTTGAGAAAATCCTTTTATAAATCTATGATAATACCCAGCCAATCCTAAGAAACTTCTAATTTCAGTGACAGTTTTTAGTCTTTCCTACTTAAGCACGGCTTCTACTTTACTAGATTTAATTGACACACCATGACTAGAGATCACATGGCCTAAAAATTTCACTTCAGACAACCAAAATTCACATTTTTCCAATTTAGCATACAAATGTTTTTCTTTAAGGATTTGCAAAACCATTCTTAAATGTCTTTCATGTTCTTCCTTGCTTCTTGAATAAACCAGGATACCATCTATAAATACTACTACGAATTGATCTAGGTAAGGTTGAAAAATCCTATTCATGTAATCCATAAACATTGCAAGTGTATTAGTGAGTCCGAATGGCATTACCAAGAACTCATAATGACCATATCTAGTTGTAAAAATAGTCTTAGGGATATCTTCTTCTCTTACCTGAATTTGATGGTATCCAGATCTTAAGTCTATTTTGGAAAAGATAGAGGCTCCTCCAAGTTGGTTAATTAGGTCATCTATTCTTGCCAGAGGGTATTTGTTCTTGATAGTTTCCTTATTCAATTGTCTATAGTCGATACATAACCTATGGCTCTCATCTTTCTTGGCTACAAACAACACCATTGCTCCCCAAAGTGAAACACTAGGCCTAATAAATTTCTTTTCTAACAGTTCATTTATATAGCTTTTTAGTTCTTGCAATTCAAGAGGTGACATCCTATAAGGAGTAATGGAAATTAGTCCTGTTCTAGGTATAAGGTCAATGGAAAATTCTATTTCTCTATTAGGGGGTAAACTTGGAATTTCATTTAAAGAGACTTTAGAAAACTTATAGGCCATAGGAATTTAAGTTATCACTATTTTGATCTCTGATGAATTCAAGAGGGAAATTTCTAAATTCATTCAATCATCTTATAGGCCATAGGAATTTAAGTTATCACTATAGCATGTACCTTGTATCAATCCAGACGACTGAGCCACATCTCTTTTATCTAAGGAATAGACTCTCCCCTGATGTTGTGGTTGGGTAGGATTTTGCTCCTTTTTCCACTATGGACAGTTTCTAATGAGCTGCCCCATTTGACTACACTTATAACAAGTAGGAGGTCCTAATAAGCACGGATTACCAAAGTGTTGCTTCCCACACCTTCTACAAGCCATTGTATTATTTGATTTGAGTTGATAAGGGGTGGGTTTCTTCTCATTCCATAAATTCTTATGACAAGGTTTGAAAGGTCCTCCTTTCCTTTTCCATTGATTATTCTTAAATTTTTCAGCCTCATCCTCCTTTAGAGTCTTTGCTATCACCCTACACCGATTGACTAACTCCGGATAGTTTCTTGTAACACCATATTTAACTACCTTGCCTTATTCACATATTAGCTTCCTTCCATTGATATCACAATTTTCCAAGAAAACTCTATTAAAATATTCAATTATTTTTGTGTTATGTCGTGGATAAAATTTTCATTTCATGTCTCGTGGATCATATGAACTCATTCATCTCATTTTGCTATTTAAATGCACACATACAATCAAAAAGCGTCTTAAAATGTGGCCAAAAACTCAAGTTCATGAAACATACATAAAAATCATATGTTCAGCCTTGGATTGGTGTGCCAAGTTGCTATCATGAACTTTGGAAAATCATAACTAATTTCAAAAAAATCAAAATTAAGCACACTATACCATTATGGAAATCTACAGATGTCTACTTTATGCTAAAAATATGCTCAAACTAAAACAAGAATGTATAACCACTAGAAATGGATGGAACAATACATAAACTTAGCTACCACTACTAATACTGACACAGAACTTCAAAAATTCATATCTCTCTACTAAGACATCCAATTGGGATGATCTTGGTGGCTATAGAAATCCTATCATATCTAGTTTATGTTTATAAATTTTTATAAGCATTAGATACCATTTGGCTCTCAAATGACACAGGAGAAGAAACTGACCATATGAACAGTAACTACACCAGTATAGCAGAAATTTGGCAATTTTGGAAATTTATAATTAATTCCACAGAGTTACAAATAATCTAATCTTTAACTTCCCAAAAATATCTAGATAAGATATATATTCATGCCAAATTTCATGAGAAAATTCGTTCATTTGGTCAGATTGTGTCATAGAGTTGCAATTTGGTCCACTTATGCTTCTTAAAGGGTCATAAAATGTCCAAATTTGCTTCCAAGGCTTTCATGGCCACCTGAACATGTGGGAAAGCATCAAAATGATCTATTAAACATGTCTCAAAGGTCCATAAACCTAAATTTCACAAACTCACTCTCTCACCCCAAGGTATACACAAGAACATACAAGCTTCATCTTGCCATTCAATGTCAAAAAGTTGCTCTATCATTCACATGGCATCAAATCTCATATATACATCAAGTATCTATGTAAATTACATATGTTCAAATGGTTATACAATATATTCATCTTAAGGTTACATCATATGCCATCAAAATGATTACAAAGTAAACAAAATAGCACACTTTCTTGTCAATTTTTCTCCTTCAAGCTTGGTGGCTCCCATTTGTTAGTTCACTTAGTCCACCTAGACATGTTAGGTAATGGGGAGAAAGGAATGAGATTCTAAGAATTCCAATAGATCTTCTCCCTTTCAACCATACATAAAGGATACAAATTCAAGTCTAAAAATACATACATAGATATCATAGAGTGCATAATCATACATAGAATATTTCTTACACTCAAGAAGTCACATAAGACATACATAGGCTTGCCAAGAAAATGGTTTAGCCTCACCCACTCTCTTTGGGATTCTAGACTTGCCTCACCCATTTTTATTAAAGGACTGTTTATCTAATCTTCATTCTTTAGAGACTTTTGGTTTTGTCTCACACATTCTTGGGGGCTTTTGGCTCATCCTCACCCTAGCTAAGGGACTTTTGGCTTCACCACACTCAAGTAAACGAAAATATGTCCATAAAGCATCATTCAAGTGCATAACAAAGCATCATAGTACTATGGCATTTATATATATGCTAAAACATCTTTCATAGCTTAAAATATACACATATACATTTAAAAAGCAGATAAACACCCACCATGCATGAGAGAAAGAAGAGAGAGCTACCTTGATTATACAAGCACACTTTTCCCTTTGAAAATGCTTCCTTTTCTTCGGCCACATACTCACAAGGATGTGAGACTTGGTTTCTTTGGCCTAAACACATAATATGGAAGCCAATTACACTCTTGGAACAATTTCTAAAGCCACACATTCATTTTAAAACCTAGATTGTTCCTATGGCTCATTTATGGTTCCATAATCCATGATCTTGGCTTCATTCTTTCCTTCCATCTGTAGTTCTTGACTCCATTTAGACCTTTTGGAGTTATCATACAATCCATTTGAGGAGCCTAACTACATGTTGATTCTTTAAGTCATAATATGGAACTTATGGTATCATCTCACTTCTTAGGCTTCCAAAAATTTTTCTAAGATTTCCTCTCATCCTCTCCTATCATATATGATATAAAACCAAGCTTGGAATAAATTAAAACACTCTTGATATTCCTTCCATGCTAGGCTGAGGCTATGCTTTATGACAACACTAAAGGAGTTTTTTTTTTTAATTTCTTTGATGGGAGAAGCATGTGGGAGGCTTTCTTGGTGTCTTAGAAACTCATATGGCTCTCTTAAGCATCTTAATTTATGGCTAAAACTCATCTTTCAAATTAAGGTGCAACTAAAACCCTAGCTTTTCTATCTTACAATTTCATGGTTCTTTCTTTATTTCTTTTGCATATTATTATTCTCCTCACTCAAATTCATAAGATTCATCATTGGTTTAGTTAGAAATTCAACTCCTCTTGGCTGTCCATATATGGGACGAAAAGCTCAAAAAGAAGAACAAGAAAGAGCAAGCATGAAATATGGCAAATTACCTTGGTTTTCTAGCTTTCTCCACGAGCTCTTCATTTTGCTTAGATTCTTCTCCTCAAAATCAAAATTTCCCCCCTTGGTCTGACTTCAAAATAGCCCCAAATACATCAATAAATCCATAGAAAGAAGGAGGAAAAGAAGGAGAGCAAGTTTGCTAAAGGGAAGACTAGGAAATTCCATGAAAAACATACCTTTCTTGCCTTGTTTTTGCACTTCCTCTTCCCTTCTCTTGTGCCCCTCTCTCCCTAGGTCTCACTTTTATTTTAAGGTAGAAATAAAGCCAACCAAATAAGGAGGAGAGTGGGGTACACCATATATATAAGGAAGGTTTAGAAGTTGTTTCAAGAAAATTTCATTTATATCCTATAAACTTAACATTTTCATTTCTAGTTCGTTTTAACTCCTTTTTGAGAATCATCTTTCCCATAATAAATGTTAGTTCCCAATCCTATAAAATGCCTTTGGAATCACTTAATTTGGAGCTAAAACCTCTCTGAACGAAAGGGTCAATGTTTGGGTCAATCGACGTTAGAAAGCATACATCAGAGGAGTTTTAACTGTCTCAGGGCTTCCTATGATTTTTAGGGCCTCTTAAAACCCTAGAGAACTCAAATTTTCCATTTAAGAAGCCCTCCTGTGAGTATTCTAAAATTTGCCCAAAATTATGAAAATGCCATTATGTTACGTAGCTATTCTGTTAAATTCCGTCTGGTTGTTTTAACCTCTATTTCAGGGCACCTATGGCCTTCTATTTTCATTACTTAATGTCTAGATCATTATTCTAATTTTTTTGGACTTTAACCAATTCATTTTAAAGGACTTACTTTTAAAACGTATTTGTTTCTGTCATTTTTATGAAAACCGAACATTATAATTCTCTCCCCATAAATAAATTTCGTCCTCGAAATTTAGATAACATACTTCATGAGAAGAGATCTAGATATTTCTTTTCATCTCTTCTTCCAGCTCCCAGGTGGCTTCTTCAGGAGATAATCCCTTCCAAACTGCTTTCACTAATGGTATTGTCTTATTCTATAACTACTTGAATCTAACATCTACGATCTGATCTGGTGATACTATATATGACTAATTATCCTATAACTGCACATATTCATATTCTATGACATATGAGGGGTCGGGCTGGTACTTTTTGAGTTAGGATACATGGAATATGTTATGAACTTGGCTTAGGTTTTAGGAAAGGGCAAGTCTGTAGGCCACAGGTCATACTTTATTAAGAATCTAAAATGGACCTATGTATTTTGGACTGAGCTTTCTACTCTTAATGGACTGACCTAGCCCTGTGACTGGAAACACTCTAATAAAGATATGGTCTCCAACCTCAAATTCTAACAGCCTTCTCTGTCTATCTACATAGCTTTTCTGTCTACTCTATGTCGTTAGGAGTTTCTTTCTTATGGTCCTAATTTGTTTAGAGGTTTGGTCCACTAACTCTGGGCCTATGAGGCTTCTTTCTCTTTTCTCAACCCAACATATTAGGGACCTACACTTCCTCACATACAATGCCTTGTACAGTTCCATCTGAATACTCACATGTTAGCTATTATTATAGGCAAACTCTGTTAGAGGAAAGTATGTATCCTAGTTCCCTTTCATCTTTAATATACACACCCTCAACATGTCTTCTAAGGTTTGGATGGTTCTCTCCATCTGACTATCTATTTGGGGGTGATAAGTTATGCTAAATCTTAGTTTAGTACCTAGAGCATCCTGTAATGATCTCTAAAAGTTTAAAGTGAACTTGGATCGCTATCTGACACTATGCTCCTACACCATGTAACCTCACTATCTCCCAGATATATAGCTAGGCTAATTTATCTAGGGTATAAGTGGCTTTCATTGCTAGGAAGTGAGTTGACTTCATTAATTTATCCATTATTACCCATATGGCATCATGTCCCCCCGATGATGTCTTGGGTAAACCTATGACAAAATCCATAGCTACGCTATCCTATTTCCACTCTGGGATATCTAGGGGTTGAAGTAACCCTTCTGGTTTCTGGTGTTCTATCTTGATTTTCTAACAAACTAAATATCAGGAGACATACTCTACTATGTCTGCTTTCATCCTAGGCCACCAAAACATCTTTTTCAAATCACGATACATTTTATTACTGCCTGGGTGAATGGTGTATTTGCTTTTATGTGCCTCATCTAGTATTCTTTCTTTGATCTTTGCATTTCTAGGCATATACAACCTATCCCTGTATCTCACTATGCCATCTTCAAACAGATTGAACTCTTAGGTACTACCTTAGGATATTTGGGACCTAATCTTTCCTACTACTCATCTTCTTGTTAGGCCTCTCCTATGTGACTCCTTAGGTCATTTTCTATTCAGGTTTCACTCATTAACAATTTCCTTGCATGCAACTTACATGAGAGATTCATATCCTTGAACCTCTTAATTAATTCCTGCTCTCTAATCATCATGTAGGCCATATGTATGGATTTCCTACTTAGGGCATCAGCGGCTACATTAGCCTTACTGGGATGATATTTCAAGATAAAATCATGATTCTTTAGGAATTCTAACTATTTCCTCTATCTCATACTTAATTCTTTCTGATCAAATAGATATTTAAGACTCTTATGGTCACTGTAAATCCCTATGGCTGCCCCATACAAGTAGTGTCTTCATATTTTTAGAGCAAACACCATTGTAGCTAGCTCTAAGTCGTGTGTAGGGTAATTCTTTTCATGAGGTTTTAACTGTCTAGAGGCATAAGCTTCCATTCGGCCTTTTTGCATAAGCACACATCCTAACCCTTTCTTAGAGGCATTACTATAGACTACAAAAGTCTCTCTGTGGTCAAAAAGTACTAAAACTAGGGTCGTGGTTAACTTATGTTTCAACTCTTGGAAACACTTCCCACATTTTTCATCTCACATAAATGACACATTCTTTCTTATGAGCCTAGTAAGTGGCATTGCTATATGAGAAAAGCCCTAAATGAACCTTTTATAATAATTTGTTAAACCTAGAAAGCTCCTAATCTCTATCACTTTCCTAGGTTTCTTCCATTGTAAAACTGCCTCTACCTTATAAGGATCTACTGTGACCCCTGCCTGGGAGATCACATGGCCTAGGAATTGAATTTCAGTAAGCTAGAATTCACATTTACTACATTTAACATATAACTATCTCTCTCTCTTAGGGTCTCTAAGGCTAATCTCAGGTGTTGCTCATATTCTTCCCTGCTCATAGAATAGATGAGAATATCATCTATGAAAATAACTACAAATCGGTCTAGGTATGGCCTAAACACTATGTTCATATAATCCATAAATACTATAGGTGCATTCGTAAATCCAAAGGGCATAACTAAATATTCATAGTGCCCATACCTTGTTTTAAAAGCTGTCTTAAGGATATCTTTAGCCTTAATCTTGAGCTGATGATATCCTGACTTGATATCTATCTTAGAAAACACTGACGCTTCTACAAATTAATCTAACAGGTCATCTATACGGGAAAGAGAGTATTTATTCTTAATAGTTATCTTATTGAGCTCCCTGTAATCTATGCATAGTCTAAGGCTCCCATTTTTCTTCTTTACGAATAAGACTAGAGCTCCTCACGGCAAGACACTGGGTCTAATGAAACCTTTTTCTTAAAGTTCTTTTATCTATTTCTTAAGCTCAGCTAGCTTGGTGGGAACCATTCTATATAGGGCCTTAGACACTAGACCTGCCTCATGTACAATATCTATGGGAAACTCAACCTCTCTCTCTGGGGGTAGTTCGCTAATCTCTTTAGGGAACACTTCTAGAAACTCCCTTACTACTGGAATTCCCTTTATACCCTCTTCTATCTTAACCTAAATTGAAAAGAAAACTAGGTATCCCTGATAACCATGCTCTAAAGACCTCTTAGCCTGGGAGGTGGTCATAACAGATAGCTCAGTTCTCATACTAGGC
This sequence comes from Erythrophleum ivorense, assembly GCA_026724425.1. NCBI lineage: Eukaryota > Viridiplantae > Streptophyta > Magnoliopsida > Fabales > Fabaceae > Erythrophleum > Erythrophleum ivorense. The sequence goes on along the minus strand of JAIUCV010000622.1, from coordinate 190,707 downwards.
ACAATTCCATAATTAGGCAAGGTAATACATCTACGGGAACAATCAAGTGTGACATTATTTATAGACATCCAATTCATACCGATAATCAAGTCAATATCAATAAGAGGCATACATATCAAATCAAGAGTAGTATAACAATAATTAAATTAGACCACACAATTTAAAAAGGCATGGGAGCTAATGGCTCTATTTCCTGTGGGGGTAGACACATGCAAGTCATATGGCAAGGTATGCATACTCAGACCCAACCTCCTAACACGGTCATATGATATGAAAGAGTAGCTAGCACTCGAATCAAATAAAGTAGTCACAAAAAAATCATTTATTTTAATAGTACCTTGGATCAGACTAGGGGATCGGCTGGCCTCCAACTGTGTTGTAATACCCCAAAATTTATTAAGGTATTAATTATGGATTTGGGTTAATTAAAAATAATTAATATGGAATAATTGGGCGAGTTTAGTGAGTGAAAGTTTTAGAGAGATAAATTATTGATATGAGTTTGAGAATTAATTGAGTTAGAAATCCAACCTAGGCCTAAATTAAATTAAGTAGGCCAAGGTTAGGGACTAATGAAGGCCCAATAATTTTAGGTGCAGACCCAATCTCTTAAGGTGAGACTTGGCCCAAGAGAAAGCATCTAGTGATGGCCCAATTCAATTTAATGAATTAGAGACCTAAGACCTAACTTCCATCAGCTCTTATAAATGGCCTAATAACCCTTGTGCAGACCTAAATCAATTGAGTTCTTCAAATTTAGTCTAACCTAATTAAATTTCTGCAGCCCAACACATGAAAGCTAGCCCAACAAGGCTTAAATCTAAAACCCACTTGGTATTGGGCCTTTGGGTCAACCTATAACCCATATTAGACCTAACTTAAACCCAACTAAAACCCTAAACACATCAGCCCCTCCATACTTTGTTGAAACACAAACAAAAGAGGATTTTCGCACCTTGATAGGGAAGCTAGGGTTCTAACCAAGAAATCTACCATTTCTTACTTCTAAACTCAAAATCAGTCAAGGTAATAGTTGTATAAATTAATCCCCTTTTCTTTCTCTTCATTTTAGCCTAATTAGTTTTTCATTTAGATCGTTTTCACCATACCCAAAATCTGAAATGTGGTTATTTGAGATTTTTTTGGTGAAATTTCGTAGGTTGGGGCTAAGGGTATTATTAGGTAAGTATAAACTCTTCATTTTGATGCATTTTCTACTGATTTAAGACCCTCATAGTAGACTTATAGTATAGGCATTAACTTTATGCGAATTTTCCTATGGTATGGAGTGATATTTTGATGTTTATGGTTTAGGGAAGGCAAAACCCGAAATTAGAGGCTCTTGGTGATTAGGTAAGTGTTTCTGAATAGTTCTATATAGCTTAACTCCTTGAGTAATGGATTTGCTGATATAAACTGTAATTAGGGATAGTAATGGCTTGATTTTATGTCCATAAGCTGAAGTAGCATTCAATTGGCTCTTAGAGGATTGGCTACAAGTGAGGTAACCGGGGTTCATGCTAATTCTATGCATATATTTGTTTTAATTTTGTATTTGCTGCATGATTATGATTTTGATGGTAAATAATTGGTTAGCTATCTGTTATATGTGATTGGACCTTGTGAGTCCATGGTGGAGCTGTGGTGTGGCTACCACTCATGCATGTGCTTTGATCGGGCACTGGGTTATGATCAGACTCCAAATGCACTGAGCCCTAGTTGTGCTCCTTGGGGAGTAGGTGCCATGGACGAGCCTCTCCCAATGTTATTGGCCTTTAATATGTGGAGTTATGATTTCTAGTATGGAATAGTAATCATGGATAGCCTAATTGTTTCATTTACTGATATTGTTAGTGCATTTTCTTATGCTTATATGAAATCATGCATATATATGAATTAAATTGGAATATATGAATGGAATTTGCCTTAGTTATTGAGATTTGCATCTCACCCTATTTCATAGGATTATACTTTTAGGTGAAGGCCCTTCGGATAAGGATAAGGGGAAGCAAGTGGATCAAAATTCATGAGCTCTAGCCATGTATGGAAGAGGCTACACTTGGGCTGATCTAAGTAGAATAGATGCAACTTTGTTATTCATTTATATAGCATCATCATGTAATCATGTTACCAAGTGTAGGCATTTATATTTTAATTAGTTTGAATGTATCTATTAAGGAGTTAAGTCTCATTATAGCTTGGTATTGGATGTATGAACTTATAGTATCTGATGTATGAACTTTGTTGAATTCATGATATGGTCTACTATTGGAAATGTCATTATGGGATATATTAGATTGTTGATTTGAATCAGTGATGTATGGAATCTCTAATGGAATATGTATTGAATGATAATGGTTAATAGTTCATGAACTCTTACTGTTATTACTCTATGGACTTGCTGATACAGGGTAGCTGGAGGAGTAGAAATTACCATTTAAGTCTTGAACTAGTAATGATAGATAAGCCGGGTAAATTAGGCTAGTGAAAGCTATTGGAACCCCACAAATTAAGGTAGAGTGGCCCTAGGGTGTCATTAGAGGGAGAGTGGAGAGTATGAGACAAGACTTTAGAAGTTGTAGGCTCAGAAGGTATTTTACCACGGCCAAAATATTATTAGCTGCGACTAATAAAGGCAAAGTTGCCCAGGGACACTACTAGAGAGCAATTCGTCATAGCGAGAAGTGGAATTAGCTGCGACATAATGTGAGAGGCCAGACTGGGAGTTGTCCAAAGGGTAATTTGTAGCAGCTAAATGGGAATTAGCCATGGTGAACTTTTGTGAAATTGTGTCAGGCATTCTAGAGAGGAATTAACTGCGGCTAAAGGGGGAATTGGCTATGGCCAATAGCAAGAGATGAGCGAGGTAGGCTCCAAGAGGTTTCCTTGCTGCGGCACCATGTAGATTAGCCACGGCAAAACCTGTAAAGATAAAAGATTGAACTTGAGAGTAATTGGCCATGGCTAATGGTCTTAAACTCTCATTCTAACCTAGAAATCTTAGTGTTTCATATGGTAACCTCAAGGGATGACTTAGAAACATTGATAGAAGATTCTTATAAATTGGAATTAATGGGTAATAGTATCAAAGGCTTATAAAGAGTGTTTATTTCCTTTGTGTACATGAATGCTTGTAATTATTTGGTTGATGACTTTAATAACATTAAGGTTTAAATTTTCTTGTATTTTTAAAATGTAATTAGTCGTAAGGTCTTGTAGCCCTAATTTATGGTTATTAATAACGTATTTTACCTTAATTACAATGATTAGAAGTTAGGGTCATCACATTTGGTGTCAGAGTAAAGACTCTACCCTGGGTCTGAGGTCTGGGTACTGGAGCCATCTCCCTCTGCTAATAAAACTCTTGGGGAGCCTGTGTGTAGTCCCTGGCTTTATGTCCTGGTCTACTACATTTATAGCATACATTATGCCCTGTATAACACGGCCTATTCTCGTAATTTCTACCGAACTGAGTACACACTATAGGCATGGAACTACCTCTACTAGACTGAGTTCTTCTTCTCTTACCTCTTCTGTTCTATTGGCCTCTACCACCTTTCCTACTACTCACTGTGGTTTGTGTCTCATCTCTCGATCTCTTAGGCTCAGAGAAAGGAGATCTGGTACTAGAAGTGGTCTACATAGTCTTGAGATTTGTTTTTATAACTCTACAAACCTTAACTAGAGCATTAAAGTCCCTAATCCTTTATGGGACAACCCTGTCTCTAATCTCTGACAGCAGCCCCTTCTCTAACTTATCTGCTCTCTATAATGTCTGGTTTTCATAAAAACAATGAAAGTAGATACGTTTTCAAAGTAAGTCCTCTAAAATGAGTTAGCTAAGGTTCAGAAAAATTAGAATAATAATCTAGACATTAAGTAATGAAATTAAGAGGCTAGAGGTGCCCTGAAATAGAGGCTAAAATAACCAAATGAGAATTAACGAAATAGCTATGTAACATAATGGCATTTTCATAATTTCAAGTAAATTTTGGAATTCTCATAGGAGGGCTTTTTAAATGAAAATTTTGAGTTTTCTAGGGTTCTCAGAGGCCTTGAAAACTATGGAAAGACCTGGGACAGTTGAAACCCCTTTGGTGTATGTTTTCTAATGCTAGTTGACCAGAACTTTGACCCTTTCATTCAGGAAGGTTTTAGCTCCAATTTGAGTGATTCCAAAGGCATTTTATATGATTAAGGACCTAAATTTTATAATGGAAAAGACGATTCTAAAAAAAGAGCTAAAATAAAAAAGAAACAAAAATGCCAAGACTAAGGGACATAAATGAAATTTTTGGAAACAAGCCTTAAACCCTACCTATATATACCCCACGTCCCACTCTTCTCCTCATTTGGTTCATTTCATTTCTACCCTAAACCAGAGAAAATACCAAGAGAGTGAGGTGCACAAGGAAAGAGAGAAAAGGAGAAGAAAAAGCAAGTGAAAAGTATGGATTTTCATGGATTTTCTTAGTTTCTCTTGAGCAAATTCCTTCTTCTCCTTCTTCTCTTCTTTTCTATGGTTTTATTAAAGCTTTTAGGTCTATTTGAGGTTAGACCTAAGAGGAAAATTTCAAGTTTGAGTAGAAGAAGCCAAGCAAAGAGAAGAGCATTCAAGCTTGTTCTTCCTTTGTCTTCCTCTTGTGTATTTCAATCTATATATGACCAGCTAAGAAGGGTTGAATTTCTCGCCAAACCAAAAGTGAATCTTAGGAAAATGAGGGAGTAGAACAAGAATATGCAAAAGAAATAACCAAGGAATTTTAAGATAGCAAAGTTAAGGTTTCAAGTACTTAGCTAAAATTCTATTTTGATGCAAGAGTTCTTAGGCCAAAATAGATCTTTGCATGAGCTCCTAAGATCCCTAGAAAGCTTTTAACATGCATCTCCTATCAAAAAAATAAAGAACACTCCTTGATTCCCTTAATGGTCTATAGTTTCAGCCTAGGCTAGAAGAAGTACTAAATGGTAGTTTTAATTTCTTCCAAACTTGGTTTTGTATCATATATGATGGGCGAGGATGAGAGAAAGCTTTGGAAAAATTTTAGATGTCATGGATATTCTGCTCAAAGGTACACTCTGTCACCCAGAATATCTTCTCAAGCTGCATAATCTAGGCCTTAGTGTTCTTTATATTCAATTCACCATCAAAGGTGGGAGGGCAGAATTTCTTGAACTAAACTATCGTTTGCCGAATAGAAGGCTACTCCGAGATTAGAGGTGTCTAAGTGAGAGGGGTCTGAGAAGTCTGCTGTATCTGTATGTGTGGTTGTGGGTCAGAATGAGTCGCCCCTAAATGTTTAGGATGATCTGAGTGCTGTGGTGGCTGTGGAAGAGGAGGTGTAGGGCTCTTACTATCTTTCTTTGTAAGTCGTTCCTGAAGTTGTATAATTACGACTTGCTATTGATCCAGGCAAGCCATTATAGCCTACAGGGCTCTAAGTATTAGATCACTGGGCTCAACTCTATCCTCAGCATGAGCCTCTCTGGAAGACCTACCTCTCCATGTGTTTACCATTGTTCTAAAACATCATTAGCAAACTTTAGCATTACATAAGAACACAGCCACCACCATCACACTCAATTCATCCACAACAAACTCATGCATAAGGGGAATCTGATATTCACAAGCCATAACCCACATCAAGGCACCTAAACCTTTGCTCTGATACCAATAAAGTGTAACACCATATTTGACTACCTTGCCTTATTCACATCTTAGCTTCCTTCCATTGATATCACAAGTTTTCCAAGAGAACTCTATTAAAATATTCAATTATTTTTGCGTTATGTTATGGGATAAAATTTTTATTGCATGTTCCGTGGACCATATGAACTCATTCATCTCATTCTCCTATTTAAATGCATACATACAATCCAAAACCATCTCAAAATGTGGCCAAAAACTTAAGCTCATGAAACATATACAAAAAAATCATATGTTCAGCCTTGGATTGGTGTGCCAAGTTACTGTCATGAATTTTGGAAAATCATAACTAATTCAAAAAAATTGAAATCAAGTACACTATACCATTTTGGAAAGCTATAGATGTATACTTTATGCTAAAAATAATTCTAAACCAAACAAGAACACCTAGCCATTATAAATTGATGGAACAATACATAAATTGAGCTAGCACTACTGGTACTAACATAGAACTTCAAAAATTTATATCTTTCTGTTTAGCCATCCAATTGGGGGTAATTTTGGTGGCCATAAAAAGATAATTATGTCTAGTTCATGACTATAAAATATCATGAGCATTGGATACCATTTGGTCCTCTAATGATATAGGAGAAGAAACTAATCATATGAATAATAACTACACCAAACCGTAAAAATTTGGCAACTTGAAAATTCATAATTAATTTCACAGTGCTCCAAATAACCTGGTCTTTAGCTTTGAAAAAATCTCTAGATGAGATCTATATTAATGCCAAATTTCATGAGAAAATTCATTCCTTTGGTCAAATTGTGTTATAGGGTTGCAAAATGATCCATTTATACTTCTTAAAGGGTCACAAAATGTCCAAATTTGCTTCCAAGGCTTTCATGGCCACTTGAGCATGTGAAAAAGTATCAAAATGGTTTATTAAACATGACTCAAAGGTCCATAAACCCATATTCACAAACTCACTCTCTCACCCTAAGATATACACAAGAACATACAAGCTTTATCTTGCCATTCAATGTCAAAAAGTTGCTCTATCATTCACATGGCATCAAATCTCATATATGCATCAAGTATCTATGTAATTACATATGTTCAAATGGTTATACAACATATTCATCTTAAGGTTACATCACATGCCATCAAAATAATTACAAAGTAAATAAAATAGCACACTTTCTTGTCCATCTTTCTCCTTCAAGCTTAGTGGCTCCCATTCTTTGGTTCACTTGGTCCACCTAGACATGTTAGGCAATAGGGAGGAAGGAATGAGATTCTAAGGAATCCCAATAACCCTTCTCCCTTTCAACCATATATAAAGAATGTAAATTCAAGTCCAAAAATACATGCATAGATATCATGGGATGCATAATCATATATAGAACATTTCTTACACTCAAGAAGTCACATAAAACATACATAGGCTTGCCAAGAAAATGGTTTAGCCTCACCCACTCTCTTTGGGATTTTGGACTTGCCCACCCATTTTTCTTAAGGGACTTTTGACTAAGCCTTACTATTTAGAGATTTTTGGCTTTATCTCACACATTATTGGGGGCTTTTGGCTCATCCTCACCCTAGTTAAAGGACTTTTGGCTTCACCACACTCAAGCAAACCAAAACATGTTCATAAAGCTTCATTCAAGTGCATAACAAAGCATCATGATACTATGGCATATAGATATATGCTAAAACATCATTGATGGCTTAAATATGCACACATATATTCAAAGATAAGATAAACACCCACTCATACATAAGAGAAAGAAGAGAGAGCTACCTTGATTACATAAGCACACTTTTCCATTTGAAAATGCTTCCTCTTCCTTGGCCACACACTCACAAGGATGTAAGACTTGGTTTCTTTGGCCTAAACACATCATATGGAAGCAAATTACACTCTTGGAACAATTTCTAAAGCCACATATTCATTTTAAAAGCTAAATTGTTCCTATAGCTCATTCATGGTTCCATAATGCACCTAAGGAAGCAACACCCATAATCCATGATCTTGGCTCCATTCTTTCCTTCCATCTATAGTTTTTGACTCCATTTAGACCTCTTGTAGTCATCACACAATCCATTTGAGGAGCCTAACTATATGTTGCTTCTTTAAATCATAATATGGAACCAATGGTACCATCTCACTTCCTAGGCTTCCTAAAATTTTTCCAGGTTTCTCTCATCCTCTCCCATCATATATGATACAAAACTAAGCTTGGAATAAATTAAAACATTCTTGATATTCCTTCCATGCTAGGTTAAGGCTATGCTTCATGATAACACTAAAGGAGTTATTTTGATTTCTTTGATGGGAGAAGCATGTGGGAGGCTCTCTTGGTGTCTTAGAAACTCTTATGAACTCTTAAACATCTTAATTTATGGCTAGAACTCATCTTACATACCAAGGTATAACTAAAACCCTAGCTTTTCTATCTTACAATTTCATGGTTCTTTCTTTGTTTCCTTTGTATATTATTATTCTCCTCACTCAAATTCCTAAGATTCATCCTTGGTTTGGTTAGAAATTCAACTCCTCTTGGTTGTCCATATATGGGACGAAAAGCTTAAAAAGAAGAACAAGAAAGAGCAAGCATGAAACATGGCAAATTACCTTGGTTTCCTAGCTTTCTCCAAGAGCTCTTCTCTTTACTTGGATTCTTCTCCTCAAACTCAAAATTTTTCCCTTAGTCTGATATCAAAACAGCCCCAAATATATCAATAAATCCATAAAAAGAAGGAGGAGAGCAAGTTTGCTAAAGGGAAGACTAGGAAATTCTATGAAAAACATACCTTTCTTGTCTTATTTTTGCTCTTGCTCTTCCCTTCTATTGTGTGCCTCTCTCCCTAGGTCTCACTTCTATTTTAAGGCAGAAATAAAGCAAGCCAAATAAGGAGGAGAGTGGGACGCACCATATATATAAAGGGAGGGTTTAGAAATTGTTTCAAGAAAATTTCATTTATGTCCTGTAAACTTGGCATTTTTGTTTCTGGTTCATTTTAGCTTCTTTTTGATAACCGTATATAGCACCATAAAATTTAGATTCTGAATCTTATAAAATGCCTTTGGAATCACTCAATTTGGAGCTAAAATCTTTCTGAACGAAAGGGTCAAAATTTGGGTCTACTGATATTAAAAAGTATACACCGAAGGGGTTTTAACTGTCCCAGGGCTTCCTATAGTTTTTAAAGCCTTTGAAAACCCTAAAGAATTCATATTTTCCATTTAAAAAGCCCTCCTATGAGTATTCTAAAATTTACCTGAAATTACAAAAATATCATTACATTACGTAGCTATTTCGTCAAATTTTGTCTAGTTATTTTAGCATCTATTTCAAGGCACCTCTGGCCTTCTATTTTCATTACTTAATGTCTATATCATTATTCTATTTTTTTTGGACCTTAACCATTTTATTTTAGAGGACTTACTTTTAAAACATATTCATTTCTGTTATTTTTACGAAAATCGGACATTACATTTCTGATCATTAGCGGGGATATGACCTTTTTTGTTTCTGTCCATATTCTTAACTCTAATTTTTGACACTTCCAAGCTTCACCTTGGTTATGTTGAAGATAGGAAGAGAACTTGGATAATTCTTACAATTTCGCCAAATATTGTTCAAAGGTCATATTTCCTCGGACGAGCCCGAGGTACTCTATTTCTTTATCATTGTGAATTTCTTTAGGAAATATTTTTCATAAAAGACTTCTTGAAAAATCGCCTAAGTAATAATGATACCTTGGCTTTCCAATAATTGTCTAATACTTCCCCACCAATGTTTAGCATCCTTAGAAAGCATATAAACTACAAATGTTACCTTTTGTTCATCTGAAAATCCCAGCACTGCAAAAGTCTTCTCCAATTCCCTTATCCACTCATAAGCCTTTTTTGGGTCAAAACCTCCAGTAAAGGTAGGAGGCTTAGCCTTCATGAAATCTGACCACCCTCGTTGGTTCATTATTTCTTCTCTTCTTTCATCCCTATTTCTTCCATTTTCATTTCAACCATTTTCCTATAGGTGTTGTAGAATTTGGTGCGTAGCAGCGACTTGCTCCCAAATAGCTAAGGCTAATCCTTGCAAAGTCTCATCAGTATTATTTGAATTTCTGTTAGCATTTTGTTAGGTCATCAAGATTTTCTTGTTTACACAAATAGATATTTTTTAAGTGATTAGGCTCAATAGTGAAAACAGAAAAAATACAACACCCTTATTTATAATTAGTATTGACTTAATTAGCATAAAAGTAAGGAAACACTAGTAATCTACTATCTGTACACTAACCCTCAAACAAAGTCTAGCCTTAACTCTTTCAGGACTTCACCTAGATCAATCTCAGTTACCATACCCAAAGGCACCAATAAATTGACCTGTTCTAATACCATAAATGTAATGTCTCTTCTAAATACCCATATTTATTTATTTATTTGAGAAATTATTGATTGGAGTTTAATTACCATTTTCTATGTTAATTATCCTTTCGCAATAAAATCTAATTAATAGTGTAAAGGAATACAAAAATAGTAGAAATAGACTGTAATTCATACAAACTAGTTTAAGAGTTCTACCATAGGGGAATGGGGTCATACAAATCTCATCACATTAAAGGGGATCAATTCTATAACTATCCAAAAAGAAAATCCCCAGATAATAAAAAGGACTAAAAAAGCCATTCCCCTATATCTATAAAAAGGTCAGTGTTGGTGACTGGGTCGCTATTCATACAAATGGAGGAGCAAGAGCTGTAACACCATAATTCTATGACTCATATCATATCATATGTAGGCTTGTTCCCATGAAGTACATGAATTTCTCAAGGAAAAGCCATAGAAAATACAAATAAATTGCATTACATCACGAATAAAATTTTCATTCAGTGTTCTATGGGCCATATGGACTCATCCTTCTCATTCTAATATTTAATTACACAAATAAAACTCATAACCATCCTAAAAAGTAGCCTAGAACTCAAGCAGAAGGAGTGGATACATAAAAACAAGGTGTGCAGCCTCAGGTAGAATTCCAGAATTTCGATATAAACTTTGAAAAATCATAACGAATTCTAGAAAAATTAAAATTAAGCATAATTTACCATTCTAGAAAGTTACAAATGTCTACTATATGTAAAAATAATTCTAGACTACAACAAAGGCTACTAGTCACCAAAAATTGATGCAATAGCACCAGAGGTCAACTGTCATTACTAGTACTGTGCTTCAATTTCAAAAATTCATATCTCCCTGTTTAGATGTCCAATTCAGGTGATCTTGGTGGCTATAGAAATTTTTTCTTTTCTAGTTTATGCTTGTAAAATTTTATGAGCATTGGACATCATTTGGCCTACGAATGACTCAGCCCAAGTTTCTAATCATATGAACAGTGTCTGCATCAGTTCAGCAGAAAAATGCCAACTTTGAAAATTCATAATTAATACCATAGAGCTCCAAATAATCTGTTATTTTGCTTCCCAAAAAGCTCTAGATATGATCTATATTTGTACCAAATTTCATGGGCAAATTCATTCATTTGGTTAGATCTTGATATTGGATTATGAAATGGTCATTTTTAAGTCTTACAAAGGGTCCAAATGGTCCATTTTGAGCTCCAAGGCAACCATGACAACTTGAGCACATGAGAATGCACCAAAATGACATTTTAAATTGTCTCAAAGGTGCACAAACCCATATTTCTCAAACTCACTCTTCTATCCCATGATATACACAATAATGCATATGTCTAGTCTTACCATCCTATACCCAAATCATGCTATATCATGCATATGGCATTAATTCTCACTCATACATCGTATATATGAGTATTTACATATGTTTAAATAATTACATAATAATTCCATCATAGGATTGCATCATATGCCATTGGTATAGATACAAAAGAGATAAAACTAGGCACTTTGATGTCAATCTTTCATCTCCTAACTTGGTGGCTCCCATTACCTTACTTATTTAGTCCACCTAGCATGTTAAAACATTAGAGAGGAGGGAATGAGATTCAAAGAATCCCAATAGCTCATCTCCCTTTCAATCACACATAAATAATGCAATACAAGTCTTAAAAATGCATGCATGATCATTCAAGAAGTATTATTGGCATTTGAACAAGTCATACAAAGCACACATATACTTGCCAAGTAAATGGATTAGCCTCACCCATTCTCTTATGGATTTTGGACTTGCCTCATGTAACACCCCAAAAATTAATTAAGGTATTAATCATGGATTAGGTTAATTAGGGATAATTAATATAGAATAATTGGGCAAGTTAGGTGAAAGGAGATTTTAGAAAGATAAAATTTATTAATATGGGTTTGAGATTTAATTGGGATAGAAATTTCATCTAGGCCCAAATTAATGTAGGAGATCATGATAAGAGGCTAATGGAGGCCCAATAAGTAGATGCAGGCCCAATTTGATTTAATGGGTTAAAGACCCAAGGCCCAACTTGCACATACTCTTAGGAATGGCCCAATGAACCTTGTGCAGACCCAAACAATGGAGTTCTTAAAACTAAGTCTGGCCCAATGGAATTTCAGTAGCCCAATGCATAAGAGCTGGCCCAACAAAGCTAAAATCTGAAGCCTAAATGGAGTTGGACCTTGGAGCAACCCATGACCCATATTTGACCTAACTAAAACTCAACTAAAACCCTAATGCTTCAACCTCTTCCCCATTTGCTGAAACACAAACACCCATCTCAAAATTCGGAGGTCCAAAGGAGGCTCTAGGGTTCTTGGCATAATTCCACATTTTTCCACTTCTAGAGCAAGATTTAGCTAAGGTAATAGTTATATAACTTAATCCTCTCATCTTTCTCTTCATTTTGGTCTTATTAGTTTTTCATTTGGAGTATTTTCACTATACCCAAAATCTGAAATGTGGTTGTTTGGGATTTTCTTAGTGAAATTCGTAGGTTGAGGCTAGGGCTGATGTTAGGTGAGTATAAATCCTTCATTTTAATGCTTTCTTTGCTAGTTTGAGACCCCCATAACTGATTTATAATATGGGTATTAATTTTGTACGAATTTGCTTAGGATTTTAGGTGAAATATTGAGGTTTCTGGTAGAGGACACTTCAATCCGAATTTGGGATTTGTGGTGGCTAGGTAAGTGTTCCCTAGGTAGTCATTAGTATTTTAAATTCTTTGGACACTTGTCATAACTATTAATGATGAATTAAAGTAGTAATTTTCTGATGCTATGGTTTTAGGGAGATTTTTGTACCATTGGTGGCTGTTGCAATTGTCTACAAGTAAGGTAACTGGGTTCATATTAATTCCATACATATATCTATTTTAATTTCATATTTACTATACATGAATGATTTGAAATGTTGAATGAATTGGTTAGCTATCTATTGTATTGTGTTGGACTTTGTGAGTCCATAGTGGAGCTGTGGTGCGGCTGCCACCCGTGTATGTACTTCAATCAGGCACCGGGTTATGATTAAACCCTAGATGCACTGAGCCCTGGTTGTGCTCAAAGGGGAGTAGGTGTCGTGGACGGGCCCCTCCCAGTGTTATTGGCCTTTAACATATGAAAATATGATTGCTAGTATGGGATAATGATCATGATAGCCCTAATTGTTTCATTTACGGATATGACTGGTGTTCTTCTGATGCTTATATGAAATTATGCATGTATGCTAATTAAACTGGATTATATGATGGAATTGCCTTGGTTTCTGAGATTCGCATCTCATCCTGTTTTATGGGATTAATATTTCAGGTGAAGGTTCTTCGGATAAGGATAAAGAGAAGTAAGTGGATGAAAATCCATGAACTTCATCATGTGGGAAAAAGGTGCACATAGGCTGACTTATTTAGTATAAATGCTAAATTTTGTATTCCTTATTATATAGCATCATCATATATTTATGTTGCCAAGTGTAGGCTCTTATATTTTGATTACCTTGGATGTACTCATTGAGGAGTTAGACCTCATTTTAGCTTGATATTGGATATATGAACCCATAATAGTTGACATATGAATTTTACTGAATTTATGGTATGGTATACTGTTGGAAATATAATTATGTGATGTATTAGATGTAATATGAACCATTGATGTATGAAACCTTTGACGGAATGTATATCAAATTTTAATTTCCAATAGTGCATGAATTCTGGTTGCTATTATTCTATGGACTTGCTGGTATAGGATAGTTTGAGGAGTGAAAATTTACATTTAAGTTTTGAATTGGTAATGGTAGAATAGATGGGTGTATATGGTAGATAAATACCATTAGAGTCATATAAAATGAGTGGGAGTGGTCCTAGGGTAGTCTCAAGATGAAAATTAGAGTGTAGGGGATGAAATTTGGGAGATGTAGTTACAGGAGAAAGTCACGCCGCGGCCAAATGAGTGACAAAGGTGAGAGGCATTGCAGCATGAGTAATCTCGCCACAGCGCAAGCAAATAAAAATTCTCCTAGAGAGTAACAATGGTGAGGAACGCCATGACTTGAGGAATCTCACCGTGGCACAGAGAGGAAAAAATCGCCTATGAGGGTAATAGAATGAAACCTCGCTGCGGTGCAACATGTACCACTGCGACGCTAGTCGAGGGAACAAAGTTAGGAGTGTACAGTAGCGAATCTTGCCACGGTGCAAGGGTGTTCCGCCAAGGTGAGGATTGTGGGATCTAGAATAGTAGCTCCATGTTGCATTTCCGCCACGGCACCATGTAGGCCGGCTATGACGATGGTCCAACTCGACGCGACAAAATTCGTGAAAAATTGCCTAACTATTCCAGTACCTAACTTAGCCGCGCGCGCGAATGGTTTGGGCTGCGGCATAAGACCCCAAACTCATACTTTTAGCCTAGAAACCCTAGTTTCTTCAATGGTAATACTAGGAAATGATATAGGAATACTTGTGGGAGGTTTTTGTATGTTGAAATTGATGAATGGATGAATTGTAAACCCCTCATGGTAGTATGATTTCTCTTATGCATTTTTATTTTGTTTGTGGTTGTTTAGTGATGACCCTAACATCAAGGTTTAAATTTCCCTATATTTTCATAACGTAATAAACTATAACGACTCCAAACCTTGATCATTAATTATTAATTGCATATTTAACTATAATTACCATGTTTAGAAGGTAGGGTCGTCACACCTCACCCATTTTCTCTAAGAGGTTTTAACTCAACCTTACTCTTGGGAGTCAACCTCACTTTTAGGAGACTTTTTACTTTGTCTCAACTAACTTTAAGGGTTCTTGGTTTATCCTCACCATAACTAAGGGTTCTTGGCGTCGCCACACTCAAGTAAACCCAAGTAAACATACTAGGCATAAATTAAAAACATAATATAACATCATGGTACCATGGAACAAAGGCATGTGCTAGAACACTTTTCATGGTTTAAAATACACATACACACATTAAAGATAGAGTAAGCACACATTCATGCATGAGAGAAAGATGAGAGAGCTACCTTTGCCACACAAGCACACTTTTTCTCTTGGAATTATGCTCCCTTTCTTGGCTACACACTCACAATGATGTGAGGCTTGTTTCTCTTGGCCTAGATACATCATATGAAAGCCAATTACACTCTTGAATCAAATTCTAAAGCCATACATTCACTAGAAAAGCTAAGTAACTCATATGGCTCTTTTATGGTTCCATAATGTACTTAATGAAGCAACTTTAAGAAAACATCATTTTGGCTCTATTCGTTCCATTCATTTATGATTCTTGACTCCATTTAAACCTTTTGGAGTCATCACACAATCACATTAAAGAACCTAGCTAGGTGTTGCTTCTTTAGGTCATAATATGGAACCTATGGTACCATGTCACTATCTATGGCTTCTAAAATTTTTTCAAGACTTCCTCTCATCCTCTTCCATTATATATGCCTAAAAAATAAGCTTGTAACAAATAAAAACTACTCCTTGGTGCTCCAACCTCTCTAGGCCATGGCTATGGACTAAGGAGATACTGAGTTTGCTTTGTTTTCTTGATGGAAGATATATATGAAGAGCCTTCTAGGAATCTTAAGAGCTCATCCAAACACTCATTTACGCCTAGGAACAATTGCATTAAATCAGATTTTTGGTGGAGCACTTGAAACCCTAACTTTGCTAACTTGAAAACTAATGGTTCTTTGTTAATTTTCTTTGCATATTCTCATTCTCCACACCCAATTTCCTAGGATTCACCCTTGGTTCTGCCCAAAATCCATGCCTTCTTGGACCTCCATATGTTGGATGAACCATGGAAGAAAGGGGAAAAGAAGTAGCTACCATGGGATAGAGATTTTACCTTATTTTTCCTTGATTTCTTGCTTGTTTCTTCCTTTCCTTGGCCTCCTCTCTTCAAATTTGAATTTTCCCCTTTGTTCTTCCCTCAACATTGATCCAAAAACTTCAATAAAACAATAGGAAAGAAGGGGAAATGGAGAAGAAGAGATTTGCTAAAGAAAAAGTATGAAAAAAAAAGCAAGAAAATCCATACCTCTTCCTTGTTTTTCTCCTCCTTCTTGTGCACCTCACCCTTAGGGTTCTTTCTCTAATTTAGGGTAGAAACAAATGTGGCTAAATGAAGGAGGAGATGGGGCGCCTTATATATATAGACGTAAGTTTAAGAAACACTTTTCAAAAATTTCAATTTTGCCCCATCGTCTTGGCATTTTTGTTTTCAATTTGTTTTAGCTCTTTTTTGAGAACCGTGTTTTCTATTATGAAATTTAGGTTTCAATTTAATAAAATGCCTTTGGAATTACTTAAATCGGAGCTAAAACCTTTCTGAATGAATCCATCAAAGTTCAGGTTTATCTCTATTGAAAAACATCTATCAGATGGGCTTTAACTATCTTAGGGCTTTCCAAGGTTTTCAGGGCCTCTGAGAACCCTAGAAAACTCAGAACTTTCATTTAAAAATTCCTCCTGTATGAATTCTAAAATTTTCCTGAAATTACAAAAATGCCATTATATTTCGTTAACCTTTCATTCAAATTCATTTCTTCATTTTAGCTTCTTTTTTCTTTCTATTTGAGTCTGGAATTCTCATTTCTAGGAGTCTAGAATGCTACATAAATTTTTTGGGACCTCAAATCACTCTATCTAGGGGACTTTCATTTGTATCCGGTGAATTTCATACGTTTATGGAGAGACCGTACGTTACGTTTCTCACGTTTTCTCTCATTTTCAAAGAATCAGATATTATAGGAGCTAGGAATGTGTGGGACTCAAACACCCCTAGGGACACAAAGTACACTGGTACAACATGAACAATGTCATCACATGATATGATGCGTATGTTGTGGATGACGAAAACCCATCCTTGGAGTGGGAACTGGATCCGCTCAGCCTAGAGTTCTAGGTCACTCGATAAAGGCATCTAAAAAAAATATAAACCACAATAGAGTGAGAAATAATTTTCTTAGTAACATAGATATGATTAATGTAACAACTAAAAATTGTTGAAATTTCCGAAATTCTGAAAATTTTCAAAGTCTGCTAGTTATAGCGAGAAATGGCCTAGTTATAGCGAATGTACCTGTTCACTATAGAGAGAAATGGTCTAGCTATAGCGAATGTTCCTGTTCGCTATAGCAAGAATACTTCTAACTATAGCGAGTTCAGGCATCTCATATAAAAACTAGGGGGTTCCTCGCAATAGCATGCACCGTAGTGAGATCAGAGGTCTAGGACTGATACGTGCTCGCCGTAGTGAAGGTTATTTTTTACTATAGTGAGGGTTAGTTCGGAAAAGCATGGAAAAAGAGAATTTTGCTTCTGAAAGAGTCCAGATCCTTTCCTTTTCTTTTAACTGACCTAAGCTTCATCCAAAATAGAGAAAAAGGCTTGAGAGAGAGAGAGAAACTAAGAGAAGCTAAGAGAGAAGGAAGGAAACCAAGGAAGAAAGGTAAAAACCTTTAAAGATCTTAATGCTTCTTCTTCTTGATTTTACTATTCTCCTTTTAAGTTTCCTTTCCATAGGTAATTAAGTAAGATAGCTCTATTCTGACCTATAATGAGCAAGAAATCCTTGAATTAAAGTGTGATAAGTTAAGAAATGCAAAGGAAGTAGAAGAAGAGTTAGTGAAATTAAAGAGGGAGAAAACTAGGGGTTCTTACATGTTTTGTAGGGTTTTTCTTGATGAAGAACCCTCTAACTTTGTGAGTGTTTTTTTGAGTTATGAGAGAGTAATTTCATGCTATATGTTGTGTCTAAACTCAAGAGAAGCAGCTTCATCTAGTCGTGATTGTGAAATCAAGAAAGGAGAAGAGAAATCAAAAGGGAAGGCTTGTGTTGGCTTGTAAGGTAGCTCTCCACTCTATCTTGTTGCATTCTTGGATGTGTAATAGTCATTGTATGCTTGTGTATATACTTGTATTATGAGACATGCCATTTAATGTTGGCTTGATGCATTGGTACCAATATGTTTATGTTTTGGGTTATGAAAATTGGCCGGGTAAAGTAGTACCAAAAGTCCTTTGAGATGGGTGAGGTGGAGCCAAAAGTTCCTAAAAATAGGTGAGACAAGGCCAAAAGTCTCATAACTGAGAGAGGCTAAGTCAAAAGTCCCTAAAATTGGGTGACGTTAGACCAAAAGTCCCTAGAGCTTATTCTTGACATTGATATGATATTCATGGTATGTAAATCATGTGTTGTATGATTGTGAATGGTTAGATGCCTACTTGCATACTTTGACTTATTTATATGCCTTGATTGCCTTCTTGAATGAGTGCATGAGCTATTGAAATTTCATGAATCTCACCATCTTCCCTCTCCCATCTTAACATGTTAGGTAGAGCTCAAGAAGATCAAAGTGCAAGCCAAGGAGCCTAGTTGAGCATATTTAGGCAGTTGTATAGTTTGTTTTAGTTCTTTTAATATAAAGAGGTGCCAAAATGAATATGTACCTATTATTTTTGAGATGTAAATATTTGAGCAAGTGTAAATGTATGTATAACTGATGTGTAAACTATGTATAGAGCCAAAGCAATAAAAAAAATAAGATTTGGCCTTTCGGTGGCTTGTATGTAGTAGTGTATTTTTGCCTGTAGCATAGTGAGTTTGAAATGTATGATGATTTGGATCACTTATGCATTTCATATATACTATGTTTATGCTTTAAAACTTGCCCAAGAGGTGCTAGAGCATGTAGGGGACCATTTGCTCCCATTTTGAACCCTTTATCGTGTCAAATTCGTAGGCTATGTCAAGATATGACCAAATGAGCTCTTCTTGATATGAAATTTGGCATGCATCTAGAGCTTGTTGAGAGCTTCTTGGAAGCTAAAGTGGGTAATATTTGGAGGTCTAGGGAATATTTGGAGAATTGTTGAAGTTGGAGAATTTTTCTAGTTTTGGTTATTGTACTGTGCAACTAGTTCAAAAATGAATCTATGTCATTCATGGATCAAAAGATGTCCAATTATCATGAAATTTTATGGGAATAAACTAGACATCCACAGACCTATACTAATTTGAAGCATGTCAATCAGAGGTCTGTAGAGGGAGAAATAACTTTCTGAAATTCTGTGTCAGCATCAGGGAAGCCATCTGACCTTTGTTACTATTCTATTACTTTTTGAGGTCCAAAGGCTACTTAAATAATCTAGACTTATTTTTTTCCTCTAGTTAACATATGTATCTTTCCAAATTGGTATATTTTGTCCAGATTGGATTGTTTTGGAATTAGGTATCAATTTTTGAATTTCATGATAGAAAACTACATCAGTACCAGGGATAGTCAAACCTCTGTTTCTTTTTCGATGTCAAACATGGTCCTAACGCTGAGATTGTGGTTGAAATTTATTTTAAGTGTAAATTTAACACCTAGATCTTTCCAGAAAGTTATGGTTTGCTTGATTTCCATTTTTCTCGAATTAGTGATGAGTTTCCAAAATTAGAGCCAAAAAGTATGACTTTTAGGCCCATTTTGAGAAATTACATTTTGGGGTTTTTAGCTTCATATCTGTGGTTCATAGGTTTTTTTATGCTTCGTATAAGTTGTATAGATGGAGTTTGAGTATAGTAGGTGATTGATGGGTTCATGGGACCCACAGGGTAAATTATGACTGATTAAACCCTGACTTAAAGTATTAAAATACCACAGTTTTGATCATTTTCATTGGAGATCATATGGAATCAAGCCTAAGTAGAGACTAGTTAGGGTTATTATATTATGGTGTTACAATTAAGACCACATAATATCCATGAAGAAGAGTCAAGTAGTAATTTTAACAGATAGCAAGTAATATGAGTGAAAGGCCTACAAAGGCAGTTAATGTACCAAATAATATAGACAGAGAGATATACTTGTTAACAGTATTTAACATGAATATGAAATAGTAAAGTGAACAAAAATATTACATATAAAAATAAAACATGAATAAAATACAAGAATTTAGCAAGGGTGAGCTTGTTATGTCATGGTAGTGCAACATGAGTTGGGCTTGAGCTTGCCAAAGCTAATGTGACACGATTTGAGTGTTGGGCTTGGCAGTCTCCAAGGCGTAATGATCAAGAGGGAATAAATATTGTTTGTTATATTTTATGTATTCTATGCATGTGGAAATCTCGTGAATATCTTGCAATTGCTAAACATTAATTACATTGAGATAATTCTTGTATTTTATTCATGTTTTATTTTTATATGTAATATGTCTGTTCACTTTTCTATTTCATATTCACGTAAATACTGCTAACAATTATATCTCTCTATCTATATTATTTAGTATATTAACTGCCTTGTAAGCCTTTCGCTTATATTACTTGCTGTCTGTTAAAATTACTAATTGACCCTTTTTCATGGATATTATGTGGTATTTGTAACATCCGATACCTCAATAAACAAGAGAAATGTAATGCCTGGTTTCTTCGTTAACATATGTAATTCACTAAATATAAAAGGAATCTCCTAGATAGAATGATTTGAGATCCAATAAAATTAGAATGATAATCTAAATCTTAAATAATGAGGATCCAAGGTTAGAGGTTCCCTGAAAAGGGAGCCAGAATGACCAGACAAAATTCAATGAAGATGTAGTGGCATTTTCGTAATTTAGGGAACTTTTTGGAAAACTCATAAGAGAGATTTTTAAATGGAAAAAGTGAGTTTCTCAGGGTTTTCAGAGGCCTTAAAAAGTATAGGGACCCCCATAATAGTTAAAACCCTCAGGTGTATGAGTTGGAACATTGGTGAATGCAAATTTTGTCCCTTTCATTCAAAAAGGTTTTAGACCTGATTTGAGTGATTCCAAAGGCTATTTAAAGGTTAGAGAACCTAAATTTTATGATGAAAAGACAGTTCTTGAAAAGAAGTTGAAATAAGCCTAAAATGAAAAAGTTAAGAATGAAGGACAAAATTGGCATTTTAAAAAGCTCCTTAAGAGTCCCTAGCTATAAATAGATGGCACCTTACTTATCCCTCACATTTGGCCCACCTAAATTCTGTCCAAGATCAGGGAGAAGTTCTGCAAAATGTAGCACACAAGAGGAAGCTTCAAAGGCAGAGAAAAATCTAAGAAATGGTATAGAAAATCAAGGAATTTCTTGCTTCTTCCTTCATTGAACTTGTTCTTCTTCTCCTCCTCTTTCTTTCCATGGTTTTGGTGTGTGATTTGGTTCTATTTTGAACCCAAACCAGAGGGTAGGAGTTCAAATTCCAAGAGGAGGACCAAGGCAAAGAGCAAAGTGTAACACCATAATTATATAGCTCATCTCATTCCTTATCTAAGTTCATTTCCAAGAATTTCACAAGTTTCCAAGGAAAGAGCAATACAAATAATGAATAAATTTGTGCCATGTAGGGGATGAATTTTTCATTTGGTGTCCCGTAGACCATATAAACTCATTCAACTTATTCAACTCATTTTCATATTTAATTACACTAATACAACTCAAAACCATCAAAAAAAGTGGCCTAGAACTCGTGCAACTCAATTCCATCACCAAAAGTGGCCTAAAACTCATGCAAGTGCAAGAAACACATAAAATATCATAGTGTAGCCTCGGCCAGAATTGCATGCTTTCTATCACAAAATTTGAAAAATCATAACTAATTCTAGAAAAATCAAAATCATGCATTCTAGAAAAGCTACATATGTCTACTTTATGTTAAAAATAGTTGCAGGTCATGAGACATCAAGTAGAAGACGTTTGACATTCGAAAAGCACCCAAGGTCTCAGCTATCTGGGCTATTGTCACAGGTTACTGTCATAAACTTTGGAAATTTATAACTAATTCTACAAAAATCTAAATCATGAAAATTTAGTCAATCTGATAATCTACAGATGTTAACTGTAAGGGAAAAATATCTTTAGACCACGCCAAGTCCATTTATGAATTGAATTATATGGAACAGTACTAGAGGTCAAGTGGCACTATTGGTACTGACATTAAACTTTAAAAATCCATAACTCTCTACTCATAGCTCCAAATGAGGTGATCTTGGTGGACACAGAAAGCTTATAACGTCTAGTTTATGTTTGTAAAATTTCACAAGCATTAGACATTATTTGACTACCCGATGACACATAACATAAAATATACCATATGAACAGTACATGCACCAGAACAGTAGAGAAATCCCAACTTTGAAAATTCATAATTAATTCTGTAGAGCTCTAATTTTTTTGTACTTTAGCTTCCCATAAAGCTCTCAATGATCTCTATATGTTTGCCAAATTTCATGGGAAGATTCATCCATTTGGTCAACTTGTGCCATAGGGTTCTAGTTTGGTCATTTTTATGGTCTTAACTAGCATTGAAGTGTCCAATTTTGCTTCCTAAGCTTGTGTGGCCACTTGAGCACGTGGGATTGTACCAAAATGACATTTTAAACTTGTCTTAAATGTGCACAAACCTGGATTTCTCAAGATTACATAAGCTAGCTCTTGCCATTCAATACCAAAACATGCTATCTCATACATTTGACATCAAATTTCATTCATACATCATACATTTAGGTAATTACATATGTTCATATGATTACATAACAATTTCATCAGGGGATTACATCATATGCCATGTGTATGGCTATAAGAGAGACATAACTAGGCCATTTCATACATTTTGATATCAATCTCCTTCTCCTTGGCTTGGTGGCTTCCATTACCTTGCTCAATTGATTCACCTAGCATGTTAAGACATTAGAGAGGAGGGGATGAGATGTTAGAGATTGTGCCTTAAGCCAATTATTGTATTGCAAATATTGTACTTTATTAAGAAATAAGAGTTTTTCTTTATTACATTATTATATTTTTACATGTTTTATATAATAATATCTTTGGATAAATTATATTGATTATCCTAAATATTCCTAGTCGATCATCATTATGGGAATGATGATGAACTAAGACTAGTATAATTTTGATTGATGATTATATGTTAATCACGTATAAAGATACGAATCAAAATCATAGGCACTTGTTAGGGAACAAGATGTTGGATCGACCCGTCATGAGATAGCTACATAGATTAAGTCATAAGTGTATCTTATGTATAACCGTGTCATCAAGCCCTTAGACTTGAGATCACTATAGTTTCCAATATAAAGAATACTATTTTTTGGCATAGTCAAAAGTCATCTTTAACCAGGTGATCATAAAGGCTATGATGGGACATAGTGGAATTCATGTAGAAGAAGATGAGTGGTTAAGATAGGATTTGTTTCTCTGATTAATAGAGAGATATCTCTAGAATTCTCAATGAGTGAGATTGAGAAATACATGACCATGGTCAAATGGAAGGGTGTAACATCCGGTTCTCTGAAAACGAGAGAAAATGTGAAAAACGTAACGTATGGTTTCTCCGTAAACGAACGAAACTCACCGGATACAAAAGGAAGTCCCCTGAAATGATGTAGTTAAGGTCCCAAAAAATTTGGGAAGCATTTTAGACTCTTAAAAATGAGAATCCCAAGCTCAAACAGAAAGAAAATTGGAGATAGAATTAAGAAACAATTTCTTATAAAAAACTTATGAAACGTAATGGCATTTTCATAATTTTAAGAAAACTTTGGAATTCACATAAGAGGGCTTTTTAAATGAAATTTTTAAGTTCTCCAAGGTTCTTAGGGCCCTAAAAACCGTGGGAAGCTCCGGGACAGCTAAAGCCCCTTCGGTGGATATTTTTCAATATTGATGTACCCAAACTTTGACGGATTCGTTCAAGAAGGTTTTAGCTCCGATTTGAGTGATTCCAAAGGCATTTTATTAAATTGGAAACTTAAATTTCATAATGAAAAAGACAATTCTAAAAAATGAGCTAAAACGAATTAGAAATGAAAATGCCAAGAACGAAGGGCAAAACGAGAACTTTTGAAAAGTGTTTCTTCCTCCCACCTATATATATGATGTGCCCTTTCTCCCTCTCCATTTTGGTCGACCAAGCTCTGCCCAAAAACTAGAGAAAACCTTAAGGAATGAGGCACACAAGAGAAAGAAGAAAAGGAGGAGAAATTCAAGCTAAAAGGTAAGGAAATTTAGTAATTTTTCATGCTCTCTTCCTTCCAAACCTCTTCTCCTCCATTCTCTTTTATTTCCTATAATTATAATGAAGTTTATAAATCTATTTTAAGGGAGAAATTAAGGAAAAATTTCAGATTTGAAGAGAAGAGCTCAAAGAAGACAAGATTCAAGTGAGAAAGCCATGAAAACAAGGTAATTTCTTCTTCCATGGTTGCTATCCCTTGCTCCTCGTCCTCCACCATTTCACCCCACTTAAGAAACTCTAAGAGGGTTTAACTTTTAGGTAGAACCAAGGGTAATTCTTAGGAAAAAAGGTGTAGAGATTAAGAATATGCAAAGAGAATTAACAAATAACCATGAAAATTCAAGATGCAAAGTCTAGGGTTTCAAGCGTTCCTTCTAAAATCTGATTTGATCTCTTAATTCTTATGCCTAAATAAGTGTTTGAATGAACTCCTAAGATCCCTAGAAGTCACCTCATGTGCATCTTCCCTTAAGAAAACAAAGCAAGCTCCATGGAAGCCATCATGCTTCATTGTCTAGGCCAAGAAGGGTTACCATAGCTAGGGAAAGTTTTGAAATTTTCTTAAGTCATATATGATGAATGAAGATGAGGGACGGCCTTGGGAAAAATTTAGGAAGCTTAGAGAATGAGTTGGTGCTTTATGTTCCATAATATGACTTAAAGAAGTAACATGTAGTTAGGCTCTTGGTTTTAATTGTGTGATAAAGAGTTAAGAATTATATTTGAAAGGAAAGAATGGAGCCTAGAATTTATTTGAGGGGTGTTGCTTCATTAGATGCATTTATGGAACCATAATGAGGTTTATAGATCAAGCTAGTGTCTAAGCAAGTTGTGTGGCCTTAGAATTAATTCCATGAACTTAATTAGCTTCCATATGATGTGTCTAGGCCAAGAGGAATGATCTCCACCTTCTTAGGTATGTGACGTCAAGGGAGAGGATTCAAGACTTAAGGAAAAAGTATACAAATGCTAGTAAGGTAGCTTTCTCCACCTTCTCTCATGCATGGTTGCTTGCTTTACTTGTCTTTGAATGTGTGTATGTGTATTTCAAGTTATGAAAAATGTTCTAGCATGAACTCTTACTCCATGGTACCATGATGATGTATTATGTTTCTAAATGATGTTTATGATGTTTGTTTTGATTTGCTTGAGCATGGTGAGGCCAAAAACCCTTAAATATGGTGAGGATGAGCCAAGAACCCTTAAGATTAGTTAAGATAAAGTAAAGAGTCTCCAAAAAGTGAGGTTGACTCCCAAGAGCAAAGTTGAGTCCAAGAACCTCTTAAAGAATGGGTGAGGCAAGTCCAAAATCTACAAGTAAATGGGTGAGCCAATCCACTTGCTTGGAAAGCCTTTGTATGCTATGTATGACTTGTTCAAATATTGAAAATGCTTCTTGAATGCTTGCACATATTAATATGCCCATGCATGCATTTGTAAGACTTGTTTTGCATGCTTTATGTATGATTAAATAGGAGATGAGCTATTGAGAATCTTTGAATCTCATCCCCTCCTCTCCAATGTTCTAACATGCTAGGTGGATCAAGATAGCAAGGAGATAGGAGCCAATCACTTGAGAGATGAGAGCATGACATTGAAATGCATAGAATTGGCTTCTTTAAGGCCATCAAAATGGCAAATGTGTAATCTATGGTTGTATATGACAAATGACTTTATGAGCATATATAATTATGATAATAAGTCATGTATAAATGAGAGATTATGTTATGTGACCCTTAGAATGTATATTGAGTATGAAATGGCAAATTTTGCTTCTTGAAAGTTTTAAGCATTAGTGTACAAGTAGAAGTGGAATGACCAAATTGAGATGTATGGAGTTTGGAACCATTTGGGTAGTTCATACAAGTCATAATCATGCTTTTAGACTTACCCAAGAGGTTCCAAACACCAAAGAAAGCCATTTGGACTTTTTGGTACCTTATATGGAGCCAAAATTGACCATAATAGAATCCTATATCACTTTTTATCCAAATGAGCTCTTCTTGATTTGAAATTTAGCATAAAAATAGAGCTTGTTGAGAGCTTTTTGGAAAGCTAAAGAATAAAATTTTCAGATGTCTATAGAATATTTGATGAATTTTTAAAGTTGGCAAAAATTCTAGTTTTGGTATGATGCACTGTACACTTGGTCCGAAAATGATTTCTATCACATAGGGTCCAAATAATGTCCAATTGCCACAAAATTTGATGTGGAGAAACTAAACATTCCCAGTGACTTGTACCAACTAGAAACAACTCATTTGGAGATCTAGAGAGGGAGATATGAATTTTTAAATATTCTATCCAGTACGAGGCACCCCAATTGACATCAGGTATTGTTTGATTAAGTTTTGAGATTTACGTGTGCCTGAACTGGTCTAAAGTTATTTTTTCCCTCTAGATAACATCCACAAATTTCCATATTGATATCAATTTCATGGATTGGATTTTTTTGAAATTAATTGGATATTTTTTAAGTTTACTGCAGAATTTTGTGACAACACCAGTGGACAGCCTGACCTCTAAACCATTTTGAATGTCAAAGATCTTTTGTATTATGTTTCATGATTTGGATATATTTTTATCATAAATTAGACATGTATAGCTTTCCATAATGGCCAAAAATGCATGATTTCAATGTTTCTAGAATTAGTTATGATTTTTCAAAATTTGTGACAGAAATGAGGAAATTCTGACAAAAAATGCATATATGTATTTCATGCTTCCCTTTGATTTCCACGAGTTGTAGGTCACTTTTGGTAATTCAAATGAGTTGTATTAATGTAATTAAATATGAGAATATGATACATGAGTCCATATGGCCCACGGGACTCCAAAGGAAAATTTTTTATGTGATGCAACACTAAGAAACTCATTATTTTAATGCCATATTTCTTACTCTCTTATGGATTGCGTGATATGAGATATGGAGTAGTATGAAATAAGTTAGAAATATATGGTGTTACAAAGGGTTTTCATTTGTACTGTCAGTCTGCACATAGATTGAGAAAACGACAATCAAGTAAGATGAGGATAACGTTTTCATGTCTCATACTTGATCTAGATATTGTGTAACAAAAGGGATGTGATAGGGTTATATGACAGGTTGCATTGAATCATTGATCCCTATATGATTTGGGTAGTCACAATGTCTTGCTAGAGGCGGCTTGTAACTTGTGGGTCAAATAGTGTCATTAGCCCATGCCAACATCATATGGGCCTATAGGATCGCACACAAAAACGAGTCAACTTGAGCTAGAATGTCTAAATTCATTGAATCTGAAATTGCATCTAGATTTAATGAATATCATGTTCACTCTAGGATGGAAGAATTTTAAATAAATATATATATAATTTATAAAATTTAAAACATATATATTTATATTTATATGTTTGAAATATATATATCCTTTAATTAATTTAAATCAATTAGTTTTAAATTCAAATCTATATAATAGATTTAAATTTAAACTAATATAATAATTTAAATTTAATTTATAAGATAAATTAAATTTAAATTTAGTTCTAAATTTAGATTAAATAATTGGTTAAATTTAATTTATTAGATAGACTTAAATTTAAACTAATATATTTAATTATGATTTGATTTTATTTGATTTAAAATAATGTATTTTAAAATAATTAAATATATCTAAAACTCTAATGAGATACCTTTGTAATAAAAAAGAGGAGGCTAGGGTTTTCTAGAACAACAAGAAAGGAAGAAAAAATCTAGAGAGAGAAAGCATACGGACAATGTACGGATACTATATGACCCCTCTAGAGAGAGAAAGAGGAGAGTGTCTTTTCTACCAAGAACGTGTACGAATATTGATCAAAAGCGCTAGCACGTCATTCGAGTTAAACAATTGTTCGTGTGGATATCAGTAAAGGAGCAAATTTGAAGATCAGTTCTTGAGATTTGACAGAGAAAGAAATATTGTGTAATAAAGATAAATATTTCTAGATCTACTTGATTTAAACGACATTGATAGATCCATAGAAAGGGATTCGGAGTTTTAATTTTTCACTGCAAGTCCCAGAATTCCCAACATGAGATTCAAAGAATCCCAATAGCTCATCTCCCTTTCAATCACACATAAAGTATGCAATACAAGTCTTGAAAATGCGCATGGGCATTGATGATTGTGTCACGCAATCTTAAATAAAACTAGGTAGAAAAATAAATTTGTAGGAAATGGTGCAACTTAGGTTATTTCCTAAGGAGTTTTTACCTCTAATTGTTTATGAAA
The DNA here is from genome assembly GCA_026724425.1 of Erythrophleum ivorense. Taxonomy (NCBI): domain Eukaryota; kingdom Viridiplantae; phylum Streptophyta; class Magnoliopsida; order Fabales; family Fabaceae; genus Erythrophleum; species Erythrophleum ivorense. The sequence continues at coordinate 162,307 of JAIUCV010000622.1, read as the reverse complement.
GAGTATTCCAAGTATCACTAATTGAAAATTGTTTTGGGGATTTTGAATTACTAAAATTTACTTGAACTAAATTTGAAATGACAAGAATAAAAAAAACTTAAGACTAAGTGAAGTAAATAATTAAGAAAATGTGGTAGCTAGCCTTTAGATGGACTCTCTAGAATTCAATTATCCTAGCCCTCTTTTTAGTGTACCAAAATTGGATTTAAATTCTTGCTCATTAGTGTATTCTCCATAAGAACTCTTGAATTACCATCCAAGACTCAATTCACCAATAATTCAAGGACCTTGCAACCACAAGAAACCTTGAAGAATTAATTAATTGAGTTAGGAACAAGAACACACTAAATCCAATCCTAAATGCTCATAAACATCTACTACACAATCCACTTAAAATGCTAATTAACCAAGTAGATTAATGAATTCCTCAAGCACATCAATTGCACAAAAATTCTAGCCACTTAATTCAACAACCATTGCATCAATTGGCCTATAATCAAGAGAAAATTAAGAGCAAATTGCTCAGCCACTAAGTTTGGATTTCCACAAACATGTAGAGATCAAAATTAATATCCAAATATCAAATTACACCCAATCCACAAATCAAATCAATCCAGTAATTTCCAGCAATTAAATTCTTAATTAATAAGCTAAACCTAATCAAATTAATAAGGGAAATAATGCTGAAATTAAAAGATTGAGCAAAGATATTTTTATCCAATTGAAGAGGCAAATTAAAGCTCAAATCTGCATCTAGGAAGGTTTACTCTTCAGCTAGCCACCAAGAGAAAATCACACTGCCATAGAGGAGATAAATATGAAGGAATTTCGATGGAAGGAACTGTGGCCATATAGAGAAGATGATGGATGAAATTCTCTTATTCACGTTCTGGAGCTCTCGCCTCTTTCAGTAGCATTTTGCGTCTTTTCCCCCAACTTCCTCATTCTCTCTCAGCTCCCCTCATGTTATTCTTCCTTCCTTTTTCACATCACGTGTTTTCTTCGATCACTTAATCTCCAGCTGCTTTCGATGAATGCCTCCAGCATATTTTTAATGAGTCATGTGCCCCTCTCATACTCCCTCATTCATTTCTCACATCAACCGTTGCTCATTTGCTATTTTATTCACTTGTGGCTTGCTTTCACATACTGTTTCAGCTTAAGCTCCATACACTGTTCAATGAGTTGTTTAATTATTCCCACATCAGCTTTGCATGCATCTTCATTCCTTTTTATATCACATGTTTAACCCCCCTCACACTTCATATAATTCTTCTACATCATTTCTTCTCTTTCGTTTAGCTCCAGCTTCATGCAGTGTATTACATGTTCATGAGATGAGAGCTTCTTCATATCTTGTGTTGCCTTTTATTACTACCTACGTGGATCCTTCATAACCTGAGGCTTCTTCTTCTTTAAACCCAACTCATGGCTTTTCTCGCAAGCTCTTTCTCTTCATCCAAATCTCCAAAATAGAGGCTGCTACTTCTCTTCTTCTTTACCCAAGCTCGAGTGTGTTTATTCTCTTTTCATTCTCAACTTTTTCACGTTAAAACATGCAGTTTCTTCCCGTAGGTTCTTCTCTATTCAATAGCTTTTCCACGTAGCTTCTGCATGTTCTCCACGTGATTCCTCCACGTGAGCTGCATTACGTGTTTATTCCTTTCATTTTGCACGTCTTCTTCTCTTCTCTATGCACGAGAAACCTGTAGCTTTCCTTCTCTATTTAGTTATTTCTACAACTGTCCTGGCTTTCCACGTACTTCTTCATGCATTATTCTCTCTACATTCTGTTCGTGTTGCTTCATTCCTTTTACATCAAACCTATAGCTTCCTTTTTCTACCTTTAATCAATTACATGTTTGCATGTGTGCTTCTTCTTCTCAACAAAACAAAAATATTGAAGTCTTTCCACCCAGCCCATAGCAATCATGTCAGCTCCTTCACTTTTGTTTACAACCAAGCCTCATACAGCTTCATTCATTCATGTTGTCTCTTCTTTATTCCAACCACATTCAACTCGTGCCAATCTCCATGCTTCCATTCATTTAATGGTGTTGTGTAAATGAATGTGATGTGTAATGTCTCTTCTAATACCTTTCTTTATCTTATATATTTGTGAAAAATCCCTTATTTGAGTTTAATCACTTTTTCCAAGTTTAATTATTCCTTCACAATAAAATCTAATGAAAGGCGTAGCGGACTATAGCAATAACGACAATACACTGTAATTTATACAAAACTAGTTCAAGAGTTCCTTCGTAAGGGAATGAGGTCATACAAGTCACATCACATCAAAAGGGAATCTATCCTATAGCCATTCAAAAGGAAAGTTTTGAAATAACAAAAGGGTCAGTATCAGCAACTGGCCCTATGTTCATGCAAATGGAGGAGCAGGAGGGTCAACTCCACCCACTGGGAATGTGTGGGACTCCATCTCTCCTGGGGACACAAAATATATCGATACAGCATGAACAACATCATCACATGATGTGATGCATATATTATGGATGACAAAGACCCATCCTCGAAGTGGGAATTGGATCCACTCCTCCTGGAGTTTTAGGGTCACTTGATAAATCGGCATCTAAAAAAAATATAAACCACAATAGAGTGAGAAATAATTTTCTCAGTAACATAGATAGGATCAATGTAACATCCAATTTTCTAAAAATTCAAGAAAACGTAAGGAAACGCGAGAAACGTAACATATGGTTTCTGCGTCAACGTATGAAATTCACCAAATATGAAAGGAAGTCCCTCAAATGGAATAAATTGAGGTCTAATAAAATTAGAATAATATTCTAGACCGTAAATAATGATGAGTCAAAGCCAAAGGTGCTCTAAAATTGGGGCTAAAATAGATGAAAAAAAAAGATAAGAAAAAGGTCCCGAAGAGCCTCCAAAATCAAGTATGAAGGAGCCAGGGACTAAAATGCAAAGAAAAGTTATATGCGGGGCAAATTGTATAAATTTCTCTAAAGTTCAGGGAACCCTAGTTTCACCCTCTATTCATGGCTTTAAGCACGAATATCAAAAAATCGGGTAAGAATCTTAGAAATCCGTGACCCACAATTAAACTCAGTTTGATGAGATGGGTCCAATGATACTAAGTTGTCTGGATGGCCGGGCGGAATCCGATTTGGGATCTGGTTTTCCCGATCAGTAGCTATGAGCAAAATAGAAAAAGGAAGTTGTAACAACTATAGAAATAAAAATAGCCAAAGGGATAAGAAACCCTGAAGGAGTTTCAGGGACAGAATTGCAGTAAATGAAAAGTTTATCACACAATCATAATACAGAACGGTGAAAATTACACCTATAGACCCGGATGTCCGATTGACACCGAAATTTATGAGGATTGAGGTTAAGGGCCCCTGACCCATGTTTGAAGCTTAATATGGTCAGAAAGTAGAGGAAATAATGTTCATAAATTTTAGAAAGTCTAAAAGTATATATTGTATCGTAAAACCTTAATTGGGCTCAGAGACAGATTTTTAGATTATTGTAAGGCCCAATAGTTCATTCTAAAGGCTCGATAAGAGAAGAAAAGATATGATTAGGGTTTTAGAGAAGATGAAACCCAAATATAAATATAGAATGAAAGGAAAAGAAAAAAAAGATTTTAGTTATTTTAAAGAATTAATCATGGTTAAGTTACAAACAAACTATGGTTGAGTTAAAAGTTGACCATGGTTGAGTTAAGAAATTAACCATGGTTACTCTCCATAACTTAAGAGCTAAGGCAAGGCTTCCAAGTGTGTGGGCAAGAATTTTTGGAAGAAGATATTTAGTTATGAAATTAGAAAATCAAAAGAAAAAAAGGAATGGAAGGTTAAGATTTGATCTTGAAAAGGTTGATCCAAGGGTCCAAATTTAGTATGACCATTTAACTTCATTAGATTCATCTTCTTCACCTCCATTCCACCATTTTCATGCCACACACAAGGAAGAAAGAAAGAAAAACGTGAAGAGAGAGAGAGAGGGAGAAAAAGTGGAAGATGAAGTGAAACCAAGCAAAACTACCACCATTCTTCACCAAATTTCTCCATCTTCTCCATCCTCCAACCATTTCTTCCAAAGGGCAGCTGCATATTCATCTTTTCTTCAAGGTGAAATGTTGCTCTAAGAGGGAAGAGAAGGGATTTTAGTGTGAGAAAAGCAAAGGAAGCAAGGCTTAAGCTTAAAGGGTAAGTTTTCTCCATCTTATACTTGTAAATCATATGTTTTAAGCTAGTTTTGTTAAACCCTAGCTATGAGTTATTTTTGGATAACATATGAATCATTAGAAATGGAGTTTATATGTTGAATATGAAGGCCTTGAAATGATGTTTATATGTTGAACATGAAGGCCATATGAGCTTAGTTATTGTTGTTATGTGCTGAGACTTTGGAAAACACAAAGACTATAATTTTTGGGAAAATAGAAAGCATAGGGAGATGCTGTCCGAATTTTCCCAAATTTTTTATGGTGTTTTCTCAATGTCTTAAAGTCATGTATACCAAATTTCAAGTCCTAAAACATAAAGGAAAAGGCTATGGAATTTTTAGAACCAAAGAAATGCACTTTGAGCCTAAAACGGAGCTAGATTATGTGATGACCAAAACGTGATGTTGGGGTTAGAATTTGATGATTTTATCCATTCCAATGGATTCAAAAGGGTGTTTTTAGCTAGGAATACCCATGGGAAAGCCCCCAAAACATATGGGATAAAATTCCTAAATTTTGGCCAAGAAATGCATACTAATCGGCCATAGTGAATGGGAATGGAAAGAGTTAGATTTTTCCAATTCTAATGGTCCCATTAAGTTTAAAAGGGGTCATCCTACTTTAGAAGTTAAGGTTTATGTGTTGATTATAATGAATTATCATTATGATTATAGAGTTTGATGTTGTTTTGGGAACTTCAAAAGTAAGTAAACCGAGTCCCAAGGATTGAGGAGCAAAGTTTGCTAAGGTAGTAGTTTTCCTCTCTCTTTCTTTAAGCTTATATGTTTGTATAATGATGAGTGTTATGCTATATCAAGTTGTCATTTATGCTATAAGATGAGACATGTATGCTTAGATTGTGCTTGGCTTTATATGAAATTCCTTGTATTGCTATGCGATATGTGGCACCTTAATTGGCATTATGTTATGTACTTATATACTTGCTTGTGAATGAGATTGGTTTACTACTACTGAGATTTCATAATCTCATCCCAAATATAACCCATGCTAGGTTCGAGTTCAAGCAAAGAAAGAGCAAAGAATCTGGAGACATAAATCGACGACCTTTATGTACCACATTTTGTCATGTAATTAAATATTTTAGATTACTGCGTGTATGAGTTATGTTATGATATTGTAAGGTACTTAGGTATGGAATGGAAAGACATGAATATAATTAGCCCTTGAGTAAATAAAATATGACTGATGAGCATAAGATGCAAGAATGCCTGTACTTATATGAAGGCAAAATAATAATAATAATATAACCAATGAGGGATAAAATTGTCCAATTTGTTGTAGGGGCAACTTTATATGAATTTATATGCACTCTGCTAAGTAAGTATTTTCCTGTGTAAAGGGCTTAGAGAGTTTGAAATAGTGCCCTGAATTAACCTCATACAATTTTTCTATAATTAAGTATGTATTTTCAAAGTTATATAAGAATTTGGAAATGACCAAATGAATAGTAAAATTGTATGAGGAAGTTTTAAAATGAAAAATTTTTATTAGTTCAGGTTTCCGTTGACTTCTCTCAACAATATATGAGGTAATTGTAGTAGAAAAAGGGTTATAAAATAAGGTATGACATTTATGGTATCAGAGCAAAGTTCCAGGCTCTCTAAGGGTGTATGTGGCTTGAGGATGTGGCTATAAGGCTATGTAAAGGTTTATAGAGTTATGAAAGGCCTTATATGAGGTATCTTGGGTGTGTAAAAGTGACTTATGTTTTTATTTATACTAAAGGAGTTGTAAATGGTTGTGAGTAGGTGGTCAATTATGGGTGAGATTGGCCTTTAATTCTAAAACAGAGTTAGGTGACCCAATGGTTAGAGCTCTATAATTTGTAGTGGCTCACCGGGATCAATGGCAAGCTCCAAGCTGCTAGAGAGGCTTGCCTAGAGAGGTTATGAGAGGCCTAATCTCCCTAAATGCCACACTCAGACCGGAGCAAGTAGTGAGATAGCACAGTATGCAATAAAGCTGCTACCGCACAAAGTGAGGGTTAAGAGAGTTTTTTAACCTCTAGCCATGACACCCAGATATTATGATGATGTGAAGAGCCCATAAAAGCAATTCCCTCAAGCCAAAGGTTTGAGTTATAAGTTACACTTCATAGAGCCTCGACAGCCCAGAGGTTGTAGTTAGTTATGTATGTGTACAAGTAAAGCAAGAGGTGGAATCCTCTAGCTTTAATGATGGACTACAAACAGAGTTGGTGAGGCTCGAATCACGTAGCTAAAGAAAAGCTCCTAGTTATAGCAGAGTGTACTGTGACATGAAAGGCCTTATTGGTCATATTCAGGCTAACATGAGAAATGAGTTACTATGAGGTCAATCGATGCACAGAGAGCAGGGACCCTTAATATAAGTAAAGAAAAAGAACAGTAAATGGTCAAAAAAAATTAGTAAGTAACTTGTGATTAGTGAGCCTAATAGTTGAAACTGAGAAGGAAACTCTTAGTTAATATCAAACACAGGAACAATAAGGTTGTTAAGACTTGCCTATAAGGCATTGACTCTAACCTAGAATGCTACTCTATGAAACACTGAATGACAAAGATTCAAAAGAGAATAAGAATAGGATAAGAAGTACTAAGTTCGTTGTAAGTCCATATGAGTTAATGGGACTTATTGTGAGCTACAGATCTGATGAGATAGGCAGCTCAAACTAAGTATGAGCTGAAACTTAAGAAAAGTGACCAGTAGTATCATCTAGGTGAGATGTATGAAGAGAGTACAGTGTAAAAAGAGAAATTAATTTGATTAAAAGCTCAATGAAAGTCTCCATGGATTGAGAAAGGGAAGATAAGATACCCTGAATTGGGGAGGCCACTCAGTAATGGTTTGTAAATTCCCCTAGATGGATCCCTCAGAATTATAGAGTATAGTGATAAGAGGAGCGAGGAAAAGCTAAGAAATTAGCCACAAAAGAGATGCCTTCACTTTAGTAATGACTAAATTAGTAGACTGAGCGTAGAAAAGTAAGCAGATAAGGGTCCAATAGTTAGTCTGACGAGCTCCCTAATACAAGAATAATGTAGGGTTAAGGCATATGAGTAATTAAAGCACCCAGTAGAGCATAAGTCTTCAGTAAGGCAGAATCCATACATTGAAGGTGCGTGTCTTGGATTTGGTTAATGGAACCCTAAAATTAGTATACTGTCTCCTGGGGATGAGACTAAGAGGTTGAACAAAGAGAAAGCCTAGCTCCTATATAAAAGTAGAAACAAGTTGAGAAAAACAGTAAGTGCCTTAGTACCCTCAGAGAAGCTCGAGGGAGCTAGAGACTGCCTGAGAAGGTGAGTCTTTGCATTATATAGAGAAAGAGTATAAGTCAAGAGTGTCATAGAATGTAATTCCTGAATTTCATGAAATAGAATTTTCCTACAAAAAAATGCCCTAGTTAAGAGCAAAGCAAGAGTAAGAGCGAAAAGTAGAGCCCTTTGATGTTATAGAGAGTGAATAAGTAAAGGAACTCGAGAAAATGTAAGTGCTCTTAAGCCTAAAGAAACTTGAACTGGCAACAGAAATAGCCAGTAGTAGAATATCCTCTTACCCAAATAAGAGGATAAGAAAGGTAAAAAGAGAAGAAAAATATGACAGTGTTCAAGCCGAGGATATAATAAATTGAGAATAGATATTGAGTTAATGTGCTTGAATATTTAAGAAAGCACACTTGTCCTTGGCATAGATGCCCTTCTAGCATGATACTGCCCGAAGTAAAAACAGTTGGGCATTGTAGAGAAATCTCAGGATGTAGTCTGGAAGAATCCCACTTTCCCCAAGAACACTACGAGAATAAGGCAAATAGAAAGAAGAAAGAGAGGGATACTTTAGATTATTGGGAAACTTGCAGTATATAGGCGATAGTGGCTTTAAGCTCAATCATGAGGCGCCCGTGTATTAGTGTTTGATGTTATAGTTTGCTCGCAACAATAGTTTCATGATATTAGGCCTGATCAACCTAATAGTAATGTGACTTGAGTGCGTGGCAAATAATGACATTAATCACCAAAGTGTCTCGATAATCGAAGGGTATCCTAGTTAGTCAAAGAATGAGATGAGTTAGAAAAGAAAGGTCAAGGCATTCTAGTAATATCAGAATAGTGAGAAAAGCATGCATAGAGGAATCCCCAGTAGAGAATGTCTAGTTCAGTATGCATAGCCTGAGTCTCTTATAATATGTGTAAATGAAATGAATAGGAACCAGTGCATGGCCTCTCTCCTGCCATAAACATTAACCACACCCAGAGTGTGAGATGCCTTAGTGCCAAAGCAGTCAAAAGCACAACATGGGCATAGTAAGTAACTGCAGGATATGAGAGGAAAAGATAGACAAGTACAGTTAAAGTAAGTAAGTTAATAGAGTGAGAAAAGAAAGAGGTTGAAGTGGGAACCTGAGGAGTAATTAGTGAAAAATTTAAAATGCTCCCTAGTATCAGCATGATGGGATCCTGGAGAATCAGATGACATAGAACTCACTTCCCACGAAGAGCACAATGCACCTTTGAGTTTAACCTCAACTATTATGAGCGATGGTTATCGGACTTGGTGAGCATGTATTTTACTATCAAATACAATGATCTTAAGCTTTGACATCTCCCAGAGATGGATCGCAGTAGATCCTAGCATATCACAGTGGGTTTCAGTAAACCCTAGCAGGGCTCTGAGAGGTTGCAATAGACCTAGGGGTATTAGTAGATCCCACAAAGTTACAGAGAGCCCTAGCCACAGCATGATAGTTCTTTGGTAGAGATGACAGCCTGAGATAGTTTTATAGAGTACTTATTCTCAGAGACCAGTACAGCTTCAGCTAGCTTTTATCTCAGAGACTAGAGACCTCCTGAGTTTGGAAGACTATTGCTACAAAGATATGAAGGCTTTACTCAGATAGTTAGACCATTGACTAGATCTCTCTAGAGATGAGCACAATGTATGGGATGAGGAAAGCAAGAAATAAGCTTTCCAGAGTTAGAGCCAGATAAACTACTACCCAGTAGATATTAGCCCTGACCGAGGGATAGAGAGATCCCTATATGCTAAATTATATATTTAGAAAGGGGTCAGGTGCAGTTTTAAATATGTGGTACAGTATTTCTCCATTAATCGAGACTGTGATATAGTTAGCATCCCATTAGAATTCAGCAGTAGTCAGTGGTAGTTACTCTTCGATGTTAGTACAGGACAGAGTAAGAGCATGATGATTAGTCATTAAGCCAAGGAGTTATATAAGCCCTCTTGAGTGAATAAAGAGAGTAAAACACAAGTTTAGACCTAAACAGGCAAAGGTAAGAAAAGACCAGTTAGCAAGGATATAAGAAATGTTAGATGAGAATGTACCCCAAATTTCGAGGACAAAATTTATTTAGGGGGGGAGAAATGTAACATCTGATTTTATGAAAATTCAAGAAAACGTAAGGAAACATAAGAAACGTAGCATATGGTTTCTCCATCAACGTACGAAATTCACTAGATATGAAAGGAAGTCCCCCAAATAGAATAAATTGAGGTCTAATAAAATTAGAATAATATTCTAGACCGTAAATAATGATGAGTCAAAGCCAGAGGTGCTCTAAAATTGGGGCTAAAATAGATGAAAAAAAAAGATCAGAAAAAGGTCTCGAAGAGCCTCCAAAGTCAAGTATGAAGGAGCCAAGGACTAAAATACAAAGAAAAGTTATATGCCGGGTAAAATGTATAAATTTTCCTCAAGTTCAGGGAACCTTAGTTTCACCCTCTATTCGTGGCTTTAAGCACGAATATCAAAAAATCAGGTAAGAATCTTAGAAATCCATAACCCACAGTTAAACTCAGTTTGATGAGACGGGTCCAATGATACCAAGTTGTCCAGATAGCCGGGCGAGATCCGGTCTGGGATCTAGTTTTCCTGATCAGTAGCCATGAGCAAAATAGAAAAAGGAGGTTGTAACAACTATAGAAATAAAAATAGCTAAAGGGCTAAGAAACCTTAAAGGAGTTTTAGGGATAGAATTGCAGTAAATGAAAAATTTATAGCACAATCAGAATACAGAACAGTGAAAATTACACCTATAAACCTGGATCTCCGATTGATACCAAAATTTATGAGGATTGAGGTTAAGGGCCCCTGACCCATGTTTGAAGCTTAATATAGCCAAAAAGTAGAGGAAATAATATTCATAAATTTTAGAAAGTCTAAAGGTATGTATTGTACCGTAAAACCTTAATTGGGCTCAAACACAGATTTTTAGACTGCTGTAAGGCCCAATAGTTCATTCTAAAGGCTCGATAAGAGAAGAGAAGATATGATTAGGGTTTTAGAGAAGATGAAACCCAAATATAAATATAGAATGAAAGGAAAAGAAGAAAAAGATTTTAGTTATTTTAAAGAATTAACCATGGTTAAGTTAGAAACTAATTATGGTTGAGTTAAAAGTTGACCATGGTTGAGTTAAGAAATTAACCATGGTTACTCTCCATAACTTAAGAGCTAAGGCAAGGCTTCCAAGTGTGTGGCCAAGAATTTTCGGAAGAAGATATTTAGTTATGAAATTAGAAAATCAAAAGAAAAAAAGGAATGGAAGGTTAAGATTTGATCTTGAAAAGGTTGATCCAAGGGTCCAAATTTAGTATGACCATTTAACTTCATTAGATTCATCTTCTTCACCTCCATTCCACCATTTTCACGCCACACACAAGGAAGAAAGAAAGAAAAACGTGAAGAGAGAGAGAGAGGGAGAAAAAGTGGAAGATGAAGTGAAACCAAGCAAAACTACCACCATTCTTCACCAAATTTCTCCATCTTCTCCATCCTCCAACCATTTCTTCCAAAGGGCAGCTGCTTATTCATCTTTTATTCAAGGTGAAATGTTGCTCTAAGAGGTAAGAGAAGGGATTTTAGTGTGAGAAAAGCAAAGGAAGCAAGGCTTAAGCTTAAAGGGTAAATTTTCTCTATCTTATACTTGTAAATCATATGCTTTAAGCTAGTTTTGTTAAACCCTAGCTATGAGTTATTTTTGGATAGCATATGAATCATTAGAAATGGAGTTTATATGTTGAATATGAAGGCCTTGAAATGATGTTTATATGTTGAACATGAAGGCCATATGAGCTTAGTTATTGTTGTTATGTGCTGAGACTTTGGAAAACGCAAAGACTGTAATTTTTGGGAAAATAGAAAGCATGGGGAGATGCTGTCCGAATTTTCCCAAAATTTTTATGGTGTTTTATTAATGTCTTAAAGTCATGTATACTAAATTTCAAGTCCTAAAACATAAAGTAAAAGGCTATGGAATTTTTAGAACCAAAGAAACGCACTTTGAGCCTAAAACGGAGCTAAATTATGTGATGACCAAAACGTGATGTTGGGGCTGGAATTTGATGATTTTATCCATTCCAATGGATTCAAAAGGGTGCTTTTAGATAGGAATACCCATGGGAAAGCCCCCAAAATGCATGGGATAAAATTCCTAATTTTTGGCCAAGAAATGCATACTAATCGGCCATAGTGAATGGGAATGGAAAGAGTTAGATTTTTCCAATTCCAATGGTCCCATTAAGTTTAAAAGGGGTCATCCTACTTTAGAAGTTAAGGTTTATGTATTGATTGTAATGAATTATCATTATGATTATAGGGTTTGATATTGTTTTGGGAACTCCAAAAGCAAGTAAACCGAGTCCCAAGGATTGAGGAGCAAAGTTTGCTAAGGTAGTAGTTTTCCTCTCTCTTTCTTTAAGCTTGTATGTTTGTATAATGATGAGTATTATGCTATATCAAGTTTTCATTTATGCTATAAGATGAGACATGGATGCTTAGATTATGCTTAGCCTTGTATGAAATTCCTTGTATTGCTATGCGATATGTGGCACCTTAATTGGCATTATGTTATGTACTTATATGCTTGCTTGTGAATGAGATTGGTTTACTACTACTGAGATTTCGTAATCTCACCCCAAATATAACCCATGCTAGGTCTGAGTTCAAGCAAAGAAAGAGCAAAGAATTTGGAGACATAAATCGAGGACCTTACTTTTATGTACTACATTTTGTCATGTAATTAAATATTTTAGATTACTGCGTGTATGAGTTATGTTATGATATTGTAAGGTACTTAGGTATGAAATGGAAAGTCATGAATATAATTAGCCTTGAGTAAATAAAATATGACTGGTGTGCATAAGATGCAAGAATGCCTGTACTTATATAAAGGCAAAATAATAATAATAATAATATAACCAATGAGGGGTAAAACTGTCCAATTTGTTGTAGGGGCAACTTTATATGAATTTATATGCACTTTGCTAAGTAAGTATTTTCCCCGTGTAAAGGGCTTAGAGAGCTTGAAATAGTGCCCTGAATTAACTTCATATGATTTTTCTATAATTAAGTATGTATTTTTAAAGTTAGATAAGAATTTGGAAATGACCAAATGAATAGTGAAATTGTATGAGGAAGTTTTAAAATAAAAAATTTTTATTAGTTCAGGTTTCTGTTGACTTCTCTCGCCAATATATGAGGTAATTGTAGTAGGAAAAGGGTTATAAAATAAGGTATGACAATCAATACCACCTATAATCCATGAAGAAGAGTCAAGTGCTTTTAATAGACAACAAGCAACATAGTGGTAAGACAGTTAATTTACCGAACAATATAAGCAGAGAGACATACTTGTCAACAATATCTAACACAAATATGAAATAGCAAAGTGAATAGGCATATTGCATCTAAAGATAGGACATGAATGAAATACAAGAATTGTCTCAACGTAATTGATATTCAGTAATTGCAAGATATTTAAGAGATTTCTACATGCATCTACATGCATAAAATAGAGAAGGTATCACAACAATATTTATTCTCTCTTGACCATTAGGACTTAGAGACCGCCAGGCCCAGCACTTAGACCGTACCGCACTGGCTTCAGTAGGCTTGCTAGGCCCAGTACTTAGATCGTGTCGCATTGGCTTCGGCAGGCTCAAGCCTAGCTCGTCTTGCACTGCCATGACATAGCAGGCTCACCCTTGCTTCCTTTACTGAGGCATCCCCCAGTGGGTACCTAAGGAAAGTCATATAAAATGCTACCATAAAATGTCATCCAAGCCATCATTTGATCAAGGCATATAGGTATATTTAGTAAAGAACTGCCTTGCACAACTCTGCGCATAAATAATCTCAGTAGCATAATTGTGTACTAGAGTCAGTAAATTAATGGTTTAGAAAAGTATTTTTGAAATTAGACATCCAACACAACAGTAGCAACTCAATGGCCAATTCTGGCACACATAGGGCTCATCCCCTGGATAAGGCTACTCCGCCATATATATTGGTTAGTCCTTTACCAAATAACCCATGCTCATATAATCAGGCTACAAACAACATATTATCCATGTCAAGAAATCAGACAACATATCAGCACAACAAACAACGCAATTTCAGAACACATGTTATCATATATTCTATTCTTGACATAATACTTTATAATTTTAAGCTATCATAAATAAGCTCCAAAACTTACAAAATAAATATCAGCATAATCCAGACAGCACATAGGATATCTTAGACCATAATAATCATGCAAAACATATCAAATATCATCAAGGAAATTTCAAGAACCTTTTGGTCAACACTTTTTCTCTAAGATTTGACTTTTTATACAATGATCCATAATTCACCAAAATTTCACCATAGGCCTTATTTTTCATGTAGATTAACCTAATTTAGTTGGGTTTAAGAAAATTCTTCCCTAGGTATATGTACATGTGTTGGGCGATCCTATGCATCCAAAAAGACATGTGATTTTGCTTCATTTTCATGTCACCAAATAGCCACACATACATATTCAATGATGATAAACAAAAGCCCTCAATCAATTTCTAAAGATTTCATATGTATTGTACAATTTTCTCAAGTTAAGATTCTAGGGTTCCTTGCCAATTTCTTCATGAAAATCAAAGTTGTATTAATCTTCCTCTTCCTTAGGCTTTCTTCCATCACTTCTCCCTTTATTTTCTCTTCAATTTCTCCTATGGCATCTTAAAACACAAAGCTTCTTGATTTGTAGAAAAATTGCCAAGATTAGGAATTTTCTTGAATCACATGAATCCATCAGCCATATACATGATTTCTCCATCTTTTCTTCATCTTTTCTTGGCTAGAATCCATGGAAACAACAAAATTTCCCATCCCCTCTTGCCATGGACGAAAATTTAAGAAAAAGAGAAGAGAAACTTCGTGGAGAAAAATAGAAGAAAAACTAAGAAGAAGAAAGGCTATCTATGTTTCCTTAGCTCTACGATGTTGGATTTTCCCTGGTGGCTTTTCCTTTTCTCTTCCTTCTCTCTTCTCTTCTTCCTTAGGCCAAGCTCCTTCTCCTTCTCCTTCTCTTTCTCTTTGTCTTGGCCGAATTTTGGTGTGTATTTCGTGTGTGAGAAAATGGCATGAAAGTGTGGATGGTTCATATATATATTCTAGTTATGAATGGTCAAGATTTAATTAACTTTAAGGTGGAAGATCTTGGCCTTTAGATTACATGAATGATCAAGATTTAACCTTGAAATAAGAGATAAAATGTAGGCCTTTAGATTAGATCAAAGGTGATGGTTTGATCTTGAAAAGGTGAAGAAATCTAAGCCATTAGATTTCATTAACGGTTTAAGATCGTATCACGTTTTATGGACGAATATTAGTTATTGGATTATCCAAGTTACTTTTTCGTAAAGTGTGAAGATAAGGTTGCATTTAATGCTGCTTAAGTCAGCGTCTATGTCATGCTTAAGTCGGCGATAACTTTTTCGTAATGTGTGAGATTTCCAAGATTTGCTGACACAAGCCTGTGTAATCACTCCGTAGCTTATGTAGCTTCCAAAATTCTCTTCCAACTTCCAGCTTCTTCTTCACACATGGCGCCGCATCATCTCTCTCTCTTTTCTACATGGCGCCACATCAGCACCTTCCCAGCTACCTGGTGCCACGTTAGCTCTTCCTCGGTTAAACTTACAAAATTGTCACTGTTTTCCTAGGTTTTCCATAATATCTTATAAAATCTGCATTTTCTAAGTTCTCTGCTAATGTGGGTCCCATTTAATGTTTCCAAAAGTCCTGAGGAGTCTCCAAAGTCAAGTATGAGGAGGCGGGGATTAAAATGCAAAGAAAAGTTATATACTAGGCAAAATATATAACTTGCCTGAAAGTTTAGAGAACTCTAGTTTCACCCTCTATTCGTGGCTTTAGGCGTAAATATCAAGAAATTGGGTAAGAATCTCATAAATCCGTAACCCACGGTTAAACTCAGTTTGATGAGGCGAATTTAATGATGTCATGTTGTCCCGATGGCCGGGCGGGATCCAGTTCGAGATCTAGTTAGCCAGATCATTAGCCATGAGCTAGATAGAAAAGAAGTTGTAATAACTATAGAAATAGAAATAGCTAAAGGGCTAAGAAACCCTGAAGGAGTTTCAGGAGTTATTTATTCCCCTAATATTCTCATTCCTTCTAGAAAAACTATCAAGTTTTGTTCGGGTGGCAAATGATAATTTTGCCCTTAGACCCTCTAAAATCTCAAAAATTCCTATGGGTCCTATTCAGCTCATACTTCTCATATACGAAGCTATTTCATTCAAATTATTTTTATTAAAGTTTAATAAATTCATTACATAAAATACTAAATAATTAGAAAATCTTAATTTTATGGATGTTACATTTCTCCCCCCCCTAAAAAGAAATTTTATCCTCAAAATTTTTTAAATATGTACCTTAATTAAATAATTTTGGATATTTCCGTCGCATCTCTTCTTCCATTTCCCAAGTTGCTTCTTCGAGTGTCATTCCTTCCCATGCCACTTTCACTAAAGGAATTGTCTTATTCCTTAACCATTTCTGGTCAGTGTCCAGTATTGATATTGGTCTTACCATGTATGTTAGATTTTCTTGAAGTTGTATCGATTCATTATCTAAGATATGTGAAGGATCAAAAATATATTTTCTCAATTGGGATACATGGAAAACATTATGAAGGTTTGACAATGGGGGTGGTAAGGCTAATTGATAGGCTACCAAGCCAATTCTTTTGAGAATTTGGTATGGACCAAGATATCAAGGATTTAGCTTTTTGGTTTAGATAGCTCTGCCTATGCCAGTGGTAGGAGTAACTTTAAGGAAAACATGATCTCCTTCATTGAATTCTAGAGGTTTTCTTCTTTGATCAGAATAACTCTTTTGCCTACTTTGGGCTATGAGTAACTTTTCTCTAATTCTCTTAACTTGATCTGTGGTTTGTTGAATTAGCTCAAGCCTTAGTAAAGACCTTTCTCCAACTTCATACCAACACACAGGGAATCTACACTTACGTCTGTACAAAGCTTCATAAGGGCCCATCCCAAACTGGAATGGTAGCTATTATTATAAGCAAACTTTGCTAATGGTAAGTATTTATCCCAATTTCCTTTTTGTTCCATTACACAAGCTCTAAGCATGTCTTCTAGAGTTTGAATAGCTCTCTCAATTTGTCCATCTATTTGAGGATGATATGCTGTACTAAGGCATAATCTAGTCCTAAAGGCAGCTTGAAAAAGATTTCTAAAATTGAGAAGTAAATCTAGGATCCCTATCTGAAACAGTATTAGAAGGTACTCCATGTAATCTCACAATCTCCTGTATATACAATTGAGCTAATCTATCCAAAGAATCAGTAATCTTTATGGGTAAGAAGTGAGCGGATTTAGTCAATCTATCTATAATGACCCAAATGGCATCATGTCCTGATTGGGTTCTAGGTAGCCCCATCACAAGGTCCATGGATATACTGTCCCACTTCCATTCAGGGATTTCTAGAGGTTGCAACAATCCTAAAGGTTTTTGATGTTCTATTTTTACTTTTTGACACACTAAACATCTAGACACAAATTCAGCTATATCTTTTTTCATTCCTGGCCACCAATAAAATTTCCTGAGATCATGGTACATCTTTGTAGATCTAGGATGGATGGTAAATTGACTTTTATGAGCTTCTTCTAGAATTAATTTCCTAAGTTCTCCACTAGGCACACATAATCTACCTTGAAACATTTTAGTTCCATCTTCAACTCTAGTAAGTCCAGGTTGTTTATTATGATTTTGTAAGGTTATATCAGATTCTTGGGCTTTTCTAATCTGGTTCCTCAAATCACATGAGATTTCAAGCTTGCTCAATTCATAACCTTCAGGTGACTTAGTGAGAGATGTAGGGAAATCTCTGATTTGCTCAATTAAATTCATCTCTCTTATCATTAAAGATGATACATGTAAAGATTTTCTACTCAAAGCATCTGCCACTACATTGGTCTTTCCTGGGTGATATTGTAACTTAAAGTCATAGTCTTTTAATAATTCCATCCATCTTCTTTGCCTCATATTGAGTTCTTTCTATTCAAAAAAATATTTAAGGCTTTTATGGTCGCTAAAGATTTGAAAAGTTGCCCCGTATAAATAATTCTCCAAATTTTCAAAGCAAACACTATAGCTGCTAATTCTAGGTCATGGGTAGGGTAATTTTCTTTATGAGGTCTCAATTGCCTAGAAGCATAGGATACTACTCTCCTATCTTGCATTAAGACACATCTTAACCCTTTCCTTAATGCATCACTATATACTTCAAAGATCCCTAAAGGATTAGGTATGGTTAACACTGGAGTAGTGGTGAGTTTTTCCTTCAAAGTATGGAAACTTTGTTCACATTCTATGGTCCAAATAAAATGACTTCCTTTCTTAGTCAATTTGGTCAAAGGTAAAGCTATTTGAGAAAATCCCTTTATAAATCTACGATAATACCCAGCCAATCCTAAGAAACTTCTAATTTCAGTGACAGTCTTTGGTCTTTCCCACTTAAGCACAACTTCTACTTTACTAGGGTCAACTGACACACCTTGAATAGAAATCACATGACCTAAAAATTTTACTTTAGATAACCAAAAATCACAATTTTCTAATTTAGCATACAATTATTTTCCTTTAAGAATTTGCAAAACCATTCTTAAGTGTTTTTCATGTTCTTCCTTGCTCCTTGAACAAACCAGGATATCATCTATAAACACTACCACAAATTGATCCAAGTAAGGTTTGAAAATTCTATTCATATAGTCCATAAACACTGCAGGTGCATTGGTGAGTCCGAATGACATTACCAAGAACTCATAATGGCCATATCTAGTTCTAAAAGTAGTTTTAGGGATATCTTCTTCTTTTACTCAGATTTGATGATATCCAAATTTTAAGTCTATTTTGGAAAAGATAGAGGCTCCTCTAAGTTGATCAATCAGGTCATTTATTCTTGGAAAAGAGTATTTATTCTTGATGGTTACCTTATTCAATTGTCTATAATCGATACATAACCTAACACTCCCATCTTTCTTAGGCACAAACAACACTAGTGCTCCCCAAGGTGAAACACTAGGCCTAATACATTTCTTTTCTAATAATTCATTGATTTGGCTTTTTAGCTCTTGCAATTCAAGAGGAGACATCCTATAAGGAGTAATGGACATTGGTCCTGTTCCAGGTAAAAGGTCAATGGAAAATTCTATTTCTCTCTTAGGGGGTAAACTTGGAATTTCATCTAGGAAAACTTTAGAAAACTCACAAACCATAGGAATTCGAGTTATCTCTACTTTAACCTTTTATGAATTCAAGAGGGAGATTTCTACATCCATTAAATCATCTTCCTTCCCATAAGAATTGGCAGAGATCTTTGGAGGAATAAAAATAGTCTTATTATGACAGTCAAGTGTGACATGGTTAACAGATAGCCAATCCATTCCCAAAATGACAACAAGATCAGTCATAGGTAAACAGATAAAGTCAACAACAAAATCTTGTCCACAAACATGGATAGGACAGTTTTGGCAAACATGGAAAGTAATAACCTTTTTGGTAGGGGTAATCATAGCAAGATCATAAGGTAAAATAGAGGTAAAAAGTTGTAAATTCCTTACACAATCTACAGATATAAATGAATGGGTAGTTCCAAAATCAAATAGTATAGGTAAAATATTTTTTTTAATATAGCATGTACCTTGTATCAACTAGACGACTAAGCCACATCTCTTTTATCTAAGGAATAGACCCTCCCTTGATGTTGTGGTCAGGTTAGATTTTGCTCCTTTTTCCATTGTGGACAATTTTTTATAAGATGTACCATATGACCATACTTATAACAAGTAGGAGGTCCTAATGAGCATGACTTACCATAAGGTTGCTTCGCACACCTCCTACATACCATGGTATTATCCGATTTGAGTTGGTAAGGGGCAGGTTTCTTCTCATTTTGTAAATTCTTTTGAAAAGGTTTGTTGTTTCTTCTCTTCTTTCATCCTCATTTCTTCTATTTTCATTCTAACTATTTTCCTGTAGGTGTTGCAGGATCCGGTGCATAGTAGCGGCCTGCTCCCGAATAGCTAAGGCTAATCCCTACAGAGTCTCATCAGCACTATTTGAATTTCTATTAAGATTTCATTGGGTCGTCATGATTTTCCTGCTTACACAATTAAATATTATTGAGGTGATCAGGCTCAATAGTGAAAACAAAAAAATACAACACCCTTATTTATAATAGTACTGACATAATTAGCATACAGGTAAGGAAACACTAGTAATCTCCTATCTGTACACTAACCCCGAAACAAGGTCTAGCCTTAACTCTTTCAGGACTTCACCTAGATCAATCTCAATAACCATACACAAAGGCACCGATAGATCAACTTGCT
Source organism: Erythrophleum ivorense (assembly GCA_026724425.1). NCBI lineage: Eukaryota > Viridiplantae > Streptophyta > Magnoliopsida > Fabales > Fabaceae > Erythrophleum > Erythrophleum ivorense. Next base: position 142,380 of record JAIUCV010000622.1, on the reverse strand, counting down.
CTGATACCATAAATGTAACATCTCTTCTAATACCCTTCTTTATCTTATATATTTGTGAAAAATCCCTTATTTAAGTTTAATCACTTTTTCTAGTTTAATTATTCCTTCACAATAAAATCTGATGAAAGGCATAGTGGACTACAGCAATAACGACAATACACTGTAATTTATACAAAACTAGTTTAAGAGTTCCTTCGTAAGGGAATGAAGTCATACAAGTCACATCACATCAAAAGGGAATCTATCCTATAGCCATTCAAAAAGAAAGTTCTGAGATAACAAAAGGGTCAGTATCAGCGACTGGACCTATGTTTATGCAAATGGAGGAGCTAGAGGGTCAACTCCACCCACTGGAAATGTGTGGGACTCTAGCTCTCTTGGGGACACAAAATATATCGGTACAGTACGAACAACATCATCATATGATATGATGCGTATATTATGGATGACGAAGACCCATCCTCAAAGTGGGAATTGGATCCACTCCGCCTGGAGTTTTAGGGTCACTTGATAAATCGGCATCTAAGAAAAATATAAACTACAATAGAGTGAGAAATAATTTTTTCAGTAACATAGATAGGATCAATACCACTTAATATCCATGAAGAAGAGTCAAGTGCTTTTAACAGACAACAAGCAATATAGTGGTCAGACAGTTAATTTACTGAACAATATAAGCAGAGAGACATACTTATCAGTAATATCTAACATGAATAAGAAATACCAAAGTGAATAGGCATATTACATCTAAAGATAGGACATGAATGAAATACAAGAATTGTCTCAATGTAATTGATATTCAGCAATTGCAAGATATTCAAGAGATTTCTACATGCATCTACATGCATAGAATAGAGAAGGTATCACAACAATATTTATTCTCTCTTGACCATTAGGCCTTGGAGACCGCCAGGCCCAACACTTAGACCGTACCACATTGGCTTCAGTATGCTTGCTAAGCCTAGCACTTAGATCGTGCTGCACTGGCTTCAGCAGGATCAAGCCCAACTCGTCTTGCACTGCCATGACATAACAGGCTCACCCCTGCATACTGAGGCATCCCCCAGTGGGTACCCAAGAAAGTCATATAAAATGCTACCATAAAATGTCATCCAAGCCATCATTTGATCAAGGCATATAGGTATATTTGGGAAAGAACTACCTTGCAGAACACTGCACATAAATAATCTCAATAGCATGACTATGTACTGGAGTCCGAAAATTAATGGTTTAGAAAAGTATTTTTGAAATTAGACATCCAACATAATAGTAGCTACTCAATGGCCAACTCTGGCACACACAGGGCTCATCCCCTGGATAAGGCTACTCCACCATATATATTGGTCATTCCTTTACCAAATAACCTATGCTCATATAATCAGGCAACAAATAACATATTATCCATGTCAAGAAATCAGACAGCATATCAGCACAACAAACAACGCAATTTCAGAACACATGTTACCATATATTCTATTCTTGACATAATACTGCATAATTTTTCAACTATCATAAATAAGCTCCAAAATTTATAAAATAAATATCAGCATAATCTAGACAGCACATAGGACATCTTAGACCATAATAATCATGCAAAACATATCAAATATCATTAGGGAAAATTCAAGAACCTTTGGTCAATACTTTTTCTCCAAGATTTGACTTTTTATATAATGATCCATAATTCACCAAAATTTCACCATAGGCCTTATTTTTCATGTAGATTAACCTAATTTAGTTGGGTTTAAGAAAATTCTTCCTTAGGTATATGTGCATGTGTTGGTTGATCCTATGCATCCAAAAAGACATGTGATTTTGCTTCATTTTCATGTCACCAAATAGCCACACATACATATTCAATGATGATAAACAAAAGCCCTTAATCAATTTCTAGAGATTTCATATGTATTGTACAATTTTCTCAAGTTAAGATTCTAGGGTTCCTTGCCAATTTCTTCATGAAAATCAAAGTTGTATTAATCTTCCTCTTCCTTAGGCTTTCTTCCATCACTTCTCCCTTTATTTTCTCTTCAATTTCTCCTATGGCATCTTAAAACACAAAGCTTCTTGATTTGTAGAAAAATTGCCAAGATTAGGAATTTTCTTGAATCACATGAATCCATCAGCCATATACATGATTTCTCCATCTTTTCTTCATCTTTTCTTGGCTAGAATCCATGGAAACAACAAAATTTCCCATCCCCTCTTGCCATGGACGAAAATTTAAGAAAAAGAGAAGAGAAACTTCGTGGAGAAAAATAGAAGAAAAACTAAGAAGAAGAAAGGCTATCTATGTTTCCTTAGCTCTACGATGTTGGATTTTCCCTGGTGGCTTTTCCTTTTCTCTTCCTTCTCTCTTCTCTTCTTCCTTAGGCCAAGCTCCTTCTCCTTCTCCTTCTCTTTCTCTTTGTCTTGGCTGAATTTTGGTGTGTATTTCGTGTGTGAGAAAATGGCATGAAAGTGTGGATGGTTCATATATATATACTAGTTATGAATGGTCAAGATTTAATTAACTTTAAGGTGGAAGCTCTTGGCCTTTAGATTACATGAATGATCAAGATTTAACCTTGAAATAAGAGATAAAATATAGGCCTTTAGATTAGATCAAAGGTGATGGTTTGATCTTGAAAAGGTGAAGAAATCTAAGCCATTAGATTGTATTAATGGTTTAAGATCGTATCACGTTTTATGGACGAATATTAGCCATTGGATTATCCATGTTACTTTTTTGTAAAGTGTGAAGATAAGGTTGCATTTAATGTCGCTTAGGTTACCATCTATGTCATGCTTAAGTCAGCGGTAACTTTTTCATAATGTGTGAGATTTCCAAGATTTGCTGACACAAGCCTGTGCAATCATTCCATAGCTCATGCAGCTTCCAAAATTATCTTCCAACTTCTAGTTTCTTCTTCACACCTGGCGCTGCATCATCTCTCTCTCTTTTCTACATGGCGCCACATCAGCACCTTCCCAGCTACCTGGTGCCACGTCAGCTCTTTCTCGGTTAAACTTACAAAATTGTCACTGTTTTCTTAGGTTTTCCATAATATCTTATTAAATCTGCATTTTCTAAGTTCTTTGCTAATGTGGGTCCCATTTAATGTTTCCAAAAGTCTCGAGGAGTCTCCAAAGTCAAGTATGAGGAGTCGAGGACTAAAATGCAAAGAAAAGTTATCAAGTTTTAGGGGTTATTTATTCCCCTAATATTCCCATTCTTTCTAGAAAAGCTATCAAGTTTTGTTTGGGTGGCAAATGACAATTTTGCCCCTAGACCCTCTAAACTCTCAAAAATTCCTATGGGTCCTATTCAGCTCATACTTCTCATATACGAAGCTATTTCGTTCAAATTCTTTTTATTAAATTTTAATCAATTCATTACATAAAATACTAAATAATTAGAAAATCTTAATTTTAGGGATGTTACATGTTGTGGGTGCAACGTGAGAGTGTATGAAACTATGCACAAGTGAGCTACAACACCATTTGTATAAGTGAATGAAATAGGTGATTGCCTACATGTTTTGAAGGTGTAAATAAGAGTGAAAGAATGCTATAGTAAGTGAGGGAATAGATAAAGTATATATCCATGCAAGCTATATGGGTGAATGGAGGGGAAACCACGTGGAAATGAATTTGTGCAAGGGTTGGAGGACATGAATGAGATGAACATGCTACATGGAATGTGCATGAAACAGAACCCATGAATGATGCATCCTCTTCCATCCAAAAATGCTTCTTTTTAGTTGCAAAGTGTGGCTTCCTTCATGTAGTTTAGCTTTTGATTCAATCTTGAAGCTTCAATCATTTTCCAAATTAATTTCCATCTTTAAAATTCCCATTGCCCAACAAAAAATCTGTAAAAATAGTAAGAAAAATTCAATAGGAAAAAATTCACAAATTTATTTAAAGAAATTTATGCATTAAAATCAATCATTTTGCAACTTAATTCCTAAAGTGCAGAAAATGGCCATTAAATTCAATTATCATATAATAAAATATAATTAGCCATATTCAATTATTAAAGTGCCAAAATTTGAGGAAAAAAAGTATATGAAAATGAGCAATTATCAGACATATTGAAATGTGTGAGCATTTAAGAAACATTCTTAGCATTTAAATAAGTCATACATAGTATGCATAAGCTTGCCAAGTGAGTGGATTAGTCTCACCTATTGACTTATGGATTTTGGACTTGCCTCACTCAATTTCTCTAAGAGATTATGACTCAATCTTACTCTTGGGAGTCAATCTCACTCTTGGGAGACTCTTTGCTTTGTCTCAACCAAACTCAAGGGTTTTTGGCTTATCCTCACCATGGCTAGAGGGTTCTTGGTTTCTTCACACTCAAGCAAACTAAGGAAAGCATATAAAATATCATTTGAATGCATAAAACATCATTATGGTACCATGAAATAAAATCTCATGCTAAAATTTTCATAGCTCAAAACATATATACATACATTCAAAAACAATGTAAGCACACAATCATGCATGAAAGAAGGTGGAGAGAGCTACCTAGCTTGCATTCACATACTTTTTTCTTGAGTCTTGAGTCCTCTCCCTTGACCTCACACGTACAAAAAGGTGGAGATCATTTCCATTGGCCTAGACACATCATATGGAAGCTAATTACACTCTTGAATCACATTCTAAGGCCACACATTCATTAGAAAAGCTAGGTGACTCATAAGGTCTTTTTTGGTTCCATAATGCACTTAATGAAGTCATCTTAAGAAAAAATTATCTTGGCTCTATTCTTTTCATTCATTTATGATTCTTGACTTCATTGAAACCTCTTGGAGTCATCATACAATCAAATTAAGGAGCCTAGCTATGTGTTACTTCTTTAAGCCACAATATGGAACATATAAGGCCATCTCACTTTTTATGGTTTCTAAAGTTTTTTTAAGGCTTCCTCTCATACTCTCCCATCATACATGACACAAAACTAAGCTTGGAACAAATTAAAACTACTCCTTGGTGCTTCATCTAGCCTAGGCCGAAACTATGCACTATATGAACACCAAGTGAGTTTGCTTCCTTTTCTTGATGGAAGATGCATATGAGGAGCCTTCTAGGGATCTAAAGAACTCATCCAAACATTCATTTAGGCCTAGGAACAATTGCATTAAATCATATTTTCAAGGGAGCTCATGAAATCCTAGGTTTGCTATCTTGAAAATCAATGGCTTTTACTTGGATTTCTTTATATATTCTTACTCTCCTCCCTTAAATTCATAGAATTCACCTTTGGTTCTACCCAAAATTCAAGTCCTCTTGCAGCTACATATATGGGGAAAAATAGGGAGAAGAAGGGGGAAGGAGTAGCTATCATAGAATGAAGATTTTACCTTGTTTCCATGGCTTTTCTTGCTTGTTTCTCATTTTCCTTGGCCTTCTCTCTTCAAATCCGAATTTTCCCCTCTGTTCTTTTCTTAAAATAGATCCATATACTTCAATAAAACCATAGGAAAGAAAGGAAAATGGAGGATAAGGGGTTTGCTAAAGAGAAACCATGAAAAAATCAAGAAATTCCATACCTTTCTTGCCTTTTTCTTCCTCCTTTTCTTCCTCTCTTGTTGAACCTCAAGGAGCTATTTTTTTTTATGTAATTTGGTTAGAGGAGGTCATGCATAAAAAGGTAGGAGAAAAAGGGAGAAGTGTGTGGGAGCTCTAGAAACACACTTGTTTAAAAATTTCAATTTTGTTCTTCCATAATGGCAATTTTGTTTCGGCTTCGTTTTAGATCATTTTTTAGAATCATCTTTTCCATTATAAAATTTGGTTCCAAATTCAAAAAAATTCCTTTGGAATCACTCAATTTGGAGCTAAAACCTTACTGAACGAATCCATTAAAGTTTAGGCTCACTGACATTGGAAAATGTACACCAGAGGGGTTTTACCTGTCTTAGGGCTTCTCATGGTTTTTGGGGCCTCTGGGAACCTTGGGCAACTCAAATTTTCCATTTAAAAAGCCCTCCTATGTGGTTTTCCAAAAGTTACTCTTATTTACGAAAATGCCATTATGTTTCGTTAGTTTTTGTCACAAATTGTTTCATCATCCTAGCCCCATTTTTTTTCTGTCTAAGCCTAGGATTCTCATTTTTAAGAGTCTAGAATGCTTCCTTAATTTTTTGAGACCTTAACTAAGTTATTTTGGGGGACTTGCTTTTATATTCGGTGAATTTCGTTCGCTTATAGAGAAACCATATGTTACGTTTCTCACATTTTCTCTCATTTTCAGAGAACTGGATATTACGGAAAGCTCTTGAGAAAAGCATGAATTCAAGGTAAATCCATGAGTTTTCATGCCTTTTCTTCCTTGCTCCCTTTATGTATGGTTCAACCATTATATGGACAGCCAAGAGGAAGTTATTTTTGAACCAAACCAAGGATGAATCCTAGGATTTAGAGTATGAGAAACAAGAATATGCAATGAAATCCAAGAAAGAACCATTGATTTGCAAGATGTCTAGCTTAGGGTTTCACTTACACCTTGGTTTGTAGGAAACTTTCTAGCCATAATTTAAGGTGTCTAAGAGTTTGTGTGAGTTTCTAAGACACCAAGAGAGCCTCCCACATGCTTCTCCCATCAAAGAAATCAAAATTACTCCTTTGGTGTCCTTAAGAAGCATAGCCTCAACCTAGCATGGAATGAGCATCAAGGGAGTGTTTTAATTTCTTCCAAGCTTGGTTTTGTATCATATATAATGGGAAAAGATGAGAGAAAACCTTGGAAAAAATTTTAGGAAGCCTAGGAAGTGAGATGGTATCATAGGTTTCATATTATAACTTAAAAAAGCAACATGTAGTTAGACTAATAAATTAATTGTGTGATGGCTCTAAGAGGCTTAAATGGAGTCAAGAACCATAAATGGATGGAAAGAATAGAGCTAAGATCATGGATGATGGGTGTTGCTTCATTAGGTGTATTATGGAACCATAAATAAGCCATAGGAACAATCTAGCTTTTGAAATGAATGTGTAGCCTTAGAAATTATTTCAAGGGTGTAATTGTCTCCCATATTATGTGTCTAGGCCAAAGGAACCAAGTCTCACATCCTTGTGAGTGTGTGGCCAAGGGAAAGGAACCAAATTCAAGGAGAAAAGTGTGTTGTTGTCCGCCAAGGTAGCTCTTTCTTCTTTTTTAATGCATGAATGGTTGTTTATCTTGTCTTGAATTTGTGTGCATGTTTTAAGCTATGAAAGATGTTTTAACATGTATCTATATGCCATGGTATCATAATGCTTTGTTATGCACTTGAATAATGCCTTATGAACATGTTTTGGTTTACTTGAGTGTGATGAAACTAAAAGTCCCTAAAAATGGGTGAGACAAAGTCAAAAGTCTTTAAAGAGTGATGCTTAGTCAAAAACCCCTTAAAAAGAATAGGTGAGGCAAGTTCAAAATCTCCCAAGAGAAGTGGATGAGGCTAAGCCATCTTCTTGGCAAACCTATGTATACTTTATATGACTTATTAAGTGCAAGAAATATTCCATTATGATTATGCCCTCCATGATATCCATGCATGCATTTTAGACTCAGATTTGCATTCTTTAAGTATGGTTGAAAGGGAGAAGAGCTATTAGGATTTCTAGAATCTCATTCCTTCCTCCCCATTTTCCTAACATGTCTAGGTGGACCAAGTGAACCAAGGAATGGGAGCCACTAAGCATAAAGGAAGGAGATTGACATAAAATTGTGTAAATTGTCCATTTTGAAGCCATGTGAATGGCATATGATGTAATTGATAAGCATGATATTTTATACCTTTTATTCTCCTTAACTTGGACATTTTAGTTCCAAATATGGCTTTAGGGGTTTAATTAGATGGAATTTTGTTTTAGTAGCCATTCTCTGCACTTTATGAATTAAATTGCAAAATGATGATTTTAAACGCATAAAGCATTTTAGTAAATTTTTCTCCTTTGTTTTTATGCAGATTATGGGCAAATAAAATCTGAATATTGAAAAGAATATATATATATATATATATGCATGAGATGAAGCTGCACACTTGAGCTTGAAAAGAAGAACATTCTGATAAGAAGCCACGTGGAGGAGCAGCTGGCAGAACGAGTGAAGGAAGCAGCATCTATTTGAGAGCTAAACAAAGAAGAAGCTTGTGAGTACAAGCCACAGGTTGTATGTGGAAGCTACACAATAGCTGAACAAAGGAAGAGAAATTTGAAGAGAAGCTATGGGCTGGACCTCTCAACGTGACAGCGAACAATCAGCAGCAAGGTATAGGTTAGCAAGACTTTCAACATGATTTTGAAGAAGGAACAGCTACGGGTTAGCAAGTGTTAAATGTGGCTGTTACAAAGGAAAGAACAAACATGATAGAAAGAGATGAAGCTTTGTGCTTGGCTGGAGAAGAAACATGAAGCATGCAGCTCGAGTTATGGAGAAGAGCAGCTCACGTGAACTCACGCTTATGCAGAAACAGAGAAGAAGACTTGTAAGCTTAGGCAGACAAAGTAGAAACAGCATGAAAAATGACGGGTTGAAAGAGCTTTCGAAAAGAAGCTTAGCTGGAAAAGTTACACATTAGGAGTGCAGAACATGTGAAGAATGAGCTGGGGAGAAGTCTAGGCCATAAACAAACACACATGCAGCCACTCTTCCATACACTCGTGTGAAAAGAAGAGAAATAGAGAACTCTTGGGTCTGACATGGTAATCGAGCTGAATGTGAACAAATGAAGGAAGATGGAGCTAAGAACAAAGCAAACAAACACGTTACAACGCTGGGCAGAATGTAAATGGAGAAAAGCAAACGTGTGAAGTGAAGGTGCAGCTCGTGTTGAGATAAGAAGATTCAAAAGAAATATGGAGCAGAAACAGGGGATGTGGGTTCTAGTTTGAATGGAAAACAAGAGCCACGAGTTGAAAGAAGTGAAGAACCATGCATGAAGAATGTCAACAAGAAAAGGCTAGAGTTTAGGAGTATGGTTGACGTGTTTTAGCGAAGCTTGCACGAGCTGAATTATAAGCCACAGACCACGTGGATTAATGAAGCATGAGCTGGAGATTTAGTGAGCTGGGAGAAGAAAATAAAACATGAGGTATTCAGTGTGAGGCAGCACATGAAAGCGATCTGAGGGGCACATGATTCATTATTAAAAAAAAATGCTGGAGCTGAAGGAAGAAAAATGTGATTGGAGCGTGACAGTGAGGACGAGCTGTGGGTTCCGAGAAGAGAGCTGAGCACGTGAAAATTAAAGCAAGCCACGTGAGAAAGGAGAAGGAATTGGGGCAAGCTCCAGGAGGGGATTCATCCATTCATCATATTCGCATCCCATTACAGACGCCGTATTCCATCCTTCGTCCATCCACTCCACACAAAACCATTCCATCTTCCATTCTTCCACTTCCATGAAGCTCTAAGCCTCCATTTGTGATTAGCTTGGAAGAAGACCTTGGAGAAGCTTGAATCCATTAATTAGAAAGGAAGTTTTGGCTAAGATTCTCATTTCTTTCTACACTTTTCTCTATCTTGTATTTTCTTGGTTAAGATTGTATTAGATTGGAGAATTGTGTTGTTTATAATTAGTGGCTGGTTAGACATTAGTTAGGAGATTGTTTTTGTTTGATTAATTAATTGAATCAAGTTCTGAATTGTTCATTTTCCTCTAATTTCCATGTGTGCCTCGAAGGTGTTCGATGAAATGCATGAATGAAATTATGTGCTTGATGTTAAATTTGAGAATTCCTTAGTGTTTAGTTGGTTAATTAAACATTTTTTGGATGATGATTCAGAGGCTAATTAATCATTTAATCAATCAAGTGTTCAAAGATCTTAATCATAAGAATTAGTAATTTAATGGAAGTTGAGGTCTCAATTAACATCAAATTGCTAATCTCTTGAATCTTGAATGGTAATTCAAGATCATTTGCCAATGGACACAATTAGGAACTCTTAGGCCAGAATTAATCACAATTGAATTAGGATAAGGATAGTGGATACCAAGGGACGAATCCAAAGCTAGTCATAAAACCTATTATTCAATCATAATTCATCCAATTAGGTAGTAATTAGAAATTTTAATTTCAATTTAGTTTTAGGTTAGTTTAATTCAATCAAAAACCCCCTTAGTTTAGAAATTTTTAGAGTCTTTTAACATTTGAAAAACTCAATTAAACATTGAACTCCAATTCCAAGGGAGATGACTTAGGTTGTGCCACTAGCTACATATTTTACCAACCTAGTTTTATTTTGAGGGTTGTGCGATGAGCCACTCAGTAATTCAATGTTGTATATGATGTATAAGCTTATGAATACTTGTAAATGTATGGATACATTATATATGTATGAGAATTAAATGAATGATATTACATGATTTTGACATTGAATGCCAATGATAAGCCTATGTATACTTATGTATACCTTGGGCTGAGAGAGTAAGTTTATGAAATCTGGTTTTATGCACCTTTGAGACATATTTAATAGATAATTTTGGTGCTTTCCCATGTGCTCAAGTGACCATGAAAGCCTTGGGAGCAAATTTGACCCTTTGGTGACCCTTTAAGAAGCATAAAATAGCTATTTTGCAACCCTATGGCACATTCTAACCAAATGAACAAATTTTCTCATGAAATTTGGCATGCATATAGATTTTATCCAAAGCTTTTTAGGAAGCTAAAGATGAGATTATTTGGATCCCTGTGGAATTAATTATGAATTTTTAAAGTTACCAAATTTTAGCTATTCTGGTATAGTTATTGTTCATATGGTCAGTTTCCTCTCCTGTGTCATTCAAGGGACAAATGGTGTCCATGATATTTTACAGCCATAAACTAGACATGATAAGCTTTCTATGACCCCTAAGATCACCCCAATTGGATGTATGAGTAGAAAGATATGAATTTTTAAAGTTATGTGACAATACCAGTAGTGCCAAATGAGTTTGGGTACTATTCCATCAATTTCTAGTAGCTAGATGTCCTTGTTTTGGTCTAGACTTATTTTTATATAAAATAGACATCTGTGGCTTTCCAAAATAGTATAGTGTGCTTGATGTTGATTTTTTTTTAAATTAGTTATGATTTTTCAACATTGATGACAGAAATCTGGCCTATGAATCTGAGGCTGCACATGTCATTTTTATGTATATCGTTCATAAGCTTAAGCTTTTGCCCACATTTTGAGATGGTTTTGAGTTGTATATGTGTATTTAAATAGAAGAATAGGATGGATGAGTTCATATGGTTCATGGTAAAAATTTTATCCACGACGTAACACAAAATAATTGAACATTTTAAAGGTATTTTCTTAGGAAATGATGCTTGGCCAAGGTAATGAACTTAGAATGAAATGAAATAGCCTAGTTAAATATGGTATAGTATTAATCCTGTCCATATTACTAAGAAAATTATTTCTCACTTTGTTGTGGTTTATATTTTTCTTAGATGCTGATTTATCAAGTGACCCTAAAACTCTAAGCGGAGTGGATCCACTCTAAGGATGGGTCTTCGTCATCTACAACATACGCATCATATCATGTGATGATGTTGTTCGTGTTGTACTAGTGTACTTTGTGTCCCCAGGGGAGCTTGAGTCCCACACATTCCCAGTGGGTGGATTTGACCTTTTTGCTCCTCTATTTGCATGAATAGCAACCCAATTGCTGACATTAACCTTTTTGTGGACATAGGGGACTGACATTTTTGGTCCTTTTTATTATCTAGGGATTTTCTTTTTGGATAGTTATAGAATAAATCCCCTTTAATGTGATGAGATCTATATGACCCTACTCCCCTATGATGGAACTCTTAAACTAGTTTGTATGAATTACAGTCTATTTCTGCTATTTTTGTATTCCACTACGCTATCAATTAGATTTTATTGCGAAAGGATAATTAACATAGAAGAAGGTAATTAAACTCTAGTCAGGAATTTCTCAAATAAATAAATATAGGTATTTAGAAGAGACATTACACTATATACCTAAAACTATGCTTCCTTTCCTTAATAGATTGACTTGCTTTAGTAACTAGGGATACTCAAATAAATACATGGTCTCTAGTCTCAAACTTTAAGGGCCTTGTTCTTTTATCTGTATAATTCTTTTATCTACTCTGGGTTGTAAGGAGTTTCTTTCTAATCAATTCTATTTGCCTAATGGTCTGGTCTACTGTCTTAGGTTCTATCAAACTCCTCTCACTTAGCTTAACACAACATAAAGGTAATCTATATTTTCTCTCATATAGATCCATGTAATATCCGGTTCTTTGAAAACGAGAGAAAATGCGAGAAACGTAATGTACAGTTTCTCTGTAAACGCACGAAATTCACCAGATACAAAGGAAAGTCCTCCAGATAGAGTGAGTTGAGGTCCAATAAAATTAGAATAATATTCTAGATCTCAAATAATGGTGATTCAAGCCAAAGGTGCCTTGAAACTAGAGCCAAAATAGTTAGATGGATTTTAATAAAAATGCAACGAAACATAATGGCATTTTTGTAATTTCAGACAAGTTTTAGAATACTCACAAGAAGACTTTTTAAATGAAAGTTTTGAGTTTTCTGGGGTTCTCAAAGGTCCTAAAAACCATGAGAAGCACTAAGACAGTTAAAACCCCTCCGGTGGACGTTTTCTAATGGCAGTAAGCCTGAACTTTAACTAATTCATTTGGAAAGGTTTTAGCCCCAATTGAGTGATTCCAAAGGCATTTTATAAGATTAAGAACCTAAATTTTATAATGAAAAAGATGGTTTTCAAGAAGGAGCTAAAACGAATTAGAAACAAAAATACCAAGAACGAAGGGCAAAATTAAAATTTTTGAAAAAAAAGCTTCAAGAAACCCCTTCTTATTTCATGCCCTTCTTCTTTCCCTCTTAGTGTAACATCTGATTTTCTAAAAATAAGAGAAAACGTGAGAAACGTAATGTACGGTTTCTCTGTAAATGAATGAAACTCACTGGATACAAAAGGAAGTCCCTTGAAATGACTTAGTTAAGGTCCCAAAAAAATTGGGAAGCATTCTAGACTCTTAAAAATGAGAATTCTAGGCTCAGACAAAAAGAAAAACGGAGCTAGAATGAAGAAACAAAATTTGATGAAAAACTTACAAAATGTAATGGCATTTTCATAATTTTGAGCAAATTTTAGAATTCACATAGAAGGGCTTTTTAAATGAAAGTTTTGAGTTCTCTGGGGTTCTCAGAGGCCCTAAAAACTATGGAAAGCCCTGAGATAGTTAAAACCCCTCCGATGGATGTTTTCTAACGTCAATTGACCCAAACTTTAACTGATTCATTTGGGAAAGTTTTAATTCCGATTTGAGTGATTCTAAAGGCATTTTACTAAATTGGGAACCTAAATTTCATAATGGAAAAGATGGTTCTAAAAAAGGAGCCAAAATGAGTTAGAAACAAAAATGCCAAAAATGAAGGGCCAAATTGGAATTTCTGATAAAGTGGAAGCTTCTTGAACACACTTTAAGTTTCTTATTTCTTCTCCTCTTCATTTGCACTACCCATTCTACCTAAAAACCAAAGAAAACACCAACTCTCTTAGGCACACCATGGAGGAGAAGAAAGAAGGAGAGAAAGCAAGAAAAAGGTAAGGAATTTCATGGATTTTCATGCTCCTTTTTCTTCCAAACTTGTTCCTCTCCTCTTGAGCTTTCTTCCTATGATTATAATGAAGTTTATAAATCTGTTTTAAAGGAGAAATTGAGGGAAAAATTCAGATTTGAAGAGAGGAGCTCAAAGAACACAAGATTCAAGTGAGAAAAAGCAAGAAAAGAAGGTAATTTCTTCTTCCATGGTTGCTACCCCTTGCTCCCCTTCTCCACCATTTCACCCCACTTGAGAAGACCTAAGAGGATTTGATTTTTAGGTAGAACCAAGTGTGATTCTTAGGAAAAAGGGTGCAGAGATTAAGAATATGCAAAGAAAATTAACAAATCACCATGAAAATTCAATATGCAAAGTCTAGGGTTTCATATGTTCCTTACAAAATCTGATTTGATACCTTGATTCCTATGTCTAAATGAAAGTTTAAATAAGCTCCTAAGATCCCTAGAAGTCTCCCCATGTACTTCCTCCATTAAGAAAACAAAGCAAAGTTCAAGGAGATCATAAAGCTTTTTAGTCTTGGCCTAAAGGAGTTTGTGTACCTAGGGATAGTTTTAATTTGTTCCAAGCCTATTTTTTAGTCATATATAATGAGTGAAGATGAGGGGAAGCCTTGGGAAAAATTTAGGAAGCATAGAAAATGAGTTGGTGCTTTATGTTCTATAATATGACCTAAAAAAGCAACATATAGTTGGCTCTTTATTTTAATTGTGTGATGACTCCAAGAGGCTTAAAAAGAGTCAAGAATCATATTTGAAAGAAAATAATGGATCTTAGAATTTAATTGATAGGTGTTGCTTCATTAGGTGCATTCTTGGAAATATAAAAGGGTTTATAGACCAAGCTAGAGTCTAAGTAAGTTGTTTGGTCTTAGAATTAATTCCATGAACCTAATTGGCTTCCATAAATTGTGTCTAGGCCAAAAGGAATGATCTCCACTTCTTGGGTGTGTAAGGTCAAGGGAGATGACTCAAAGCTTAAGGAAAAAGTGTACAAATGTTAGCAAGGTACTCTCTCCACCTTCTCTCATGCATGATTACTTGCTTTACTTGTCTTTGAATGTGTGTATATGTATTTCAAGCGATGAAAAAATGTCCTAGCATGAGCTCTTACTCCATGGTACCATGATGATGCATTATGTTTTCCAAATGATGTTTATGATGTTTGGTTTGGTTTGCTTAAGTGTGGTGAGGCTAAGAACCTTTAACCATGGTAAGGATGAGCTAAGAACCCTTAAGATTGGTTAAGATAAAGTAAAGAGTCTTCCAAAAGTGAGGTTGACTCCCAAGAGCATGGTTGAGTCTAAGAACCTCTTAAAGAATGGGTGAGGCAAATCCAAAATCCACAAGCAAATAGGTGAGGCTAATCCACTTGCTTGGCAAGCCTATGTATGCTATGTATGATTTTTTCAAATGCTAAGAATGCTTCTTGAATAATTGCACATGTTCATATGCCATGCATGCATTTGTGAGAGTTGCTTTGCATCCTTTATGTATGATTAAATGGGATATGAGCTATTGAGATTCTTTGAATCTCATCCCCTCCTCTCCAATGTTCGAACATGCTAGGTAGACCAAAAGAGCAAGGTAATAGAAGCCAACCATCTTAAAGATGAGAGCATGACATCAAAGTATCTTGAAATTGTTACTTTAAGGCCTTATGTGTAACAACCAGAAAAAAAAAAGCTGAAAATTTTCAAAGGGCTAAAAATTTTCTAAGTCTGCTAGCTATAGTGAGAAATGGCCTAGCTATAACGAATGTACCTGTTCGCTATAACGAGAAATGGCCTAGCTATAGCGAGAGTGCCTTCTAGCTATACCGAAAATGCTTTTAGCTATAGCGAGTGCGGGCATCCCATACAAAAACTAGGGAGTTACTCGCCGTAGTACGTGCCATAGCGAAAATAGGGGTCTAGGACTGATACATGCTCGCTGTAACAAGGGTTATTCTTCTCTATAGTGAGGGTTAGTCCAGAAAAGCATGAAAAAAGAGAATTGGACTTCTTAAAGCGCCTCAATTCATTCTTTCTCCTATCCACTGACTTACGCTTCATCCAAGATAGAGAAAAGGGCAGAGGAGAGAGAGAGACACCTAGAGAAGGAAGGAGAACAAGAAAAAGGTAAGCATAACTTGAGATTTCCCTAGCTTTTCTTCTTAGAATCTTGTTCTTCTCTCCTTACCCTCTCTTTCTATGGTTTTTAGTTGTTGAATTAGCTATGTTTTGGGCTTGGTTTAGAAGAGAGAAAGTAGAAAACCACTCTTGAAGGAGGTTACAACTCATGTAGCTTTACTTCCTTGCTTTCCTTTCTTGAGAGCTTGAGAGAGGAAGGATAGTTGGTGAACTTCTAGAGAGAGAAAGAACCCCTAGTTTCTTATATGCTTCGTAGGGTTTGCTATAAAGAAACCCTTAGCCTTGTGAATAAGTGTTGAGTTATGAGAGAGTAATTCTATCTTCTTTGTGTGTCTAGGCTCAAGAGAAACACCTCCATCTAGTTGTGATTGTGGAACCAAGAAGGGAGAAGATAAATTGAAAGGGAAGGCTTGTGTTAGCCTATAAGGTAGCTCTCTCCCCCTTCTCTCATGCATGAATGGGTGTTTAGCTTGTTCTAGAATGTGTGTATGTGTATTTTCAAGTTATGAAAAGTATGCTAGCGTGCCTTTACATGTCATGATCCTTGAGACTATGTTATGTGTTCAATGAATCCATGATGTTTGTATAAGTTTACTTGAGTGTGGAAAGGCCAAGAACTCTTCCCTTGGGTGAGGATGAGCTAAGAACCCTCAAGCTTGGTAGAGATAAAGCAAAGAGTCTCCTAAAAGTAATGTGGACTCCCAAGAGTATGGTTGAGTCCAAAGTGCTCAAGAGTGGGTGAGGCAAGTCCAAAATCCATGAGGAGAAGTGTGAGGCCAATCCAAACACTTGGTGAACCCTTGAATGTCTTGTATGATTGATTCACATGCCAAGGTTGTTTTAAAATGTCCATGACTTCCACTTTTCTATGCATGCATTTGAAAAGCTTGCTTTGCACATAATATGTATGATTGAATGAGAGATGAGCTATTGGGATTCTTTGAATCTCATCCCCTCCTCTCCACTATCCTAACATGCTAGGTGGACCAAGTGAATAAAGACATAGGAGCCACCAAGCTTGAAGCTAGGGGAATTGGTAAAGGATTTATAAAATAGCCATTTTGTTACCGTTTTGTTGTTAAAAGATGTAACCTAATGATGTACATGGGATGTGCACTTATGAATACTTGTAAATGGATGTACTTATTGTATATGTATGAGAATTAGAACTATAGTGCATGATGTAGCAAGTTTTTGATATGAATAGTAAGATCTTGGCATTATGTACATGGTATATGTGTTAGTGTGGGAGAGTGAGTTTTGCAAATCTGGGTTGTTAGACATTTGAGCCATGTTTAATAGCCTATGTTGATACTTTTCCATGTGCTCATAGAGCCTTAGGAGTGGGAGAAGCAAATTTGAACTCTTAGAGCTCTCTTTTAACAAAAGAAATTGGCACTTTGCCCCCCTTATATCAAAGTCTGACCAAATGACCTCTTCTTTCCTTGAAATTTGTCATGTGACTAGATCTTGCCTAGAGATTTTTGAGAAGCTAAAGATCAGGTCATTTGGAGGTCTATGGAATTTTCCATGATTTTTCAAAGTTGGTATCAGAATTTCATATTTGCATAAGCACTGTTTATTTGGTCAGTTGTGTAATTGTGCCATCCGAGAGGTAAACATAGTCCAATGGCTATGAAATTTTATAGGCAAAAACTAGACATTCATAGTGACTTGTAGCAACTAAAAGCAACTCATTTGGAGGTCTAGAGAGGAAGATATGAATTTTGAATTTTCTGCCCAGTATCAGTCATCTTGCCTGACCAGAAGTATTGTTCCATCGATTTCTAAGAGCTTGGCTTGATGAACTGATCTGGAGATATTTTTTCTCTCTAGTTAACATCCATAGATTTCCATATTAGTATCATTTGCACGTATTGGATTTTTGTGGAATTAGTTTTGAAGTTCATATCAGTAAACTATGACAATATCAGAACGCAGTCTGACCTCCAGACCATTTCGTGTATCAAAGGTCTTATGTGTAGGATGTTATGACTTGTACATATTTTTATCATGAAGTATACATCCCAAGCTTTCCATAATGACTAAGATTATATGCTTTCAATTTTTCTAGATTTAGTTATGAATTTCCAAACTTTTCCCAGAAATGGGGCCAAGTCTGGCCGAGAATGCATATTCATGTCCCATGTCTCTTTTTGGTTTCCATGGGTTGAAAGCATGTTTTTGAGATTGAAATGAGTTGTAATGGTGCAATTAAATATGAGAATGCATAGCATGAGCTCACATGATCCATGTGACACTGAAATGAATTTTTAACCATGACGCAATGCAAGAAAGTGTATGAATCCAATGGAAGTTCTCACTTTATTCTTACTATATCTCATATGAGCATGTAAGGGATGATGGGTATAAGTTAGAAATGATGGTGTTACATTTTTGGTATCAAAGCAAAGTTCCAAGCTCGTTTGGATTGGATTTGGCTTGAGAAATTAGCATTATGGCTATATAAAGGCTTGAATGCACAAGTAGCGCCATGTATGAGACATTATGGATGTGTGATAGTAGTTTGTGGCTTTAATTATGATAAGTACATTGTATGATGGTCTTAGAGTAGTTAGTAACACCGAGAAAGAGTGGCCTCTAGAGTAGCTTGAGCAGATCTAAGGGATCCAATGGCTAGAGCTAGATGAGATGTGACAGCTCGCCGGGATCAGTGACAAGCCCTTGATATGAACGATGAGAAAAGATCTCGTTGATAGGAAGAGGCTTGCTAAAGAGAGTATGTGAGGCCTAATTCTCCCTAATAGTCATACTCAGGCCATTCCGAGATGTTTTGCTTAATGCAAAGACAAGTAGTGATGCAGCGTGGCATGAGATGAGACTGCAGCTGCACAAAACCAATTAGAGGGGAATGAGAAAGAAAGTTACCCCTTAGCCACAACACCCAAATGTCTAGATAAGTACTAGAGCCCGAAAGATTAATTCTCTCAGGCCAGAAGTTTGAGTTACAAGCTACACCCTAGAGCTCAATTGCCTAGGAATGATAAGTAGTTATGTATGAACAAAGCATGAGGTAGAACCCTCTAACTTGATGAGGCAGTGAGGCTCGGGTTGGCAGCTAAAGATGAAAATCCGATCCCTGGAAAAGTAAGCCAATCAGAGGCCATTAGCCACGGCCAATTATTCTAGATAGCAGCGAGGCAATCCAAAAAGTCCTTCGCCGTAACCAATTAAGAGGTTAACCACGGCCAATATTCAAATAGGACAACTAGAGTGAACCTGAGGTTGATTAGGCTCAGCGAATAGCACCATAAATGCCTTGTTAGTCATATTCAGGCCAACTTAAGAGAAGAGTAGATAAGGGGTCAAACAACTCATAGAAAGCGGGAACCCCTAGTATAAATAGAAAAAAGAGTAATGAATGATTACAAAAGATTAGTAAAAAATCTATTAGCCTAGTAAATAAGACTAAAGAAAGAGCTCAGCATAGAAAAAGTTAGACACAGGGATAATCAGGTTGTTGAAACTTGCCTTTGAGGCATTGACTCCAACTTAGGGTGCTACCCTGTGAGACATTGACTGACAGAATGTTAGTGTAGCCTTAAAATAATGTAAGATAAGACTACTAGTAGTGAGGCACATAGTGAGTGGCCTAGAAAGGTGTACCTCATAGGTAACACCTAGAAGTAAGTATGAGTAGCTAGTAACAAAGACTCAAAAGAATGAGGATAGTAAATAAGCTACAGGTCCGATGAGATGGCCAGCCCAGGCTGAGCATAAGCTAAAACCTAAGGGAGATGACTAGTAGCATCATTCCAGGTGAGCTATGTAAATGAATGGCTCGATGAAAGTTCTCCTTAGATCGAGAAAGAAAAGAGGAGACACCCTGAGTGGGGGGAACCACCCAGTAGTAGTTAGTAATTTCCCCAGATAGACCCCCTTGAGGCACAAGGCATAATGATAAAGAAGCGAGAAAGAGCTGAGAAATTAGTCACAGAAAAAAATGCCCTCGCTCTAGTCATGATTAAATGAGTAAGCTAAGCCCAGTAAAGTACAGAGATAGGGGTTCAATAAGTAGTTAGGCGAGCTCCCTAATATGAGAATGCAGGGGTTAAGGCATATGCATGATTAGAGCACCCGATAGAGCATGAGTTCTCAATAAGATAGAATCCGGACATTGAGAGTACATGTTTTGGATTGGGTTAGTAAAACCCTAAAAATAATATATTGTGCTCCTAGGGATAAGGCTAAAGAGGCTAAACAGAGAGAAAGCCCAGCTCTAATCCGAACGTAGAAATGAGTTGAGACAAACAGCTAATGCCTTCGTACTCTCAGAAAATCTCGAGGGAGCTAGAGATCGCCTTGGAAGGCGAGCCTCGTGTTACATAGAGAAAGAGTGTAAGCCAAGAGTGCCATAGAATAAAATTCCTAGGGCTTATATGAAATAGGATTCTTGTTACTGAGGGATGGTCTAGTATGAAGCAAAGTAAGAGTATGAGCGAAAAATAGACCCCCTTGATATTACAGAGAGTGAATAAATGGAGGAACCCCAGAAAAATGCAGGTGCTCTTGAGCATAGAGAGACTTGAACTGACAACAGAAACAACCAGTAGTAAAACATCCTTTTACTTAACTAAGAGGATAAGAAAGGTAGAAAGAAAGAAAATATGACAGTGTTCTAACTGAGGACATAATACATTAAGAGTAAATATCCAGTTAATGTGCTTGAGTATTTGAGAAAGCACACAAGTCCTTGGCATAGATGCCCTTTTTGCATGATAGCACTCGAAGTAACAATAGTCAGGCAATACAGAGAGATCTCAGGATGTAGTAGAGGAAGAATCCTATTTTCCCGAGTATCCTACGAGAATAGGACAGATAAAGAAAAGTACGAGAAGAATACTTTAGATTGTTGGGAAACCTACAATATACTGGCGATAGTGGCCCTGGGCTCAGTCATGAGGCGCTCGTGTATTAGTGCTTGATGTTATGGTTTTCTTGCAACAATGGTTACATGATATTAGGCCTGATCAACCTAGTAGTAATATAACTTAAGTGCATAGCAAACAATGACATCAATCACCAAAGTGTCTCGGTAATCGAAAGGCATCCTAGTTTAAGAACGAGATGAGTCAGAAAAGAGAAGTAAAGGGATTCTAGGAATACTGAAATAGTAAGAAAATCATGCAGAGAGGAATTCTCAGTAGAAAATGTACATATTCAGTATGCATAGCCCGAGTCCCTTATAGTACATATAAATGAAATAAAAAGGGACTAGTGCATAACCTCTCTCTTGCCAGAAATGTTAACCACACTTAATGTGTGAGATGCCCTAATGCCAAAGCAATTAAAAGCAGAATGTGGGTAAAGTTAGAAACTATAAGATATGAGAAGAGGGCTAAAACGAGTATATGAAAGTAAGCGAGTCAATAGAGTAAGAAAAAGAAGCCCAAGCAAAAGGGGCTAAACTGGGAATTTGAGGATCCTATGAGGAGCGATGAGTAAAAATTGAAGTGCTTCCTAGTATTAATATGCCAGGATCCTAGAGAATCAGATTACATAGAACCCATTTCACACGAAGAGCACGATGTACCTCTGAGTTTAGCCTAAGCTATTATGGGCGATAGTTACCGGACTTGGTGAGTATGTATTTCACTATCAGATACAGTGATCTTAGGCTTTGATGTCTCCTAGAGATGGATCGCAGTAGATCTTAGCATGTCATAGCGGGTTGCAGTAGACCCTAGCAGGGCTCTGAGAGGTCACAGTAGACCTAGGGGTCACAGTAGATCCTACAGAATTACAGAGAGCTCTAGCCATAGCATGATAGATCTTTGGTAGAAATGACAGCCTGAGATAGTTTTATAGAGTAATTAGTCTCAGAGACCAGTACAGTTTCAGCTAACTTTTGTCTCAGAGACTACAGACCTCCTGAGTCTAGTAGACCGTTGCCACAGAGACATGACGGCTTTACTCAGACAGTTAGACCACTGATTAGCTCTCTTTAAAGATGAGCATAGTGTATGGGATGAGGAAAGCAAGAAATTAGTTTTCTAAAGTTAGAGCTAGATGAACCACTACCTAGCAGATAGTAGCTTTGACCGAGGGATAGAGAGATCCTCGCATGCTAGCCTATGTATTCAAAAATGGGTCAGGTGCAGTTTACATGAGGTAAGTGGTACAGTATATCTCCAGTGAGTAAAACTATGAGAATATCTAACATCCCACTAGAGCTCAATAGTAGAAAGTGGTAATCGCTCTTCGGTGCTAGTATGAAACACACAGGTTAGGCCAATCAGTATTGAATTGAGGGACTATAAAATGCCACGGTAAGTGAGCAAAGAAAGTGAGAAAAGCCTCAGCCTACAAAGGCAAATATAGTAATAAATAGAGAAATTGAGATCATTAAAAGCAGAAACTCCTCAAAAGAGCTGTAATCCTAGTAAGCAGTTACGATGTGAGGCCTGTGACGGAAAGAGATATGAATTGTAATCATGGGATGAGCTAGTATGAAAGAACGCGAAGATGAAAAGTAGATAGTATACTTCAAAAGAATAAACAGATAAAATCTCTGATGGCTCTAATGATCAGAAAAGATGATGAGATGTTATAAGAAGCCACTTAAAGAGGATACGAGAGATGTGATATAAAATGAGTACCTCCCAAGATATGTAAGCAAGTCCACTGAAAAGAACGATAACTCCTACGATGGGTTAAGACTAACTTGCTGTAATGAGTAAGCTCTCCCAGGATAGGCCTCTAGAGTCAGAACTTTCTTTCCCTTATGAGAGGGACTAGCACGTACTCTATTATGAGAGAGCCCTCATTAAAAGCTAGCAATGAAAATTCCCTAGCTGAGAGAAAACTTAAATAAGCAAAACCAGATAGAAAAATATATGGAGCCAAGAAGAAGGGAAAGAAAGGAATAATTAGCCGAAATATAAAAGAGTAAGAGAAAGTGTACCCTTAAATTTCGGGGATGAACTATCTTTTAAAGAGGGTGGAAATGTAACAACCAGGAAAAAAAGAAGCTAGAAAATTTCAAAGGGCTAAAAATTTTCTAAATCTACTAGCTATAGCAAGAAATGGCCTAGCTATAGCGAATGTACCTATTCGCTATAGCGAGAAATGGTCTAGCTATAGCGAGAGTGCCTTCTAGCTATAGCGAAAATGCTTCTAGTTATAGCGAGTGCAAGCATCCCATACAAAAACCAGGGAGTTGCTCACCGTAGCGCATGCTATAGCGAAAACAGGGGTCTGGGACTGATACGTGCTTGCCGTAACGAGGGTTATTCTTCGCTATAGCGAGGGTTAGTCTGGAAAAATATGAAAAAAGAGAATTTGACTTCTTAAAGTGTCCCAATTCATTCTTTTTCCTTTCCACCGACTTAGGCTTTATCCAAGACAGAGAAAAGGGCAGGAGAGAGAGAGAGACACCTAGAAAAGGAAGGAGAACAAGAAAAAGGTAAGCATAACTTAAGATTTCCCTAGCTTTTCTTCTTAAAATCTTGTTCTTCTTTCCTTGCCCACTCTTTCTATGGTTTTTGGTTGTTGAATTAGCTATATTTTGGGTTTGGTTTAGAAGAGAGAAAGTAGAAAACCACTCTTGAAGGAGGTTAGAACTCATGTAGCTTTACTTCCTTGCTTTCCTTTCTTGAGAGCTTGAGAGAGGAAGGATAGTTGGTGAACTTCTAGAGAGAGAAAAAACCCCTAGTTTCTTATATGCTTCGTAGGGTTTGCTATAAAAAAACCCTTAGCCTTGTGAATAAGTGTTAAGTTATGAGAGAGTAATTCCATGTTCTTTGTGTGTCTAGGCTCAAGAGAAACACCTCCATCTAATTGTGATTGTGGAACCAAGAAGGGAGAAGATAAATTGAAAGGGAAGGCTTGTGTTAGCCTATAAGGTAGCTCTCTCCCCCTTCTCTCATGCATGAATGGGTGTTTAGCTTGTTCTAGAATGTGTGTATGTGTATTTTCAAGCAATGAAAAGTATGCTAACATGCCTTTACATGTCATGATCCTTGAGACTATGTTATGTGTTCAATAAATCCATGATGTTTGTATAAGTTTACTTGAGTGTGGAAAGGCCAAGAACTCTTCCCTTGGGTGAGGATGAGCCAAGAACCCTCGAGCTTGATTGAGACAAAGCAAAGAGTCTCCTAAAACTAATGTGGACTCCCAAAAGTATGGTTGAGTCCAAAGTGCTCAAGAGTGGGTAAGGCAAGTCCAAAATCCATGAAGAGAAGTGTGAGGCCAATCCAAACACTTGGTGAACCCTTGAATGTCTTGTATGATTGATTCACATGCCAAAGTTGTTTTAAAATGTCTATGACTTCTACTTTTCCATGCATGCATTTGAAAAGCTTGCTTTGCACGTAATATGTATGATTGAATGAGAGATGAGCTATTGGGATTCTTTGAATCTCATCCTCTCCTCTCCACTATCCTAACATGTTAGGTGGACTAAGTGAATAAAGACATGGGAGCCACCAAGCTTGCAGCTAGGGGAATCGGCAAAGGATTTGTAAAATAGCCATTTTGTCATAGTTTTGTTGTTAAGAGATATAACCTAATGATGTACATGGGATGTGCACTTATGAATACTTGTAAATGGATGTACTTATTGTATATGTATGAGAATTAGAACTATAGTGCATGACGTAGTAAGTTTTCGGCATGAATAGTAAGATCTTGGCATTATGTACATGGTGTATGTGTTGGTGTGAGAGAGTGGGTTTTGCAAATCTGAGTTGTTAAACATTTGAGCCATATTTAATAGCCTATGTTGATGCTTTTCCATGTGCTCATAGAGCCTTAGGAGTAGGAGAAGCAAATTTGAACTCTTAGAGCCCCCTTTTAACAAAAGAAATTGGCACTTTGCCCCCTTATATCAAAGTCTGACCAAATGACCTCTTCTTTCCTTGAAATTTGTCATGTGACTAGATCTTGCCTAGAGCTTTTTGGGAAGCTAAAGATCAAGTCCTTTGGAGGTATGTGGAATTTTCTATGATTTTTCAAAGTTGGTATCAAAATTTCAGATTTACATCAGCACTGTTCATTTGGTCAGTTGTGTAATTGTGTCATCCGAGGGGTAAACGTGGTCCAATGGTACAAAATTTTATAAGCAGAAGCTAGACATTCACAGTGACTTGTAGCAACTAGGAGCACCTCATTTGGAGGTCTAGAGAGGAAGATATGAATTTTTGAAGTTTCTGCCCAGTATTAGTCATCTTGCCTGACTAGAAGTACTATTCCATCGATTTTTGAGAGCTTGGCTTAATGAACTGATCTAGAGATATTTTTTCTCTCTAGTTAACATCCACAGCTTTCCAGAGTAGTATCATTTGCACATATTTTATTTTTTTGAAATTAGTTGGACATTTTTGAAGTTTATATCAGTAAACTATGACTGCATCAGAATCTAGCCCAACCTCCAGACCATTTCACATGTCAAACGTCCTGTGTGTGGGATGTTATGACTTGCACATATTTTTCACATGAGATAGACATCCCAAGATTTCTATAATGACCAAGATTACATGCTTTTGATGTTTTGAGATTTAGTTATGAATTTCTAAACTTTGCCCAGAAATGGGGCCAAGTCTGGCTGAGAATGCATATTCATGTCCCTTGTCTCTTTTTGGTTTCCATGGGTTGAAAGCATGTTTTTAGGATTGAAATGAATTGTAATGGTGCAATTAAATATGAGGATGCATAGTATGAGCTCACACGGTCCATGTGACACTGAAATGAATTTTTAACCATGACGCAATGCAAGAAAGTGTATGAATCCAATGGAAGTTCTCACTTTATTCTTACTATATCTCACATGAGCATGTAAGGGATGATGGGTATGAGTTAGAAATGATGGTGTTACATTATGGATAGCAATTGGTGAAATCCCTAGTTATATATAACCTATGATGTTATAAGCATATATAATTATGTTAATGTATTGTGTATAAATGAGTACTAGAGTTATATGTATGGAAATACTCATTTTGGTAATGTAATGGCAATTTTGCATTATGGAATTTCATGTATGAATAGATGTGGAATAGCCAAATGAAATGCATAAGGTTTAAGATCACTTGGGCAGCTCACACAAGTTATAATCATGCTTTTAGACTTGCCTAAGAGGTACCAAACCCCAAGGAAAGCCATTTGGACATTTTGGTATCCTATATGGAGCCAAAATTGACCATAATGGATCCCTACGTCACTTTTTATCCAAATGAACTCTTTTTAATCTAAGATTTAGTATGAAATTAGAGCTTATTGAGTTTTTTTTTAGGAAGCTAAAGAACAGAATTTTCAGAGGTCTAGAGAATATTTGATGAATTTTCAAAGTTGGAATTTGGTCATGTCACTATTCATACTAGTCTGAAAATGAAATCCATCACACAAGACCCACATGATGTCCAATTGCTACAAAATTTTATATAAAGAAACTAGACATTCCTAGTGACTTGTGCCAACTTGAAGCACCTCATTTGGATGTCTAGAGAGGGAGATATGAATTTTCAAAAAATCTATCTAGTATCAGAAACTCCAACTGACCTCAGTTAATGTTTAATTGAGTTTCAAGATCTAGGCATTCCGAAACCGATCTAAAGTTAATTTTTTCCTCTAGCTAACATCCACATATTTCCATATTGGTATCATTTGCGTGGATTGGATTGTTTTGGAATTAATTGTACATTTTTTAAGTTTGCTGTAAAATTTTGTGACAGCACTAGTGAACAGCCTGACCTCTGGACCTTTTCAAATGTCAAATGCCCTCTGTGATGGATGTTATGATCTAGACATATTTTTATCATGAAGTAGACATGTGTATCTTTCTATAATGTCCAAGAATGTATGATTTATATTTTTCTAGAATTATTTATAATTTTTCAAAATTTGTGACAGAAATGTGAAAAATCTGGCTGAAAATATATGTATATATTTCATGCTCCCTTTGAGTTCCATGAGATGTAGGCCACTTTTAATGATTCAAATGAGTTGTATTCATGTAATTAAATATGATAATGTGATGTATGAGCTCCCATGGTCTGCGTGACACTGAATAAAATTTTTATATGCGTCATAACACTAAGAAATGTATTATTTAATGCTATTTTTTCTTGCTCTTTGTGAGTTGTTTGATATGAGACATAAAGATAGTATGAAATGAGTTAGAAATATATGGTGTTACACTTAGAACCAACTTTGTTTCTGCCTAAAAACAGAAGGGAGAGTAGCTATAAGAGGCATCCAAGAGTGGGGGAAAATGAAGAGGAAAAATTCAAGAAAAATGTGAAATTTTATGCTCTTCCCTATAATAAACTTATTCCTATTATTCTCCTCTTCATTTCTATAGTTTCATTGATGGATTTGGTGATGTTTTGGGTCTGGTCCAGAGGAGGAAGAATAAAATTTGAAAGAAAGGAATCCACCACTTAGAAGAGCACTTAAGAAAGGCTAGGAAATCAAGGTAAATTGTTGTCTTCCTTGCTCCTCCTTGTAAGCATTTCATCCCATATAGAGCCCAATCAAAGGGAGATGAATTTTGGTCCTAGCAAGGGAGATTTATAGGTTTTGGAGTGTGAGAAGCAAGTAGGTGTAAAGAAATCAATGAAAAAAGCATGAAAACGCAAGATAGAAAAGTTAGGGATTCATGGAGACATTGTAAAATCTATTTTGATCTATGAATTCCCTATCCTAGATAAGTATTTACTTGAGTTTCTAAGACCCTTAGAGACCTCCCCATATGCATCTCCCATCAAGAAAACAAAGAAAGCCCATTGGTTCACATTCTTGAAGCTCATTTTGGCCTAGGACAGAACTATAGGTTAGGGATAGCTTTAATTTGTTCCAAGCTTATTTTTGAGTCATATATGATGGAAGAGGATGAAAGGAAGCCTTGGAAAAATTTTAGAAGCCATTGATAGTGAGATGGCATCATAGGTTCCATATTATGGCTTAAAAAAGTAACACCTAATTAGGCTCCTTGTTTTAATTGTGTGATGGCTCCAAGAGATTTAAATGAAGTCAAGAATCATAAATAGATGGAGAGATTGGAGCCAAGATGATATTTTCTCAAGGTTGCTTCATTAACTGCATTATGGAACCATAAAAGAGCCATATGAACTACTTAGCTTTTCTAGTAAATGTATGGCTTTAAAATTTGATTCAATAGTATAATTGGCTTCCATATGATGTGTCTAAGCTAAGAGAAATAATCCCCACCTTCTTGGGTGTGTGGGACCAAGGAAGAGTAACCAAATTCAGGAGAAATAGTTTGCATTTGCAACAAAGGTAACTCTCTCTCCTTTCTCTTATGCATGGATGAATGTTATCTTATCTTTGAATGTGTGTATGTATGTTTCAAGCCATGAAAATGTGTTCTAGCATAATTTTATATGCCATGGTACCATGATATTTTTTTATACAATCAAATGATGTCTTGTTACTTCACTTTGGTTTGCTTGAGTGTGGTGAAGCCAAGAACCCTCTAGCCATGGTGAGGATGAACCAAGAACCCTTAAGAATGGTTGAAACAAAGCTAAGAGTCTCCCAAGAGTAAGGCCTAGTTCAAAGCCTTAAAGAAAAAGGGTGAGGCAAGTATAAGATCCTTGAAGAGAACAGGTGAAGCCAAACCACTTGCTTGACAAGCCTATATATGTTTAATGTGACTCTTTGAATGTTAAGAATGTTTCTTAAATGATCACATACCTTATGATAGTCATGCATGCATTTCTAGACTTAGTTTTGGATTCTTTATGTGTGATTGAAAGGGAGAAGAGCTATTGGGATTCCTAGAATCTCATTCCTTCCTCCCCACATGTTTAACATGTCTAGCTGGACTAAGGGAGCCAAAGAGTGAGAGCCATCAAGCTAGAAGAAGAAAGTGTGACAATCAAGTATGTAAAAATGCAAATTTGTAGCCATATGAATGGCACATGATGTAATCTCTTATCATATATGTTGTATGACTTTATGAACACATGTAAATATGCAAATGTATCATGTAGGTATAAGATTTGATGCCATATGTATGATATAGTGCATTTTGGGCATTGGATGGCAAGCCTTTACATGTATGCTCTTGTGTATAACTTGGGGTGGATGAGTGAGTTTGAAAAATCTAGGTTTGTGCATCTTTGAGACAAGTATAGTAGACCATTTTGGTGCTTTCCCACATGCTCAAGTGGCCATGGTTATCTTAGAAGCAATCTTGGACCATTTGGACCCCTTATCAAATACAAAAATGACCATTATGCAACTCAATGTTAAAATATGACCAAATAAAAGATTTTTCCCATGAAATTTGGCATGCATATAGATCTTATCAATAGATTTTTAGAAAGATAAAGATTAGATTATTTGGAGCTCTGTGGAATTAATTATAAATTTTTAAAATTGACATTTTTCTGCTAAACTATGCAGACACTGTTTATATGGTCAGTAAATTAGGCAGTATCATTTGAGGGCCAAATGGTATCCAATGCTCATAAAATTTTACAAGAAAAACTAGACATAATAACCTTTCTATGGCCATAAAGATCACCCCAATTGGATATCTGAGTAAAGAGATATAAATTTTTGAAGTTTGAGGACAGTACTAATAATGACAGGCAACCTTTGGTACTGTTCCATCCATTTTTGATGGCTAGCAACCTCTTTTGTGGTCTATATTTATTTTTAGTATGAAGTCGATATTTGTAGCTTTCCAAAATCGTAAAGTATGCATGATTTTAATTTTTATAAAATTAATTATGATTTTTCAAAGTTTATGACAGTAAAATGGAAATCCTACCCGAGGCTGCATCATTGATTTTTATGTATACCATCCACTTGCACGAGTCCTAGGCCACTTCTTGGGATGGTTTTGAGTCTTATTTGTATAATTAAATATGATAATATGATGAATGAGTCCATATGGCCCACAAAACACTGAATAAAAATTTTATCCATGACGTAATACAATTAAATTGATTATTTTTAATTATTTTCCTTCTTCCTCTTGTGTTGTTCATGGAAGGAAGCCTAGAATTTATATGAGATGAGTTCTATAAATATAGTGTTACATTTATCCACATACAAGGCCATTTGAATATTGGAATCATAGCTATTATTATATGCAAACTCAAATAGTGGCCACTACACATCCAGTTCCCTTTCATTTCTAAAACACATGCCCTCAACATGTCCTCTAAGGTTTGGATGGTTCATTCTGTGTAATCATCTATTTGAGGGTGATAAGTAATATTAAATCTGAGTTTGGTCCCTAAAACTATCTAAAGTGGCTTTCAAAAGTTTTATGTAAACCTAAGGTCTCTATCTGATACAATACTGTTAGGTATCCAATGAATTTTCATTGTCTCTTTTATATACAATTAGGCTAATTTATCTAAAGTATATGTAGCCTTGATCAGTAAAAAGTGTGAAGACTTAATTAGTCTATCTACTACAACCAAATAGCATCACATCCTGAGGATGTCTTAGGTAACCTCATGATAAAATCCATAATTATAATGTCCTATTTTCACTCAGGAATATCTAGAAGTTGTAACAACCTAGCTGGTCTTTGATACTCAATTTTTATCTCTTGACACACCAAATTTTTAGGTACATGACTAGCTATATTTGTTTTCATCCCTAAACAATAGAATAATATTTTCAAATCCTAATATATCTTTGTAGTGTTATATTCTATAATTTGGCAACTAAAAAAGTCCCTAAAAAGTAGAATAAATTATTTAAAAAGGGGTTACAGGACAAGAGAAGGGCAGTCAAAACTAAAAAAGGAACCAAATTGGAACTGCTATGTTAATGAAAGAGGACCTTAAAGAAAAATAAATTGAGGCAAATTAAGGGTAGAATGCTAAATAGAGCACTAAGAAATGGGGTTAAGAAACCATGAATGGCCTAAAACTAGAGCCAAAATGACTAAATAGAATGAACCGAAATCATAGTAGCAAAATTGTAATTTTAGGCAAAATTTTAAAAACTTAAAGAAAGGAGTTTTAAATGGTAACATTGAGTTCACTAGGATTTTTAAAGACTCTAAAAACCATAAGAACTTTTAAAATAACTAAAACGTTTTTAGTGTACAAACTAAGATTTTAGTTGACCGAAACTTTGACCAAACAATTTTAGATTATTTTGAATCTAAAAATTTCAAAGTAAATGTTTTTAACAAACTAGAGAGCCTTAATTTTATTATGAAAAATATAGTTCTAAAAAAAGATATAAAATGAACTTTATACAAAAAAATTGAAGATATAGAACATAATAGGAATTTTTAAAATTGTTATAAAATCATCCCTCCCCTTTTTTATAAACACACCAACTCTCCCTCAACCCCATAACCAACTTTCTTCTGCCTAAAATAGAACCAATGAGATGTGGAGAAGAGAGGAACAAGAAGGGAGAAAGAAGTCATCCAAAGATAAGCAAATATGGAGAATTTGCCTATGATGCCATTATAAAAGTTTTTCTACTCTTTCTCTTGTTCCTTTCCATGTTTTTGGTTTTCTAAAAAGAAGGATTTTTATGCTTGAATCCATGGAGGAAGAAGCTCTTTAAAGGAAACCAATTATACCATAATAACCTCTATTCAAAGTACTTTCAAATGGTATATAACATAGGATAAGAAACTTGCTTTTCCTTTAGAATTCCTCTTCCTACTAGTTCAGCTGATATGAAGAACATAAAGGAAATTTGATTTTGGCTGAAACATGATAAGAATAGGAGTTTTGAAACATTGAGATCAAGATAATGAAAAAATAATCAATTAAGAAGCTTTAAAATGCAAAGTAGGCCATTTAAGATTTTGTTTGCACCTTGAGAGTTTTGGAATCCTAGGAGGACATCTCAAGCCATGTAAGACCAAACTTGAATTAGAAAAGAGCCAAGGATGCTTCTTATGTGTCAAATTCCCTAAGACTAGAACAAAAACTCTATGGAAGCTTTTCTTAATGCATGTCTCGGCCAAGCATAAATGAGGGTACCTAAGAAGTTGCTTCAATGATTTTAAGATTATAAGTGGTTTAGATATGAATTATAAACACTAGAGGAACAGTCGGAACGAATTTAGAAGCCTTATTTTGAAAGATAAAATTTTAGGATTCAATTAGGTTTTAAAAAGCAACTTATTGCTAGCCTTCTTAAATTAAGCATTTAATGCTCTAATGAGTACTATTAGAGTCATATAGCTCATATTAAATGAGATTTTAAAGCCAAGAAGTTGAATTATAAAAGTTGTTTCATAAGGTATCCAAATAGGTCATAAGTGCACCTAAAACCCTAGTTGATATGTGTAAGGCTAGTATGAGTATAGGCATGGTTCCATTGTTAATTTTATGCTTCATTTGATGTGTTTAGGTTAAACTTCATTCAAGTGTAGGTGTAAAGCCATGGAACAAGAGAAGAGAAACCATTGGGAACTAAATAAAACATTATGTCAGGGTAGCTTTTCCTTCATTGTTGTGTATGTATATTTGGTTACTTGAGTGTCTTGGATTACTTCTATGTGCTATTTGCAAATTGTGTTTTATTGATTACTTGATGATTATAGGCAATTGCATGACATTTATTTGCATTTGGAATTAGATTGGCTCTTAATAGGTGAGGTTGTACCAAAAGACCCTTAGTAATGGGTGAGGTGAAGCCAAAGTCTATTGGAAATAGGTGAGACTAGACTAAAAGTCCTAATTATGGGTAAGGCTAAGTCCATAGTCTCTAAAAGAAGGTGAGGCTAAACTAAAAGTCCCTAATTATTGGGTAAAGTTAGGCTAGAAGTCCCTAGAGTATGAAATTGCTCTTGATAGAGCCATGGAATTTCTAAAGCATGAACATGGTTTTTATATAGTTGCATGACATGTATACTTGTATCTTAGATCTTGAGTGAGCCATATATGTATGCTTGAATGTTGTATAAGAGATTCTTTAAATCTCACTTTTTCCCTATCTCTACCAAGGCTCTTAAGGAAGCAAGATTGATGAACAAAAGGCCTAGGAAAAGCAACTTTGACTATGGAATTTGATTTAAGGCATATTTATGAATATATAAATGCATACTCTTGTATTTTGATATATGATAATGTAAACATGTTTAAGAGCACAAGATTATACTATAGAGACCATTTATAGGTTGTAAGATATGATATAATGCAATTTGACACCTTAAGTTCCTAGATATACATGTGTATTCCTTCATATGGAAAGCTGATTTTTAGTTGCATGGCAAATTTGACATGATGGATTAGTCCTATATGCTATAATTATGGATTGAAATTTTCCTAAAATGAGAAATGGCATTTTAGTGCTCAATTGCTATCATTTGGAACCAAACTTTAGTCTATTTGAGCCATAAAATGTCACTTTTCCCTTGATAGCCTAAATGAGTAAGTCTTTATGCTGAAATCTGATACAAAATTATAGGACATTGAGAGCTTTCTACAAAGCTAAAGGTCATAATTTTTGGAGCTCTATAGAATATTTTATGAAAATTTGAATCTGGCTGAATTATGTAGAAATTTTGTAGCATTGTTCCTATGGTTTGTCTTGGATTATATGATTTTTGAGAGACCAAATGGACTTATTTTGATCTAAAATTTTTATAGTTGATAGCTCTCATCACAAGCTTTCTAAGAATGCCTAATTTGCATTAATCAGAATTCTATAACTCAAGTTATAAATTTTTGAAATTTAGTCTCTATTATGTGTTATATGGTTCGAAATATGCATATGACCAAATTTACAGATTTGATGCTTTTCCATGTGATAACTCGAGCATATCAAATTGGTTATGTATGAAGTCGAGAGTTGAAATAATAAAAATCCATGTAAAAACATTTATGACAAAGTGGCACTTTTAGTGACTATAAATTTTGCTGTTAAAGAATTGGTCATCATAATTTGCTACCAAAGCATATATGAAATATGGAATAAATGTATAATATATGATGGTATGAGATGTGGCACTTGGATCGATTGCATATTTACTCTTATGTGCTTCCTCTATGATATTTCCTCTTAATTCAAGTTTATTTGGCACATAGATTCTATCACGTTACATAATCATACAATCCTTAGACACTATAAACTCTGAGGTCTTACCTTAGGAAATCTCACTCTTGATCTAACTTATAAAGTGATCTTCTTTCTGGCCATCTAAAATCTAAGCTCTTAGGTCATTTTCTATTCTAGTTTCATTCATTAATAATTTATCTAATGGCATACAACATGAAAT
Source organism: Erythrophleum ivorense (assembly GCA_026724425.1). NCBI lineage: Eukaryota > Viridiplantae > Streptophyta > Magnoliopsida > Fabales > Fabaceae > Erythrophleum > Erythrophleum ivorense. Next base: position 108,462 of record JAIUCV010000622.1, on the reverse strand, counting down.
ATTTATTCTTGGATTTTTTTCTTAGTTCCTGTTCCTTAATCATTATATAAGCTACATGTATGAACTTTCTACTCAAAACATCGGCCACCATATTGGCCTTACCTGGATGGTATTTTAATGTATAATCATAATCTTTTAAGAATTCCATTTATCTCCTCTATCTCATATTTAATTCTTTCTAATTAAACAAGTACTTTAGACTTTTATGGTCACTGTATATCTTTACTGTGGCACCATATAGGTAATGCCTCCATATTTTGAGGGTAAATACCACTGCAACTAACTCTAAATTATGTGTGGGATAATTCTCCTCATGTGGCCTTAACTACCCAGAGGTGTATGCCATCACTCTATCTTATTACATCAATACATATCCTAACCCTTTCTTTAAAGCTCATTATAACCCATAAAAGGTTTACTAGGGTAAGGTATAACTAACATAGGGGTAGTGGTCAAACAGTGTTTCGACTCTTGGAAACTTCTCTTACAACTATCATCTCACATAAATGGTGTTTCTTTTCTAATTAGCCTAGTCAGTGCTAAGACTATCTGAGAAAAGCTTTGTATGAACTTTTTATAGTAACCTACTAAACTGAGAAAACTTTTGACATCAATGATGATTTTAGGCCTATCTCACTATAACACAACCTCAACTTTATAAGAATCAACTGCAACCCTTACTTTTGAGATCACATAACCTAAGAATCTCACTTTAGCAAGCTAAAACTCACATTGACTAAGTTTGGTATACAATCTCTTATCTCTCAAGGTCTCAAGAACTACTCTTAAATGCCTCTCATGCTCCTTAAATAATTTGAAGTATACAAGGATATCATCAATAAAGAATACAACAAACTTATCCAAATAATGTCTAAATACCCTTTTCATATAGTCCATAAAAATAGCCAATGCATTAGTCAAATCAAATGGCATAACAAGAAACTTATAATGCCCATATTGATTGCTAGAGGCCATCCTTGGTACATCTTTAGCTCTAACTCTCATTTGATGATAGCCAGATCAAAAGTTTACCTTAGAAAACACCGATGCCCTTGCTAATTGATCTAAAAGATCATCAATTTTAAGGAGCGGATGCTTATTCTTAATAGTGACCTTATTAAGTTCTTTATAATCTATACGCAATCTCAGGCTACCATCTTTCTTTTTAACAAACAAAAAAAGAGCTCCCCAAGGTGACACACTAAATTGTATAAACCCTTTTGTTTTAACAATTCCTCAATTTGCTTTTTCAATTCAATTAGCTCAAAAGAAGCCATCCTATAAAGAGCTTTAGATATTATTCCAACCCAAGGCACAACATCAATAAGGAATTATATTCCTCTCTTAGAAAGTAAACCACTAAAATCAAAATCTTTAGAAAAAATTTCTAAGAATCCCCTAACTATAAGGATCTCATCTATCATTTCCACTACCTATGCCTATATAAAGAAAAAGACTAAAAGCCCTTGGCATCCATGTTATAAGTATCTCTCAACTTAAGCAATGGACAAGAAAGATAACTCAGCCGTAGTACTAGATATAGCCCCACATTTAGGAAAGGTAGTACACAATCAATCATAGCATTATTAGCAGCCATCCAATTCATGCCAATTATCAAGTCACTATCATGGAAAGGCATGCAAATCAAATCAATGGTTTGAAACAATGATCATATTAAACTACTCTAGGACGTGGCTATGGAGCATAAGGCTACCAAGGGAGTTTGCTTTGTTTTCTTAGTGGAAGATGCATATGGAGAGTCTCTTAGGGATCTTAGGAACTCATTTAAATATTCATTTAGGCCTAGGAATTATTGTGTCAAATCAGATTTTGCAATGGACACTAGAAACTCTAGGTTTGCTATCTTGATTTTTCATGATTATTTGTTAATTTTCTTTGCATATTCTTATTTTTCTCCCTTAAATTCCTAAGATGCACCCTTGGTTCTACCCAAAATCTAAGCCCTCTTGAAGCTCTATGTGTGGGATGAACCAAGGAGAAGAAGGGAGCAAGGGATAGTTACCATGGAAGGAAGATTTACCTTATTTTCTTGCTTGATTCTTCCTTTCCTTGGCCTCCTCTCTTCATATCTAAATTTTTCCCTCTGTTCTTCTATCAAAACAGATCCGAAAACTTCAATAAAATTATAGGAAAGAAGGGGAAATGGAGAAGAAGAGGTTCACTAAAGAGAAAAGCATGAAAAAATCAAGAAATTACATACCTTTTGCCTTGTTTTTCTCCTTCTCTTCTTCTCCTTCTTGTGTGCCTCACTCTTAGGGTTCTTCCTCTAATTTAGGGCAAAAACTAAATGAGCTAAATGAGTGAGGAGGTGGAACACCTTATATATATAGGTGGGTTTAAGAAACACTTTTCAAAAATTTTAATTTTGTCCTTTTATCTTGGCATTTTTGTTTCTAGTTCATTTTAGCTTCTTTTTTAGAACCATATTTTCCATTATGAAATTTAAGTTCCCAATTTAATGAAATACTTTTGGAATCACTCAAATCAAAGCTGAAACCTCCCCAAACGAATCCGTTAAAGTTTTGGTCAATTGATATTGGAAAACGTCCACCGAAGGGGTTTTAACTGTCCTAGGGCTTCCTATGATTTTTAGGGCCTCTGAGAACCCTAGAGAACTCAAAAATTTTATTTAAAAAGCCCTCCTATTAGAATTCCAAAATTTGCTCAAAATTACGAAAATACCATTACATTTCGTCAACCTTTCATTCAATTTTATTTCTTCATTCTAACTCTATTTTTCTTTTTGTCTGAGCCTGTGATTCTCATTTTTAGGAGGCTAGAATACTACTTAAATTTTTTAGGACCTTAACTAATTCATTTCTAGAGACTTGCTTTGAAAACTCACCCATTTCTATCGTATAACGAAGTCTGGACATTACACTCCCACTCTCTATTTAGCAACACTCTAAGGCCACTCTACCTTAATTTGTAAGATTATAATAGTTTTCATCTACTTGATTTACCCAACATATATAACACCATAATTTCTAGCTCATCTCATACCTTTAAAGAACTCAATTCCATGAATCATGTAAGTTTCTAATGAAAAAGGCAATTAAAATATTAATTATTTTTGCGTTGCGTCGTATATAAAAATTTCATTCTGTGTCATATGGACCATGTGAGCTCATACAACACATTCCCATATTTAATTGCATGAATAAAACTCATTTGAATCATCAAAAGTGGTCTACATCTCAAGGAACTCGAAGGGAAGCATGACATATACATATTCATTTTCGGCCAGAATTTGCTTATTTCTGTCACCAACTTTGGAAAATCATAACTAATTCTAAAAACATTAAAATGATGCATTCTTGGCCATTATAGAAATCTACACATGTCTAATTTATGCTAAAAATACTTTCAAACCATAACATCGATCACAAAAGGCATTTGACATTAGAAAAAGTCCAGAGGTTAGGCTGTTCACTAGTGCTGTCATAGAATTTTATAGCAAATTTAAAAAATGTCCAATTAATTCCAAAAAAATCTAATCCATATAAATGATACTAATATGGAAATATTTGGATGTTATCTAAAGGAAAAATAATAATTTCAGACCAGCTCAGGCATGCCCAGACCTTAAAATCTAATCAAGTAGTAATTGAGGTCGGGTGGAGTTACTAATACTGGATAGATTTTTTAAAAATTCATATCTCCCTCTCTAGACATCCAAATGAGGTGCTTCTAGTTGGAACAATTCACTGAGAATGTCTAGTTTCTTTGTATAAAATTTCATGCAATTGGACATCATTTGAGCCCTATGTGACAGATTTCATTTTCGGACTTGAGTGAACAGTGACATGATCAACACCAAAAAAATTGCCAACTTTGAAAATTCATCAAATATTCTGTAGACCTCTAAAAATTATGTTCTTTAGCTTCCTAAAAATCTCTCAACAAGATCTAATTGCATGCCTAATCTCAGATCAAGAAGAGCTCATTTGGATAAAAAGTGACATAGGGTTTTGAATTGGTAAAATTTGGCTCCATATGGGATACCAAAATGTCTAAATAGCTCTCCTTGGGGTTTGGCACCTCTTGGGCAAGTCTAAAAGCATAATTAGGACTTGTGTGATCTGCCCAAATAGTCCCAAACCTCATGCCTCTAATTTTGGCCATCTCACCCACACTTATGCACATTTCCATAACATCATTCAAGAGGCCACATTGATATAACAAGCTCATTTTACATTCTAGTATTCACATGCCATAATTTCTCACTTATACATAATACATCAACACATTTATACATATTCATGACTTCATAAAACATATACAACCTTGGATTACAATATATGCCATTCTTATGGCCTTAAAGTAACAAATTTTCCACATTTTAATGTCATTCCTTCATCTCTCATGTGGTTGGCTCCCATTGCCTTGCTCTTTAGGTCCACCTAGCATATTAGAAAGTTGGAGAAGGGGGATGAGATTCAAAGAATCCCAATAGCTCATCTCCCATTCAATCACACATAATATATTCAAAGCATATCTTAAAAGTGCATGCATGGATATAATAGATGACATGAACATTCAAGAAACAAGCTTGGCATGTGAATAAGTCATACAAGGCATCCAAAGGCTTGCCAAGTGGATGGATTGGCCTCATCCTTTTCTTCAAGGATTTTGGACTTGCCCCACCCATTCTTTAAGAAATTCTTGGATTCAACCTTGCTCTTGGGAGTCCATCTCATTTCAGGAGACTTCTTTACTTTGTCTCAACCAATTCTAAGGGTTTTTGGCTTATACTCACCATGGCTAAGAGTTCTTGACGTCTCCACACTCAAGTAAATCCAAAGAAACATCATAACATCATTTAGAAACATAATATGTCATCATGAAACCATGGCATATGAAATCATGCTAGCATACTTTTCATGACTTAAAAATACACATACACACATTCTAAGACAAGCTAAGCACACATCTATGCACGAGAGCAAGCGGAGAGAGCTACCTTCGAAGCAATTATACATTTTTCCCTTTGAAAGAATGCTCCCTCTTTTGGCCTCACATACACAAACATGTAGGATGCTTTCTCTTGGCCTAGATACAATTCATGGAAGCTAATTAAGTTCATGAACTCAATTTTAAGGCCATACAATTTGCTTAGACACTACCTTGACTTATAAACCTCATTATGGTTCCATAATTACACCTAATGAAGCAACACCTCTTAAATAAATTCTAGGCTCCATTCTTTCCTTTTAAATATGATTCTTGACTCCTTTTTAGCCTCTTGGAGTCATCACACAATTAAAACTAAGAGCCTAGCTACAAGTTGCTTCTTTAGGTCATAATATGGAACCTAAAGCACCAATTCACTTTCCATGGGTTCTAAATTTTTCCTAAGGCCTCCCCTCATTTTCATTCATCATATATAACTTAAGAATGGGTTTAGAAAAATTTAAAACTCTCCTTAGCTATGCCATCCTTGCTTGGCTGAAATATAAAGCCTTAATGGGGTTTAATGGCTTCTTCATTTTTCCTTAATGGGGAAACCACTTAAGGAGGTTGTTAAGAGTTGTAAGAGTTCAAGGAAACACTTAAATAGCCAAGGGAACTCATGGATTAAATCAGTTCTTACAATTCCCTTAAGTGCTCTACACTTTTCCAACTTCTTGTTTAATGGATTTTCTTGAAATTTCTTGGTATCTTTCATCTTCCTCTAACTTAATCTCACTAATTCTTGATGGTTCTTAGGAAAATACCCTTCCCTCTCCTTGGGTCTGTTTTGGCCAAATTTATACCAAGAAAGAGGCAACAAAGAAGAAGCAATGAATTAAAGAGTTATCTTTAGCTTCCACTTGCTTCCAAGAGCTCTTTTCCTTGGTTTATGGCTTCCCTAAGATTTCAAACACTTCCCTTCTCTACTGAACCAGAAACAACCCCCAAAATATCAATTAAATTCATAAGAATAGGAGAGGAAGGGAAGAGAAGGGATTGTTTAAAGGAAAAACACAAAATTTCTAAGATTTCCTTACCTTTCCTTAGCTTTTTCTCCCTCCAAGATGGCTTCCTCTTGTGTGCCTAAGAGGGCTGAATATTTTCTATTTTGAAGTAACAAGAAGATTGGCCAAATAAAAAGGGAGATAGGGCGTGAGAAAGAGAGAGTGTTCAAGAAGCTTCAAGGACATAAAGATTCTAAAAATTCCCATTTCGTCCCTCGTTTTTGGCATTTTTATTTCTAATTTGTTTTAGATCCTTTTTTAGAACCGTCTTCTCTGTTATGAAATTTAAGTTTCCAATTTAGTAAAATGCCTTTGAAATCACTCAAATCGGAGCTAAAACCATCCCGAATGAACCAGTCAAAGTTCAGGTTAACTGACGTTGAAAAATGTCCATAGGAGGGGTTTTAACTATCCCAGGGCTTCTCATGATTTTCAAAGCCTCTAAGAATCCTGGAAAACTCAAAAATTTCATTATCCTGTGTGTTTTTCCAAAATTATACTTATTTATGAAAATGGCACTAGCCTTTAGGCAAATTTTTTGAATCACTGCAGCCCCAATTTCTAGGCAACTTAGGGCTTAGATCCTCATTTTCCATTATTTAGAAATTTATTCTAATTTTTGTTGGTCTTAAATAACTTATTCCAAAGGGCTTACTTTGAAAAATGCATCTGTTTTCGTCGCTTAACAAAAATCAAATATTACAATTCTCCCCCCTTTAAAACAATTTTGTCCTCAAAATTTAGATAACATACCTCATGGGAAAAGCTCTGGATGCTTCTTTCTCATATCATCCTCTAGTTTCCAAGTAGCTTCTTCAGGAGATAACCCCTTCTAAACCACTTTCACCAGCGGTATCGTCTTATTCTATAACTGCTTGAGTCTAACGTCCACAATCCGATCTGGTGATACTATGTATGATAGATCATTTTGTAACTGCACATTCTCATATTCTATGACATGTGAGGGGTCGGGTTAGTACTTTTTTAACTAAGAAATATGGAATACATTGTATACTTGGCTTAGGTTTGGGGAAAAGGCTAGTCTATAAGCCACATGTCCTACTTTATCAAGAATCTAGAAAGGACCTATGTACTTTGGACTGAGCTTTTTGCTTTTAATGGATTGACCTATCCTGTGACTGGAGACACTCTAATGAAGACATGGTCTCCAATCTTAAACTCTAATGGCCGTCTATGTTTATTTGCATAACTTTTCTATTTACTCTGGGCTGTTAGAAGTTTCTTTCTAATGATTTCTATTTGTTTGGAAGTCTAGTCCACTAACTCTGGGCCTATAAGGCTCTGCTCTCCTAGCTCAACCCAACACATCGGAGACTTACATTTCCTCCCATACAATGCCTTATACGGTGCCATCTGTTTACTTGCATGATAACTGTTATTATAAGCAAACTCCGCTAGAGGCAAGTATGTATCCCAGTTTCCTTTCATCTCTAAGACACATGGCCTCAACATGTAACTTGTTTACCAATTACATCACATGTAACTCTTAGATCTTTATGGGATTCCATCATCATATGATCTGGCATGTTTAATCCCATCTAATGCCTTGAGACCCAAAACCATTTTGATAGTCCCAATTAAGTCAAACCATTATGAACCTTATGAGTATCACCATTACCCAAGCTACCTCACTAAGATAACCTAAGTGTATCCACTTTGATGTAACATACACTTAGGCAATCAAAGCTTTGACAAGTGTTCATAAATAGGTGGCATATTAACTTAAAATTTGATTTGAGGGATTTCATTATTTTTATTTTGCTGTGATTCAAATATTTAATCATCGCATGATAATATACTATGATAGCATCTCATACATACATATGATCTCATCATGAAGTATAAAAATAAATGTGTCACAATATGGCCCCATCTAACCTATCTCCTTCCAAGCCAATGAGAGGATTCTTCTAAGATAAAAAAAAATAAACTACAAAGAGAAATCTCAATTGAACATTCGAGGGGAGTGAGATGAGAAGAGAATGTACATCCAGAATAAATAGAGAAAGGCATGACACGCAGCCTATATTTAAAAAATTAAAAACCATAAAACCTAAGGCCATATTATGCACCATACCCATCCAATTCAAATAAACACAATTCATATATATAAAGTTACAAACATCTTATCTCATAAGAAAGGTTGTAAGCATTATGATTTTAGTGTTAAATCAAATTAGGTTGCACTAGGATTAGATAGCACAGCAGTCCCACTATTAGATAGCTTACAGGGTGGGGCGGAGCCCTACAAAATTTTGAATTTTTGACTCTTTTGAATGAGCTACTGCCTTGAGAAAAACCTTGAGGATCTATCAATCATATTGAAAAAATCAATCCGCCAAACACGTTTCATATACACAGATTCAAATCAATCTTTATCACATAATCAAATAAACAATGTGCATATAACATATTCAAAATTCCATCCCTCAAAACCGCATATCACATACTTACAAGATAGATTTGTCAAAAATCATGTATCACATACATTACAGATTTAAATCCTATCATCAAACATGAATCACATACCTGTAACACAGATTCACATGTATCATATATACATATTTGAGATTCATGTATCACATACATATATATTGCAGATTTAAATATATCCTATTAACGCGTCTGGTTTCTTCATCATATGCAAATCACAAATTCAAAATCATATTTACATACATATACAAATATGGATTGTTCGTTCATGTCGTGAAAGCATGTTCGCGATATATATAAATTTATATATGCGGATTAACATGTTATATACAAAAACATGAACAGAATTGTTAAACAAATTCGTAAACATCCAAATTGAACAATTTATAGTCTGAATTGAATAGATTTGGAATCAGATTCCAAATCAAATTCGAACCTCTTTGTAATTCACACACATATGTCGCACATATAAATATCATATTCAAAATTGATTCACATATAACACATACATGAATGCCAAATTTAAAAACTAATCATGTGAGCCCTAAATTCGCATACTTATATCACATTGCAACATATTGCATCACATATAGGTCATGCGAAATCACAACAAAGACAAATTTCATGGAACTTCACACAAAAACTCAATTTAAACAATTATTGATGCGGCTTTGATACCACAGTTGGGAATTCAGGGACATGTAGCGAAAAATTAAAATCTTGAATCCTTTCCCATAGATCCATCAATGTCGTTTAAATCAAATAGATCTAGAAATATTTACTTTTTTTTGTTGGATCTCAGGAACTGATCTTCAAATTTGCTCCCTCTACTGGTATCCACAGGAATGATTGCTCAACTCGAACGGCATGCTAGCGCCTCTAATCAATGTCCGTACATGTTATTGATAGATAAGACACTCTCTTCTTTCTCTCTCTAGGTAGCTGTATGGTGTCTGTACACGGTTCGTACACTTTCTCTCTCTAGGGTTTTTCTTTTATTCTGTCGTTCTAGGAAATCCAAGCCTCCTCCTTTTTTTTATTATATGGAGATATCTCATTAGGGTTTTCAGATATAATTAATTAATTTAAAATACATTATTTTAAATCAAATCCTAATTAAATATATTAGTTTAAATTTAAGTATATCTAATAAATTAAATTTAACTAATTATTTAATCTAAATCTAGAACTAAATTCAAATTTAATTTAAATTATCATATTAGTTTAAATTTAAATCTATCATATAGATTTGAATTTAAAACTAATTGATTTAAATTAATTAAAGGATATATATATTTCAAAATATATATAAATATATATTTCAAATTTTATAAATTATATATATATCAAATATATATTTATTTATTTATAAAATTCTTCCACCCTAGATTGAACGTGACATTCATTGAATTTAACGCAATTTCAAATTCAATGAATTTAGACATTCTAGTTCGAGTTGACTCATTCTTGTGTGCGACCTTGTAGGCTTATATGATATTGGCAGTGGGCTAATGATACTATTTGACCCATAAGTCACAAGCGACCTCTAGCAAGACATTGTGACTACCTAAATCATATAGGGATCGATGATCCGATACAACTTGTCATATAACCCTATCACACCCCTTTTGTCACACGATATCTAGATCAAGTATGAGGTATGGAAACGTCATCCTCATCTTATTTGATCGTTGTTTTCTCGATCTACGTGCAGACTAACAATACAAATAGAAACACTTCCATTCGAGCACGGCCATACATTTCTCAGTCTTACTCATCGAGGGGCCCAGAGATATCTCTCTATTAATCAGAGGGACAAATCCTATCTTGACTACTCATCTTCTTCTACATGAATTCTACTATATCTTATCATAGCTTTTATGATCACCTGGTTAAAGATGACTTTTGACTATGCCAAAAAATAGTGTTTTTTCATATTGGAAACTATGGTGATCTCAAGTCTAAGGGCTTGGTGACACGGTTATATATGAGATACGCTTATGACTTAATCCATGGAGCTGTCTCATAACGAGTCCATCTAGCATCTAGTTCTCTAATGAGTGCCTATGATTTTGATTCGTATCTATATACATGATTAACACATAATCATCAATCAAAATTATACTAGTCTTAGTTCATTGTTTTCACAATGATGATCGACTAGGGATATTTAGAATAATCAATATGATTTATCCAAGGATACTATTATATAGAACATGCAAAAATATAATAATGTAATAAAAGAAAACTCTTATTTCTCAATAAAGTACAATGATTGGCCTAAGGCACAATCACCAACACCATACCCATGCAAGCCACTTTGTATTCAAACAACATTTCTGGAAGCATAATGGTACCTTAACATGTAAACAATGGCAAGAAACATATTTCATAGTTCAAACATACACACAAGCATTCAAAGACAAGTAAATATCCAAGCAATGCATGTGAGAAATATTAAAGAGCTACCTTGAAGCAAAAAAACAAGCTTTTCTCTTTAATTATTTCTTCCCCTTTTCAGCCAAACACATGCAACTAGGTGGGGGTTGATTCTCTTGGCCTAGACACATCAAATAAGATATGATTTAATCATTGGAATAAGTTTTAGCCTTATACAAACTCTATGCATGCCTACTTTCTCGTATGACTCAATTATGGTTCCATATAAGACACAATAAAGCAACCTTTAGAATTCATGATCTTGGCTCTTATTTTTCATTCAATCCAAGTCTCTTGACTCCACTTAGACTCCTTAGAGCTATTACGATTTCAATTCAAGCAGCCTAGATACAAGTTGCCTTTTCATATCTTAAAATGGAACCTACACCTCCATCTTACAAACCATAATTCCAAAATTCATTCCAATGCTTTCTTTAGTGTTTACTAATCATGTTTAGGCCCTTCATATCCTTAGAATTAAAAAGAAATCTTTCTAGGTGCTATATCACTACCTAGCATGAGACATGAAGGAGTAAATGGACCCATGGAGTTTCATTCATTTTCTTTAGGAAGTTGGCACATGTGAGGCTTCCTAGATGTTTTGAGAATCCATTTACACTCTTAGACAACTTAAATTACCACTAGGAAGCTTCATATTTGTCAATGTGCAACTAAATCCCTAAATTCCATAACTTAATTTCTAATGCTTCTTATTCAATTCCAATAATTTCTAATGCTTCTGATTCAATTCCAATTGCATATTCTTAATTCCCACAATCTAGAATCCTTGTTCCTTGATTGGCTTTGGTCAGAACTCATTCCCTTCTAGGTGGTCTATAGTTGGCTGAAACTCACCCCTAGGAGAACAACTAGGAAGAAGCAACAAGAAGTCATGATTCTTACCTTGATTGAATGCTTTTCCAAGGAGCTTTCTTATGCCTTAGCCCTTTCCTTCAATTTATAACTCTCTTCTACTAAACCAATCCCAAAATAGTCCCAAATCAAACATTAAAATCATAGGAAAAGAGAGGAGAAGGAGAGGAACAAGATTAGTGAAGGAAGGAGAATGGAAAACCAAAGATTTCTTACCCTTTTTGCCAAGCTTTTCTTCTTCTTCTTCCTCCCTCCTTGTGTGTCTCACATAGCCAGTCACTCCTCTAGTTTGAGATAGAACTTAAGTCAATTAGGAGAGGAGAAGGAGGAGGACGTGTCTTCTAAGGAGTAAAGTCACTAAAACGCATTTTAAAAATGTCTAATTTGTCCCTATTTCTTGGTTCTTTCCTTTTAGGCTAATTTAAACTCCTTTTTTATAAATGTTTTTTCTATCATAAAATTTAGGTCTTCTAACTTATAAAATGCCTTTGGTTTCACCTAAATTAGATTTGAAACCTTTCCAAATAAATCAGTCAAAATCTGGGTCAACTAACGCTCTAAAACGTAAATTAAAGAGGTTTAAACAATTCTAGGGGTTCCTATGATTTTTAGGACCTTTAAGAATCCTAAAAAACTCAATTTTTCCATTTAAAGATCACTCCTTTGAGTTTTCTAAAAAGTGTTCAAAATTACAAAAATACTACTGGTTTTCATTGAATTTTATTTAACTACTCTGGCTCTAGTTTTTGGGCATCGTAAGCCTTATATCCTCATTTTTTATTTTTTAGATTATTATCCTAATTTTATTTGGCCTCAAATCTTTCTATTTAGGGACTTCCTTTTATAACTGGCTTATTTCTAACATTTTTAAGAAAACTGAACATTATATGCTAAGTCCATTTAAGGTAGATCTCTGCTTATTTCTCATTTTGGGCTTTTAAAATTTTTTTTAGCAATGCTAAACTAATTATTGGGGCTCTAAATTAGTTTTTCCAAAATTCTCCTAATTAATTTCACCTAAGTAAATTTAAATTATATAATTAAATATATTTTTTGCTAAAAATCACCAAGTAATTTTTGAAAAATACTCAAATAATTATTTTCCTTAAGAATTCCTATTCTGTGATTTTCTTTAGTTCTCATGATAACATCTTTATTTTCCTAAATTAAATCCTTAATTTCTATAATTGTGCTTAAATTATCTTAAGATGTTACATAGAAAGTATTGGCTAGCCATAACAATAGAGTAAACACAAGAGAACTTAGAGAAAAGGAATTTGCACCCTTTTAGACACTAGCAAAGGCCATAGCTTAAAAAGAAGAAAGAAAAAAGGGAAAGTAGGATAGTTAGGAGTAGAATACATTCAATATGAATAAGTAGGAAAGTTGACATGAAGGATCAAAGAGATAAAAAGAAACATGGCTACCATGGAGCATTAAATATTGCCTGCACCAAGATCTTAAAGGAAAATTTAGAAAGGATGTAATCAAGATTTCTTAAAGAAGGAGCCAATCAACAAATGTGCATGTAAGAAGAATCTAAGAAGGATCACAGCAAAACAGATAACTAATAAATGATGTTATAAGAATGCTGAAGAAATAAATGCTAACTTGATCACATAAGGCTCACATGAGAAAATAGTGTAAGTTAGGGGGTGCTAGTAAGCTAAGTTCAAACTCTAAAGAGATAGGAAGGATAGCTTCTCTTATGAAGAGGTCATTCCTTGTCCTTGGTTTAACAACTCCATGGATGAAGATCCTTTAACATGCATCTTTGCATAACACATATCTCAATTATTAGATCTATTTTTTTAATAATCTCAGTTGTTTCTTCTTATTATTAAAAAAAATGTAAAAAGTACAATGAAGATAGTCTTCTTATTTCAATCTCAATAGTTTTTCAGCTTCTACTAGATAAACTTCATACTACATTTTTATTGCTATAATTTGAATTTTTCTACCTATCTAATAAAAATTAAAAAGCTATATTTATATTATTTTTTTAAACTTTTTTAGAATAAAAAATTTAAGATTAATGATAGATCTAATGGCTAAGATCTATACTATATTACTGTACTTAATGACACATCTATTTTTACTAACTCTCATCTTATATATTTAAACAATATTATAATAAATCACTAATTAAAGGAACTAAATAGTGGAAGATACTTGGAGATTTTTTTTTCATAAAAATAACAAACTCAATATGATATCATTTCCTCTCTATTACATAAAAGGGTAAGTTAGATTGGAGTCAACACCTAAAAAGGCGACGTTAAACAATCCTCACTTATTCTTGTGCACTAGAATAATCATTTTAAGTTTTCTTATGACATAAGCTAAGACTTGATTCAACATATGACATATCAATAGCTCATAAACTTCAACATTCATGTTATCATTTTCTTGATCATAACATAATTAAAATGGCTAATATCCTAACTTACATTTTGGAAAAATGTCCATAGTTTCCCTTATATTTTCAGGGGTCAAAACCATCCACATGGTTACAATTCAATTTTAATCTAATATTTGCTACATGATATGTTTTTCTATGTTAAATGATTGGTTGCCTACTTGATTGTTGTTTTACACCATGAGCGTCTCCATATTGGAGTTATGATCCAGCTGCCACATGTGCATTGTGCACCAAGTTATGATCAAACTCATGAATGCATTGAGTCGCAAGCATGCTTGATAGGGAGTTGGCACCTTGGACAAGCCTATCCCTCTGCTATTGGCCATTAACATATTATATGTGATTACTAGTATATGATAATAGTCATTAGTAGTCCAACTAGTTCATTTGCTAATTGGATTGATGATTCTTATATGTATTAATATAAAATGCATTTATATTGATTAATTTGTTCATATGTAGGGAATTTCCCTTTAGTTACTGAGATTCATATCTCACCCTATTTCATGGGCTAACAATTTCAGGTGAAAGTTTCTTAGTTAAAGAAAAGGGGAAGCAAGTAAATAAACATCCCTGATTTGAGGCCTTGTGTGGGATTTTTACACTTAGACCATTTTAACTTATAGTATATGCTAATCTTTTTGGTAATCTATTTTGTATATCTCATGATGCATTCATATTGCCAAGTGTAGGTATTTGGAGGTTTGGTAACCAAGGATATATCCATTAAGAAGCTAGACACTAAATTACATGGATTCTGATGTATTCACCAAATACTGATCTAATATGAATTTCTGTGAATGTATGGTGCTTAAATGGTTAATCTATGAATGAGAATTTGGTTATTATATGAAGCGCACCGTGGTGCAAGTTTCCTAGCTGTGGCATGAATCATGAAAAATAGGGTGAGAATGCTTCTAAGAGCAATCTTGCCATAGTGAGAATCAAGTGAGTGTCTTAGTGAGAGTCCAATGAGCAATCTCGCTAACAAGAAGTTCCAAGGGACACCTTGCCGGGATGTGGGGAATCTTGGCCGTAGCGAGGATTGAGAAAATTTTGTAGTTCTAGTTCTAGTAACAAACTGAGTTGCAGCATTGAGTGTTTCAAGTTGTAACACAAGTCTATAATTTTGGTTTTAAAGTTATAGAATTGAATTGTATCATGGCAAGAAGTGTTCAAGTCATGGCATAAGTATAACCTAACACATTTAGAGGTATCAATAGCCAACTTGGGCATAGTAGAGCTCTTCTAAGTCATAACCTACGACCCCAAACCCCTATTTTAGCCTTTAGAACCTAATTTACACTATGTTAATGATACATTATGACTTATAAACAATTATATAGGAGTCTTATGCTTCTAGATTCAGTTGTGAATGAAGTAAAAGTCCTAAATGAGAATTTAAATCCCCTATGAGCTTAAGTCTCCTTATTTTTCTGAATGATAATTTCCAATAATAAAAGGTTTAAATTTCCTTATATTTCCACTCTTTGGTAATCTATTATTGGCTTTAGATATTAGGTATAGATTACTAATCATATGATCATGCTAAATTAGCTTGATTAGGAGTTAAGGTTGCTACATTTTGATCAAAGTAATGGTTTAGGAAATTATGCTAGATTTTAAACTTTGTGGTTAGAAAACATGGCAATTATGATGCATGCTAGCTATAAATAAGAACATTATGGTATGGTGATGTAACACCTAAAAATTTATTAAGAATAATTATGATGAATTAAGAATTAATATGGGATTTAATTAGGAAAATTAATTAAAAGAGGTGGACAATTAGTTTAAGCCTTATAAACAATTTAATTATACTTTGGGCTAAATGTAGAAGCTCAATCTTAGCCATGGAGAGATCCAATTCTATTTCTTAGAGGCCCAACATTGATTTTATGTATAGTGTAACACCATACTTTTAGGACTCAATTCATACAATTCCCATGCCTCATCTTATGTTTATTCTATGGAAACAATATAGTGGCATAGGAAGTTATGAATAAAAGTACATTTTTCTACCGGTAAAATTTTTCTTTCGGAATCCCATAGGCCATATGAAAGCATCTATCACTTTATCATACTTAAAAACATGAATATAACTCATTTCCATCATCAAATTTGGCCTACAACTCGTAGAAAGCAAAGGAGCATATGAAATCCATGTTTGTATTTTCGGCCAGAATTTCCTCTTTTCTGTCACAAACTTTGGAAATTCATAACTAAATATATAAAAATTGAAAACATGTAATCTTAGTCATTCTGGAAAGATTAAGATGTCTACTTTATGCTAAAAATATGTAGAAGTCATAAAATCTCATATATAATGCGTTTGACACGTGAAATCATCTACTGGTCGGAGGGTTCCTGATACTATCACAGTTTGCTGATATGGATTTCAAAAATGTCTAACTAATTCCACAAAAATCCAATGCTTTCAAATGATATCACTATGGAAAGATGTGGATGTTAAATAGAGAGAAAAAATATCTCTAGATCAGTACATCAAGCCAAACGCCCGGAAATCGATGGAACAGTACCTCGGGTCTGGCAAGATGTCTGATACTGGGCAGAACCTTCGAAAATGCATATCTTCCTCTCTAGACCTCCAAATGAGGTGATCTCGGTGGCCACAAAAAGCTTATAACCTCTGGTTTATGCATATAAAATTTCATAAGCATTGGATACCATTTGGCCATCGGGTGACACAGAATTCAAAACTGCCAGTATGAACAGTACCCATACCAGAATCCATGAAAAATCCCAACTTTGGAAATTCCTCAAATATTCTCTAGGTCTCAGAAAATTATGATCTTTAGCTTCCCAAAAAGATCTTAATGAGACCTCATTCCATGCCAAGTTTCAGGGCAAGACTAACTCATTTGGCCAAAAAGTGATATAAGATTCCATTATGGTCAAATTTGGCTCCATATGAGGTACCAAATTTACCAAATGGCCTTCCCTTGGTTGTGGCACCTTTTGGGCAGGTCTAAAAGTACATTTGAGACTTGGGTAAGCTGCCCAAATGGTCCCAAATCTCATGCATCTCATTTTGGCCATTCAACCCACACTTATGCATACATTCATCAAAATCCCATATTGCACACTTTAGCCATACATACTCAAAATATGTGCTATAGGGCATATATCATTTTCATACGTCTAACCAACACATAATAGTATAATCACACATGTCTCAAGGTTCATGGTACATATACAACCTCATATACACTATGAACCATCATTATGGTTCCAAAATAGGCAAAATACTACATAAACTTGTCATTCCTTGCTCTTTATGGTTGTTGGCTCCCTTCACCATAAGTGTTTGGTCCAACTAGCATGTTAGATCATTGGAGAGGAGGGGATGAGATTCAAAGAATCTCAATAGCTCACACACCCATTTACATCACATTCAAGGCATACATATACCAAATGTATAACTATACAAGCATAAAGTGTGCAATAAATTTTATTCCATGCCACATTCACATGTCAAGATTACTTTCATGCTCTAGGGACTTTTGGTTTAGCCTCATCCCATTACTAGGACTTTTGGATTTGCTTCACTCTTGGCTTAGGGACTTTTGACTTTACCTCACCCATTCAAGGGACTTTTGGCCTTGTCTCACCCATGCCATGAGACTTTTGGCATCTCCTCACCTTCATTAAGGGACTTTTAGCATCACCTCACCCTTATGAGCTCTTTCCATAATCATAGTCACTCAAGACAACACATTGGTACCAATACACAACAAGGATCAAGTGGCATATTATCAAGCATCAAGAATGCATGCAAGCACACTAAGACATACATATGCACACAAGAATGCAAAGAGAATGAGGTGGAGAGCTACCTTGCACAATTTCACACACTTTTTCTTTAGCTTTCAAGCCTCCTCTTTCGGCCACACACCCACAAATTGGTGGAGATGGTTTCTCTTGGCCTATATACAAATTATGGGAGCCAATTAGGTTCATGAAACACATTCTAAGGCTACATAACTTGATGAACCACTAGATTACTCTATATACTTCATTATGGTCCATAATTACACTTAATGAAGCAATACCCCTCAAACGATTTCTAAGCCTCATTATTTCCTTTCAAATATGATTCTTGACTCCTTTTAAACCTCTTGGAGTCATCACATCATTAAAACAAAAGGCCTAGCACCATGTTGCTTCTTTAGGTCATAATATGGAACCTAAGACACCAAATCACTTTCTTTAAGTTCTAAATTTTTTCTAAGGCCTCTACTCATCTTCACTCATCACATATGACTCAAGAATAGCCTTAGAAAAATTTAAAAATCTCCCTAGCTATAGGAACTTGCCTAGGCCGAGACTATGGGGGGAAGAAGAGTTCATGGCCTTCTTGATTTTTCCTTGATGGGAGACACACTTGGGAGACTTCCTAGAGGTCTTAGGAGCTGAATCAAATACTCACACATGCAAGGAAACTCATATATCAAATCAATTTTTGCAAAGTGTTCAAGAGCTCTACACTTTTCTAGCTTAGAGTTCATTAGTTTTTCTTACAATTTCTTTGCTTTCTTGGATGGGAGGTGCATGTGGGAAGCTCTCTAGGGGTCTTAGGAGCATGTTTAAACATTCAATTAAGTCTAAGAACATTCATATAAAATCAGATTTGCAAGGGAGCATTTGGATCCCTAATGGTTCTATCTTGTCTCTTAATGCTCCTTTCTTGATTCTATTGGTTCCTTCTTAATCCTTGCCATCTAAAACCTCTAATCCTTCCATAAATTGGGCAGAAAATAGCCCCTAAAAATTGGGCTCATGATGCCCAAATTCGTGCAAGAGAAAAGGGGAGGGAGAAACTACCAAAGAATGGAAGTTTTACTTTGTTTTCTTGCTTCCTTTGGCTTGTTCTTCCACTTGGTTGGCTTACTCCCTCAATTTTCGAAATTTCCCTCTATGTTCTGCCCCAAAAACAGCACCAAACTCTCCATTAAAACCATAGAAAGAAAGCTTGAGAGGAGAGGAGCAAGGTTCAAGAAGGAAGGATATGGAATTTCTTAAAGTTTCTTACCTTTTTCTTGAATCTCTTCCTCCAAAATCCTCCTCCTCTTGTGCGCCTAAGAAGCTGGGGTTTTCCTCTAAAATTGGGCAGAAGCAAGTCGGTCTTAGAGAGGAGAGAAAGAACGTGGATAAGAAGGAGCTAAAAGGCACTTTATGCAACTTTTTACTTTTGTATTGTAGTCCCTTTTCTTGGCTTTTTCATTTTAGACTCATATCAACTCCATTTTAAAATCCATCTTTTTCATCATATTCCTTAGGCTCTTAATCATAAGAATTGCCTTTGGAATCACTCAAAAAGGATCTAAAACCATTCCAAACCATTCGGTCAAAGTTTTGGTCAACTTTTGCTGAAATCGCTCACCGGAGGAGTTTCAACTGTTTTAGGGGTCCCATGGTTTTCAGGGCCTCTGAGAACCCCGGAAAGCTCAAATTTTCCATTTAAAAAGCCCTCCTATGAGATTTCAAAATTTTCCAAAAATTACAAAAATGCCCCTACTTTCTTCGGCAAATTTTCTGAGCTCTTCTAGCTCTGGTTTCTGGGCATCTCAAATCTTAAGTCCTCATTTTCTAATATTTAAAATTTTATCATAATTTTAGTTGGCCCCAATTCCTTCTATTTCAAAGACTTCCTTTTATATTTGGCCCATTTCTTATGTTTACGGAGAAACTGAACATTGCATTTCTCACGTTTACGAAGGGACCGGATGTTACATATAGACTTAATTTAAATGGGCTCTTATAGCTTAGCCTAGCCACCTAAAAATCTAAACCCACTTGGATTTGGGCCTTTGAATCAACTCACAACCCAACTTAAACCCTAAAACCACTTCAACCTTCCCCCATTCTACAAAAACACTTTGAGAGTAAAGAAAATTCAGAGGTCTTGGGAGGCAGTTAAGGTTCTTAGCACATTTTCATCTTTTTCCACTCCTAGAGCAAGATTCAACCAAGGTAACTTATACATAACTCAATCTTCTCTTCTTTCTCTTTAATTTGAACTAAGTGGCTTTTCATTTGGAGCATTTTCATCTTCCACCCAAAATCGAAACTTGTTGTTTGGTGCTTTCATGGTTAATTTATGGAGGTTGAAGGTAGGGGTATTGTTAGGTAAGTGTTTTCTTCCCATATTAAGGTAATTTTTGCTCATTTAAGACCCTCATAGTTGATTTATAATATGGGCATGGATTTTGTGTGAATTTAGCCAAAATTTGGAGTGCCAATCTAAAGTTTTTGGTGTGGGGACAACCAAATCCGAATTTGGAGTCTTGTAGTTGCTAGGTAAGTGTCCTCTAGATAGTCCTTGGTAGTTTAACTCTATGGGTATCTAGTTTGTTGCTATAAATGATGATTAAGAGTAATGATTGTCTGATTTTATGATCATAGGGTGATTTTGGCACTGTAGTTAGCCTTCAAGGATTGTCCATAAAGTGAAATAACCAGGGTTGATTTTTATTCCTTGCATATGTTCAATTTAATCTTATATCTATTGCACATGTATGATTTCAAATGCTAAATGAATGATTGGCTATCTGATATGTTGTGATTGGACCTTGTAAATCCATAGTGGAGTTGTGGTGTGGTTGCTGTGACAACCAGGAAAAAAAAAGCTGAAAAATTTTCGAAGGGATGAAAATTTTCTAAGTCTACTAGCTATAGCGAGAAATGGCCTAGCTATAGCGAATGTACTTGTTCGCTATAGCGAGAAATGGTCTAGCTATTTCTCGCTATAACAAGAGTGCGTTCTAGCTATAGCGAGTGTGAGCATCCCATACAAAAACCAGGGAACTGCTCGCCGTAGCATGCGTCGTAGCAAAAGCAGGGGTCTGGGACTGATATGTGCTCACCGTAGCGAGGGTTATGCCTTGTTATAGCAAGGGTTAGTTCAGAAAAACGTGAAAAAAAAGAATTTAACTTTTTAAAGCATCCAAACTCCTTTTTTCTCCTTTAACTGACCTAAGCTTCGTCCAAGCACAGAAAAAAAGGCTTGAGAGAGAGAGGAAAACTAGGAGAAACTAAGAGAGAAGGAAGGGAAGCTGAGGAAGAAAGGTAAGAACCTTCAAAGCTCTTCATGCTTCTTCTTCTTGATTTTATTATTCTCCTTCTAAGCTTCCTTCCCATGGGTTGTTGAATAAGGAAGCTCTATTCTAGTTAAGAATGAGCAAGAAACTCATGTAGCTTTACTTCTTTGATTTCCTTTCTTAAGAGCTTGAGAGAGGAAGGATAGTTGGTGAATTTCTAGAGAGAGAAAGAACCCCTAGTTTCTTATATGCTTGGTAGGGTTTGTTAGAAAGAAACCCCTAGCTTTGTGA
This sequence comes from Erythrophleum ivorense, assembly GCA_026724425.1. Taxonomy (NCBI): domain Eukaryota; kingdom Viridiplantae; phylum Streptophyta; class Magnoliopsida; order Fabales; family Fabaceae; genus Erythrophleum; species Erythrophleum ivorense. The sequence continues at coordinate 86,944 of JAIUCV010000622.1, read as the reverse complement.
ATAAGTGTTGAGTTATGAGAGAGTAATTCCATGCTCTTTATGTGTCTAGGCTCAAGAGAAACAATTCCATCTAGTTGTGATTGTGGAACCAAGAACGGAGAAGACAAATTGAAAGGGAAGGCTTGTGTTAGCCTATAAGGTAGCTCTCTCTCCCCTTTCTCTCATGCATGAATATGTTTTTAGCTTGTTCTAGAATGTGTGTATGTGTATTTTCAAGCTATGAAAAGTATGCTAGCATGCCTTCACATGTTATGATCCTTGATGCTATGTTATGTGTTAAATGAATCCATGATATTTATATGAGTTTGCTTGAGTGTGGAAAGGCCAAGAACTCTTCCCTTGGGTGAGGATGAGCCAAGAACCCTCGAGCTTGGTTGAGATAAAGAAAAAGGTCTCCCAAAAGTAATGTGGACTCCCCAAAGTATGGTTGAGTCTAAAGTGCTCAAGAGTGGGTGAGGCAAGTCCAAAATCCATGAGGAGAAGTGTGAGGCTAATCCAAACACTTGGTGAACCCTTGAAAGTCTTATATGATTGATTCATATGCCAAAGTTGTTTTTAAAGTGTCCATGACTTCCACTTTTCCATGCATGCATTTGAAAAGCTTACTTTACACGCATTATGTATGATTGAATAAGAGATGAGCTATTGGAATTCTTTGAATTTCATCCCTTCCTTTCCACTATCCTAACATGCTAGGTGGACTAAGTGAACAAAGACATGGGAGCCACTAAGCTTGAAGCTAGGGGAATCGGCAAAGAATTTGTGAAATAGCAATTTTATCACCATTATGTTGCTAAGGGATGTAATCTAATGATGTACATGTTGTAGGCACTTATGAATACTTGTAAATAGATGTACTTATTGTATATGTATGAGAATTAGAACTATAGTGCATGATGTAGCAAGTTTTTGGTATGAATAGTAAGATCTTGGCATTATGTACATGGTGTATGTGTTAGTGTGGGAGGGTGAGTTTTGTAAATCTGGGTTGTTAGACATTTGAGCCATGTTTAATAGCCTATGTTGATGCTTTCCCATGTGCTCATAGAGCCTTAGAAGTAGGAGAAGCCAATTTGAACCCTTGGAGCCCTCTTTAGCAAGAGAAATTGGCACTTTGCCCCCTTATGTCAAAGTTTGACCAAATGACCTCTTCTTGCCTTGAAATTTGGCATGTGATTAGATCTTGCCTAGAGCTTTTTGTGAAGCCAAAGATTAGGGCATTTGGAGGTCTATGGAATTTTCTATGATTTTTCAAAGTTGGTATTAGAATTTTGGATTTGCATAAGCACTGTTCATTTGGTCAACTGTGTAATTGTGTCATCCGAGGGGTAAAAGTGGTCCAATGGCTACGAAATTTTATAGGTAGAAATTAGACATTCACAATGACTTGTAGCAACTGGAAGCATCTCATTTGGAGTCTAGAGACAAATATATGAATTTTTGAAATTTCTGCCTAGTATCAGTCATCTTGCCTGACTAGAAGTACTGTTCCATCGATTTTTGAGAGCTTGGCTTGATGAACTGATCTTGAGATATTTTTTCTCTCTAGTTAACATCTGTATCTTTCCATATTGGTATCATTTTCATGCATTGGATTTTTTTGGAATTAGTTGGACATTTTTGAAGTTCATATCAGTAAACTGTGATAGCATCAGGACCAGTTTGACCTCTAGAATAATTCGAGTGTCAAACGTCCTGTGTGTGGGATTTTGTGACTTGTACATATTTTATCATGAAGTAGACATCCCACGCTTTCCAAAATGACCAAGATCACATGTTTTTTATTTTTCTAGATTTTTTTGTGATTTTCCAAAGTTTACCCAGAAGTGAGGCCAAGTCTGGCCGAAAATGAATATGCATGTTCCATATCCCTTTTTGGTTTCCATGGGTTTAAAGCATGTTTTTGGGATTGAAATGAGTTTTAATGGTGCAATTAAATATGAGGATGTATAGCATGAGCTCATACGATCCCTATGACACCACGATGAATTTTTAACCATGTCATAATACAAGGAAGTGTATGAATCCAATGGAAATTCTCACTTTATCCTTACTATACCTCACATGAGCATATGTTTGTGGGATGAAGGGTATGAGCACATGCGGCTAGGCTAGCTTTGATACCAACACACTTATAGAGCCACCAGACGTATTGTCCCCTGGTTCATGGGTCTTTGACCCGGCTTTCCCAAGGGTTTTGTCGCCTTCTGAGTTTTGAGGGCTTGGTTACCCAGCCTTCGCTCAAGGAAAACACGCGTCTGGTGGGGGGAGCTTCGCCTCCACTTATAAGGCCTTAGCCCAGGACCTTCCTATCCGATGTGGGACTTTACATTCCACCCCCCTTGGGGGCCAACCCATCCCCGGGTTGCACATGCGGTTAGGCCAGCTCTGATACCAACACACTTACAGAGCCACCAGACGTATTGTCCCCTGGTTCATGGGTCTTTGACTCAGCCTTCCCAAGGGTTTTATCGCCTTCTGAGCTTCGAGGGCTTGGTTACCCAGCCTTCGCTCAAGGAAAACGGGTGTCTGGTAGGGGGAGTTTCGCCCTCACTTATAAGGCCTTAGCCCAAGACCTTCCTATTCGATATGGGACTTTACAGTTGCCACCATGCATCGTGCTTCGGTCAGACATTGAGTTATGATCAAACCCTTGAATGCACTGAGCCCTGGTTGTGCTAAATAGGAAATTGGTGCCATGGATGGGCTTTTTCCACTGTTAATGGCTTTTAACATATTATATATGATTGCTAGTATAGGAATGTAGTCACTGGTAGCTTAACTATTACATTTTACTGATATAATTGATGTTTCTTATGCCTATTTGGTTTAATGCATATATGTTGATTAATTTGAAGCATATGAGTGGAATTTACCTTTAGTTACTGACATTTGCATCTCATCCCATTTCATGAACTAACTATTTCAGGTAAAGGCTCTTTAGGTAAGAATAAAGAGAAGTAAGTATATGAACATTCATGAGTTGAGACCCTGTGTGGGGAATGCTACACTTGGGTTAATCTAACTTAGGGTAGATGCTAATTTTGTTATTCTTTTGAATAGCATCATCCTGTAATCATATTGCTAAGTGTAGGAGTTTTATGTTTTGATGATCTATGATGTATGTAATGGGGAGTTAGGCCTTACACAAATTTGGAATCTAATGTATGCACACATTTACATTTGATATGGAACCTTGCTAACTTTGAGATATGATTTATCATTTAAGAATGTAATCATGCATTGCCTTAAATGTTGATTTAGACTAGTATTGTATGGAACCTCTATTAGAATTTTGAATGATAATAGTAGTGGCTTTTAGTATTCCTTGTGTCAAAGTCCATGATTTGCTTATATATGGTAGATGGATAGGTAAAGATCAAAACCTAAGTTTTGAATTAATTAGAATTAGTCTGCTGAGTTATTTAGATGGTAAGATACCATTAAAACCCTACAAATTAAGGTAAAATGACCCTAGGATATTGCTAGAGGGAGGTCTGCTATGTGTGAGATGAAACTTAGAGAGTTTAAGTGTAGTAAAGGGTTAAGTCGCAACTAAAACTCCCTAAGTCATAGCAAAGGGAAATCCAGGAGCTATGAGTGCCGCGATGCGAGATGCCTCTCGTGGCGTAATGCAAGAAATTCGCCCAAGAGAGTAATAGAAAACAAACTCATTATGGCAAGCATAAGGAGGAAAGCTTGTAGAGTTCCAAGAGGCTCTTTCATTGCGGCGCTACATAGGCTTGTCGCAGCACAAATGTGTGAATAGTAGGTTTCTAAGAGCACCTTCACCGCAGCACGGAAGGCCTAAGTTACGGTACAAGATTCAAATTTTTGATCTTGAGCTCCAGTAGCCACTTACGTCATAGTGTGCGCATACCAAGTCATGGTGTGAGTCTCCAAACTTGGTTTTTAAGTTCCAATAACTAACTTAGCCATGATGGGAAGGGTCTAAGTGGGGGTGAAGGTCCCCAAACTCTTATTTTTGACTTAAAAACCTTAAGATTTATTATGATAATGTTATGTAATGACTTGAGGATATTATAGGAGGATTTGTGAGTCTGAAATCAATGAAACATGAATCAAAGGTTTTGAACGATAATTAGAATTACTTGTGGACTTAAATGATGTTAGTTGTTTGGCTAATAACTTTAATAATATCAAAGTTCAAATTTCCTCACTTTTTCTTATTTTAATTAATTATAATGACTTTAGACATTGACTTATAATCATTGATCATGTAGTTAAGTCTAATCACCATAATTAGGAATTAGGGTTGTTATAGGTGATGTCACTTATATCTATATATACCTACCATGGATGTTATACTTGGATTTGCCCTTAAAGGTGTAGCTTAATAAGAAGCCTCTAGTTGTGTTTGTGGCATTGTAGGGTACTATGGCTACACATCATGAAACCCTTGAGATGTTGAGAGAAATGTAAAAGGCTATGACTATAATGGCCAACTATATGAGAAAGCAAGCAAAGGCCCATAAGGCTACCATGAAGGTAATGACTGACTAGCCTCAGGAGTAAGCTGAGGCCCATGCAGCCATTATTCAAGTGTAGTAATAATTGCGAACAAGTAGAATCAGAAGGTGTCGGTTGGAAATTGAGTTAGTGCAGGTCAAAACTTTAATGTAAGGCATTAAAAGGGAGAGGGTGACATTTCAATTGTATTGGCCAAATTAAGGAAAGCTGATCCTCCATCGTTATTAGGGGAGTTGGACACTGAAAAAGTTGAGAGATGGCTAATGTAACTAGAGAAAATTTTTGAAGTTATCACATGTACCACCAAGCAAAGGGGTAGATCGGCCATTTATAAGCTAGAAGGTAAGGCAAAGTATTAGTGGCATAGTGCATCTAAGCTACTAGCGTCAAGGGAGATAGCCTTGACTTGGGAAAGCTTTCAAACAACTTTTAAGAACAAATACTTTCCCCATTAGTGAGAGTTGATAAGGAGGCTAACTTTAATTTTCTTGAGCAAGGTGAGATGAATGTAGACCAATATGCAGCAAAGTTTATTCAGCTATCCCATTTCTCTTCATATTTGAAACACTTTGATGATAAACCTTGGAAGACCAATAAGTTTGTAAGGGGCCTTAAACTTGAATTGAAGGATAAGATTGCACCCCTCTAGATCTATAATTTTGATAAGCTAGAGGAGAAATGTAAGGTCTCTAAAAGGGCCTTAATGGAGAGTGTGGCCAAAAGGAAGAAAAAAATGGAGGGCAAGCATGATAGAAGTGTGGAACCCTTTGTGGGCTACAACAAGAAGAGGGTTAGTAGTGGCAGTAACCCCTGGAGTAAGAGGTTACCCTTAAGAATATCTCTTAAAGGAAAAATATGGGACCCTTGAAGAGTTCAGTAAGTGCCCCATCAGCATATGGCAAGTGTGGGAGGAATCATGAGAGTGGATCATGCCTTGTATGCTATAATTATAGGAAGCCCAAACACTATGCACTATGTCACGAAAGTCAGCCTCATTTGTCAAACTACTTGCACAAGGATAAGTATTTGCCCTTACGCATCAAGAGGCTAATAGGTATCCTAGTCTAATTTAAGATACTCTACTTGTCCATAACCATATCATAGATACATTGATTGATGGGGTGTGTCATACCTAGCTTTAATTAATTCATTCATACAATACATGAAGATTCAAACAAAGTTCACATCCATTTATATGTTTTCCAACACTGAAATTTATTCTTCCTTTTCTTTTATTCATTTTCATCATAAACAACTTTTCTCATACTCATTTTATTATGTTTAGCTTGTGGGACACCTTAGAAATGCATACAACCTGAAATGACACAATGGCCAAAAATCTGCACTAATTTTGAAAATTCATAATTTTTGCTATATAACTCCAAACCATGCAAATTAAGTGTCTATAGAAAGATTAACATGTGATCTATATGCTATAAAATATGAATTCATTTGCCTTGCAAAATGCAATGGAACAGTAACCTAGCTTAGCAAAGAAGGCATATGTTAGAACCAAATTTCAAAAATACATATCTTGAGCTATACAGATCTAATTTGGGTGATCTCAGTGCCCATGGAAAGCTTATAATCTCAAATATATACTATAAAATTTTATAAGCATTGGAGTTCATTTTGCCCCTCAAAGACACAAAACATCAGAGTTGTACTATATGAACAGTACTAGGACCATTTTGAAAATTCTATACAACTTCAAAAATTCATGAAATATTTTGTACAACTCTAAAAATTTTGGCTCTTAACTTGCTAGAAAGCTCTAGTAGGTTCTAAATACATATCAAATCTTAGACTCAAACTAAGTCATTTAGGCCACTTTTGACATAAAAATTATTTATGCCAAACTTAAAAACAAACTTGGTTTCAATTTGGACCATTTGATATCCAATTGGTTTCCTTCCACTTTGAGCATATTTCTTTCATCCTAAATGACATTTTTAGCTATTCCATAACATGCCAAAAGGGTAGGATCAAAATTTGACCCCTTGACACCTAAGAATACACACTTGCATCATACCACCTTATATGCCAATTTCTACCATAATGCATATGCATTGCCATAAATGGTCATACATTGATATTCTCATACTTTTACATACGGTTTCATCATTAAACATGAATCATTATCAAATACATCATAAGTCCATAATAATACATGTAAAGTGTCATATAGATACATATAACAAAATCTAATACAACAAGATTGCTACTACATCATTTTCTTAATTTCTATGCCTTCTCATGTTCTTGACTTTGGCTTGGTGAACTTGAAATGGTTAGGGGGAGTATGGAGGTGAGATTCTAGAGAATCTCAGTAGCTAATCTCAACCGATTCAATACATACAAGAATGTCATGAGTGTATGTCATACATGTGGTGCAAAGATGCCATGCATATACTTCATGTAAATCATATGCATCATGTATCATAAAAATTCATTCATTCTGTAGCCATGGCTTCATCATAAACTTGCTACACTCAAGTCTTCTTAACCCGAGGCCAAGGAAGAAAACATTGTGCCCAATTCCATGCCTTAGGAGAACTAATAGTCATCTCATTGCCTTTCTATATACATATAGCTCATTTAGAAAATATAGTGAAACAAAACTCATGAAAATATCAAGTAACAACACACACAAGCATTTAAACTCATTCAAGCACTCAAAAGCATGCAAGAAAGGGAGATAAAGCTACCTTAGGACTTATGGAACTCCAAGCACCCTTAACTTACTTGGTTTTGGTCTTTCTCTTGGATTTCCTTTACTTGGCACTCACAATTAGGAGTGTTTGAGCTAGATTGACCTACACATAACAATTTCAAGACAAAGTAATCCTATAGAACTCATTTTAGGCTTCATGTGCAACACCTCTTCTAAATACCCATTTTTAGCGATTTTTTTTTGCGAAAAATTCTTAATTTGAGTTTAATTACCTTCTTCTATTTTAATTATTCCTTATAATAAAATCTATTCTATAGTGTAGCAAAACATGAAAATAACAAAAATAGACTGTAATTAATATAAACTAGTTTAAGAGTTTCATCATAGAGGAGCGGGGTCATATAAATCACATCACATCAAAGGGGATTTATCCTATAACTATCTAAAAAGAAAATCCCTAGGTAACAAAAAGGACCAAAAAGGTCAATCCCCTATTTTCACTAAAAAGTTAAGTCATGATTAGTTCAAAGTCTCCATTAATGGAAATGGAGGAGGCATCCCTCTTGTAGGGAAAAGAAGACTCTCCTCATCTATCGCCATGAATATAATGGGTACCGCATGAACTAATTCATCACATGCAAAAATCCTAATGGTGTGGATGACAAACGTCTACCCCCATTGTAACACCTCGAAATTAATTAAGAATGATTATGATTAATTAGGGAGTAATATGGGTTTAATTAGGAAAATTAATTAAGAGAGAAGGACATTAAATTGGGCCTTATAATTAATTTAATTATTGATTTGGGTTAAGTGTAAAAGCCCAATTTAGCCTTAGGGAGATCTAATTCCATTTCTTAGAGGCCTAATATTTATTTTTGTAGATCCAAATGTTAATGGATCTTTTTTTGCTTGGCCCAACTCTTATCTAACTCATGTAATCCTAAAATCCATGGCCCAACAAACATAAAATTGAACCCCCTTGTAATTGGGCCTTTGGGTCAACCCAAGACCCAAACATTAAACCCTAAACACTTAGTAGCCCTTCCACAATTCTGCAAAAAATAAAACACATAAAAGACATAAGCATTTTCGGAGGTTTAAGGTGGAGGCTATGGTTCTTGGCATAAATCCACCATTTCTCACTTATAGAGTCAAAATTAGCTAAGGTGATTGTTATACAACTTAATCCTCTTTTCTTTCTCTTTAATTTGACCTAATTGGTTTCTTATTTGGAGCATTTTCACCGTACCTAAAATCTGATATGGATTATTTGATGTTTTTTTGGAGGTTGAGACTAGGAGGGACATTGGGTAAGTGTAAACTCCTCATTTTAATGCATTTTTTGCTGGTTAAGACCCCAATAGTTGATTTATAGTATGGGTTAATATTTTGTATGAATTTACCTAGAATTTGAAGTGATATTCTAAAGTTACTAGTGTGAGAACAATCAAATTCGAAATTAAAGACTTGTAGTGGCTGGGTAAGTGTCCTCTAGGCAGCCATTAGTATTTTAATTCTTTGGGTACCAATTTACTGCTATAAATTAATGAATAGGAATGGTAATAGTCTGATTTTGTGTTCATAAGCTGAGTACCATTGTTATTGGCTTTTAAGGAATTGTCTACAAGTGAGGTAACTGGGGTTAATATTAAATTCCATACATATGTCTACTTTAATTTTATATCTATTGTACATGAATAATTTTGAAATGCATAATGAATGGTTGGCTATCTGATATGTTGTGTTTGGACATTGTGAGTCCATGGTGGAGCTGTGATGTGGCTGCCACCCCTACATCTTGCTTCGATCGGGCACCGAGTTATGATCAAATCCTTATATGCACTAAGCCCAGGTTGTACTTATTAGGAAGTTAGTGCCATAGATGAGCCTCTCCTGGTGTTAATGCCCTTTAACATGTGAAAATGTGATTGGTAGTATAGGATAATAGTCATTGATAGCCTAATTATTTCATTTGCTGATATAATTGTTTTTTCTTATACTTATTTGATTAATTGCGTATATGTTAATTAAATTAGAATATATGACTAGAATTTTCCTTTGGTTACTAAGATTTTCATTTCACCCAATTTCATGGGCTAACTATTTTAGGTACGGTCCTTTAGGTAAGGATAAAAGGAAGCAAGTGGATGAATATCCATGAGTAATACCATGTGTAAGAAGTTTTGCACTTGGATGGATCTAATTTAGGATAGATGCTAATTTTTGTTATTCTTTAATATAGCATCATCATCATGTAATTATATTGCCAAATGTAGGTATTTTATGTTTTGGTATACATTAATGTAACTAATAGGGAGTTAGGCTCTTTACAATTTGGTGTCTAATATATGCACCGGTATATATATGATATGAGACCTTGTTAGATGGATATATATATATATATATATGACTTGTTTTTGGTAAGTATGTTATGGTAGTATCATGAATGATAACGTTAGTAGATTATAATATGAATCTGCTAATGCACAATGGTTTTGGGAAGTATGTTATAGATCATTAACTCATGAATCTGCTAATGCACAATAGTTTGATGAGTAGGAATCAACCCTTAAGTTTTGAAATGATAATGATAGGTATGTTGAGCACATTAGGTAGATGAATACCATTATAGCCCTACAAATTAAGGTAGAGTGGCCTTAGAGTGTTACTAGAAGGAGAGTTGGAGTGTATGGGGCGAAACTTAAGGAGAAATGGTGTAGAAGAGGGTTACGTTATGGCCAAAATGGGTTGAGTCACAACTAGGTGTTAGGCAATGGCGAGGAACACCATGGCACGAGGTGTCTTACTGCGATGCAAAATGAAAAAATTGCCTAGGAAGGTAACAAAGGGCAACCTTGTCGCAACATAATTTTTGGCTGCGACATAGGTTGAGGAATCAAGTGATGAGTGTTCCAATAGCTAGTTTTGCCATAATGCCAGTATAGCCTACCGTGGTGCGAATCGGGAAATTTGCTATAGTAGGTTCTAAGGTGTTTTGCCACGATGAGGCTTTAACTTGTGAAAATGGGAGAAGTCGAACCCAAGTGCAATTTTGTCACAACACAAAAATCTTAGGCCACAATGCAAGATGCACAATTTCATTTTTAGATTCTAGTAACCAACTTAGCCATGGTAGGGAAGGCCTAAGCTGCGGCGAAAGTTTCCAAACTCCTATTTTTGACTTAGAGACCTTGAGATTTGCTATGATAATGTTGTGCAATGACTTGGGAATATTTATAAAAGGTTTTTGTGAGTTGAAATTAGTAGTAAGATGAATCAAAGGTCTTAAAAGATAATTATGATCACTTATGGATTTGATTAGTTGTGGTTATTTAGCTAATGACCCTAATAATATCAAGGTTTAAATTTTCCCTACTTTCTCCTATTTTAATTAATTAGAATGACTTCAGACCTTGATTTGTGATTACTAATCATGCTATTAAGCCTAATCATAGTAATTAAGAATTAGGGTTAGTACACCCATAATGGGAACTAAATCCACTCTGCCTAAAGTTCTAATGTTATTCTGTAGACAGGCATCTAAGAAAAATATAAGTCACAACAGAGTGAGAAATAATTTTCTTAGTAACATAGACAGAATTAATATGAAATAATATCGATGAAGAAAAGTCAAGTAATAATTTTAACAAACAGCAAGTAATATGAACAAAAAGCTTACAAAGAAAGCTAATTTACTAAATAATATAAACAAAGAGATATACTTATTAGCAATATGTAATGTAAATATAAAATAACAAAGTGAATATGCATATTACGTATAAAAATAGAACATAAATAAAATATAAGAATTATCTCAAGAGAATTAATATTCAGCAATTGCAAAATATTCATAAGATTTTCATATGCATAGAATACAAAGAATTCAACAAACAATATTTATTCCTTTTTTACCATTAGGCCTTGGAGACTGCCAAGCTCAATACCTAGATCATGTTGCACTGGCTTTGACAAACTCAAGCCCAACTCATATTGTACTGCCATGACATAACAGGGTCACTCCTACTTCCTTTACTAAGGCATCCCCCAATGGGTTCCCAAGGAAAGTCATATAAAAATATAATAATAATATGTCATCCAAGCCATCATTTGATCAAGACATAATAGGTATATTTAGGAAAGAACTGCCTTGCACAACTCTATGCATAAATAAATAATCTCAATAGCGTAATAGTACACTGGAGTCTGAAAATTAGTGATTTAGATATTTTTAAGTATCTTTAAAATTGGACATCCTACATAATAGCAACTATCCAATATAAGGTTACTTCGCCATGGCTACTCCACCATATTATATATATGTATAATGTCTAGTCCTTTACCAAATAACCAATACTCATAAATTAGACAGTAAACAGCATATTATCCATGTCAAGAAATCAGACAATATATTAGCATAGCAAACAATGCAAATTCAAAACACATGTTATCACATATTCCATTCTTGACATAACACTATGTAAATTTCTAACTATCACAAATGGGCTCCAAAATTTACAAAATAAATATTAGCATAATCTAGACAACATGTAGAACATATTAGGCCATAAAAGTCATTCAAAACATATCAAATAACATAAGTAAAAATTCAAGAACTTCTTGGTCAACACTTTTTCTCAAAAATTTGACTTTTTATATAATGATCCATAATTCACCAAAATTTCACCATAGACTTTATGTATGATGTAGATTAACCTAATTTAGTTGGATTTAAGAAAACTCTTCCTTAGGTATATGTACATGTGTTGGCCAAACCTATGCACCAAGAGAGACATATGATTTTGCTTCATTTTTATGTCACCAAATAGCCATACATACATATTCAATGGAGATAAACAAAAGCCCTCAATCAATTTCTAGAGATTTCCTATGTATTCTACAATTTTTTCAAGTTAAAATTTAAGGGTTTCTTGCCAATTTCTTCATGAAAATCAAAGTTATATTAATCTTTCTCTTCTTTAGGCTTCCTTCCATTATTTCCCCATTTGTTTTCTCTTCAATTTCTCCCATGGCTTCTTGAAATACTAAGTTTCATGGTTTGTAGAAAAATTGCCAAGAATAGGAATTTTCTTGAATCACATGAATCCATAAGCCATATATAATGATTTCTCCATCTTTTCTAGTCTTGAATTCATAGAAACAACAAAATTTCCCATCTCATCTTACCGTGGCCGAAATTTAAAGAGAAAGAGAAAAGAAAAATTCTTGGAGAAAAATAGAAGAAAAATCAAGAAGAAGAAAGTCTATCTATATTACCTTGGCTCTGTGGTGTTTGTTTCTTGCTGGTAGTTTTTCTCCCTTTCTTCCTCCTTCCTTTTCTTCTTCCTTAGGCTGAGCTCTCTCTCCTTCTTCTTCTCCTTGTCTTGGCCAAATTGTGTGTGTGTTTTGTGTATGAGTGTGGCATGAAGGTGTGTGTGTGTTTTGTAGATTTTATCAACAAATGGATGGCTAGGATTTGTTATGTTTTATGATGTTAAATCTATGCCTTTAGATTCCATGGATGGTTATGATCTAATATTGATTTTAGAGATTTAGTATGGGCCTTAGGATTAGATCAAAGGTTGTGATTTAATCTTGAAAAGGTAAATAAATCTAAGCCATTAGATTGCATTAACAGTTTAGATCATATCACATTTTACAGACAAATATTAGTCGTTGGATTACCATGGTTACTTTTCCATAATGTGTGAAGATAAGGTTGCATTTAATACTACTTAAGTCAGCATCTATGTCATGCTGATGTCAGTGGTAACTTTTTCGTAATGCATGAGGCTTTTTAAAATTCGCTAACATAAGCCTGCGTAACTGCTTTGTAGTTCATGCAGTTTCTAGAATTCTCTTCCAATTTCTAGTGTCTTCTTCACACATGGCACCACATCATCATTCTCCCTCCTCCATGGTGCCATATCAACACCTTTCCAACTCCATGGTGCCATGTCAGCTCTTCCTCGGTAAGAATTTACAAAATTGCCATTATTTCGTAGGTTTTTGTAATATTTTATTTAATCTGCATTCTTTGAGTTCTCTACTATATTTTAATATTATTTGGGCATGCATGGGTCCCATTTTATCTCTCCAACCATATATTTAAATATTATTTATTTTTCTAATATTTTATTATTTTAGGGTCTAAATGACCATTTTGCCCTTAGTAGTTACATAACAAACAAGCATTTCTATTCATTTTTCGCTTATATCTTCTTTGTAACTCCATATTTTTAGATTTTGTCACCACCACCCAGTAGATCTTTCTACATAGAATTTCCTAAGATAGCTAACTCATGCTTGGAGTTTAGTTCGTCTCTGTATAAACTCGTAATCGTTCGGGGTCATTTTTTGGTCCTAACGATTTCAGAATTTCACGCAATGAATTTTATAATTTCCACGCATTATTTTTTAACTATTGATATATATATATATATATTGGACTAGTTTTGAATTCCCCTTCCTTCTAAAAAAATTATCTAAGTTTGTTAATGTGACAAATGACAATTTTACCCCTGAGCCCCCTAGACCCCCTAAAATCTCAAAAATTTCTATGGGTCCTATTCATCTTATATTTCTCATATACAAAGTTACTTCATTCAAATTCATCTTATTAAAGCTCAATAATTTTATTACATAAAATACTAAATAATTAGAAAATCCTAATTTTTAGGAATGTTACATCATGATCCTTTCTTAATCTCATTAGAGCTCAATATGATACATAAGCTAGTTTTAGGTCCATAATGAAGTTACCCTTAGTTTTTGCTTTCTAAACCCCAAACTCTTGATTGTTACAAGTCTTATAACTCTCAAGAAACTCATATGGATCACTACATGCTTGGTTAGAAAGATTTAGAACTAACTTGCTTCATTAAACTCATTTAGGCCTTAAAATTTTAACTTTCATTCCAAGGCTCCTAAATTTAATCTAATGCTTCCATAATTATTTATTCATCATATCAAAGTCTCTTATTCATTGGAACTCAAAGAAACACTCCCTAGGCTGCTCATTCATAGCTTAGCCAAACCTTGACTTCAATAGAGGCTATATGGAGTTTTGTTTGTTTTCCTTAGGAGTTTGATGATTATGAACATTCCTTAGCTTCTCTTTAACCTAGACATGATCTAACATAGCTTGAGTTATCCTCATAGGATTCTAAAACTCTCAAGGTACAATTGAAACCCTAATTTTCATATCTTAGTTTCTAATGCTCCTTTCTTGATTCTAATTACGTATTCTAATTCTCTATGCCTCAAAACCCTTCGGTTAGCCTTGTTATGGCTGAAATTCTTCCTCCCCTATACGATTCTAGGTTTGGTTAAAGCTATGGAGAAAGAGAAGGCAAGATGGAACAAAATTCCTACCATGAAACATACCTTATTTGAAAGCCTTTCAAGAAAGGAATTTGATGCTTTATTTGGTTTCTTCAAACTCTCTCCTTCCTCCAACAAATTAGCCATAAAAATACTTCTTTCTAAAAACTAAAACCATTAAAGAAAGGGCTTAAGGAGGAGAACCAAGTTGGTGAAAGCAAGAACATGAAAAAGGGCCATTTTCTTACCTTTCTTTGGCCTTCTTTCCTTTTTCTTCCTCCTCTCTTTGGTGCGCCTTCTTGTGCTAGTCCAAAAGCTTTAAGTTTTGTTTTAGAAAGTTTGAGACATTGTTGGCCTAATTTAAGAAGGGAGTAAGTCATAACAATTTTTATAATTCCTATTTTGCCCGTTAACTTCAATTTTTTTGTTTTCACTAATTTTAACTTCTTTTTTAGAACCTTCTTTTCTATATAAAAATTTAAGTCCTCTAGTTTATTAAAAATATTTACTTTCAATTTTATAGGGTTCAAAGCCATCCCAAATCATCCAATCAAAGTTCGGGTCAACTGATGGCCTAAATCGTACATCGAAAGGGTTTTAGCCCTTCTAAGGGTTCTGATGGTTTTTAGGACTTTTGAGAACTTTGAGAAACTCAATTTTATCATTTAAATTTTTCTTGTTTGAATTCCTAAAAAATTTCTCAAAAATATGAAATTGCCACTACATATACAATTAAATTTCTTTAGCCCTTTTTACTCTGGTTTCAAGCCGTCTTTAACCTTGTATCCTCATTTCTAGATGTTTAAATGATTATTCTATCCTTGTTTCATCTCTTTTCATTTTATTCTAAGGTCTTCCTTTAGTATCTAATCGATTCTAGTTCAATTTTAAGAAGGCTGAATATTACAAGGTGTGACCCACTTATTTGTCTCATATGACTATGTTAAGCGTCTTAGTCTTAAAATTAGCCTGTTGCTATTTGAATTATTTGTGTCTACCCCTACTAGATATTCTATTATTACAACTGATGTATATCTAAATTGTGTTGTACAATTGGAAGGCCATTGTACCACCATTGACCTAATTTACATACCTTTGCATGACTTTAATGTGATTATTGGTATGGATTGGTTGTTAGCTAATAATGTGATACTTAATTGCAATAGGAAAACTATTTTCTTACTTGCTAATATACCTGAATCTTATCCCTTAACTGAGCTTGCCTATGTGTCTACCGCTCAAGCTGGAAGGTACCTTAGGTGTCATTGCCAAGGTTTCTTGTGCTCTTTTTCTTATATGTTAAGGTTAAGGACATATGAAGGATATACTTGTGATTAGAGAGTTCTTAGAGGTTTCCTCTAAAGACATTAGTAGTCTACTGACTTAGTCCCAGAGAGAGAGTTAGAATTTTCCATTGACTTATTTCCAAGTACAAGTCTAATCTTTAAGGCTTCATATAGAATGGCGCCTGCTGAAATTGTTGAGTTGAATAGTTAAATAGAAGAATTACTTGAAAAAGGATTCATTTGGCAGAGTGTGTCTCTATAGGGAGTACTAGTGTTGTTTGTCAAGAAAAAAGATAGCAATCTTAGGCTTTCCATTGATTATAGACAATTGAACTAAGTGACCATTAAGAATAAATACCATTTGCCTAGAATTGATGACTTACTTGACCAATTAGCAGGAGTATCAATTGGTGTAGGTATCCTCAGCTTAAAGTGAAAGCAAAGAACATATTCCTAAAAACACTTTTAGGACTTGGTATAGCCATTATGAGTTTCTAGTCATGCAATTTGGGTTAACCAATGCCCTTGTTATTTTTATGGACTCTATGAATAGGATTTTTTGGCCATACCTTGATCGATTTGTGGTGGTGTTCATTGATGATATCCTTTTCTATTCTAAGAGCAGTGAAGAATATGAAGAGCATCTTAAAATAGTTCTTCAGGCCTTGAAGGAGCACCAATTGTATACCAAACTTAGCAAGTATGAATCCTATTTGCAAGAAGTAAAGTTCCTATGTCATGTGATATTGAAGTAAGAGGTAGCAGGAGATCCTAATAAGGTAAAAGTAGTATTGAATTGGGAGAGGCCTAAGGTAATGACTAAAATCCTTAGTTTCTTGGGTCTAGCCAGCTACTTTAGGAGGTTCATTAAAGGATTCTCTCAATTAGCAATGTAGGAAAGATCAACCTTGAGTGGGATGTCAAATATGAGGATACCTTTCAGGAACTTAAAAATAGATTGGCCTTCACACTTGTGCCAGCTATATTTAACACTAAAGAGACCTTTATGGTCTATAGTGATGCATCTAAGAAGGGTTTAGGTTGTGTTTAGTGTAACAAGGTAGGGTGATAGCCTATGCTTCTAAGCAACTTAGACCTCATGAGGAGAATTACCTTACCCATGATCTAGAGTAAGCCGTTATAGTTTTTGCCCTTAAGATTTAGAGGCACTATCTCTATGGTGCAAAATTTGATGTGTATAATGATCATAAGAGTTTGAAGTATTTGTTTGACTAAAAGGAGTTGAATATGAGACAAAGAGGGTGGATGGAGTTCCTTAAGGATTACGATTTCTCCTTGAAGTATTGTCCAGAAAGGAAAATGTGGTTGCTGATGCCTTAAGTAGGAAATCTATTTATATAGCAATGATGATACTTAAGGAGCAAAGGTTGATTGAGGAATTGAAAGATTTGAATTTGTCCATGACTATGTACCCTATAACCTTCTTTTGGGTGAGTTAAGGATAGAGAGCAATTTTAGGAAAAGAATTAAGGAGGCCCAAGAGCTAGATGAGCATTTGGGTAGGATTAGAGAGCAATTAAGAAGTGGAGAGATCAAGGACTTTGACCTATCAGATGATGGTTTGGTATGGTATCAAGGTAGAGTGCGCATACCTGAGGATGAAAAGATAAGGAACATAGTGTTATTTGAGACTCATAAGAGTAAATACACCATGATTCAGGCACCATTAAGATGTATACAGACCTTAAAAAGGGTTTTTGGTGACCTGGAATGAAGTTGGACATAGCAAGTTTTGTTGCTAGATGTCTAGTTTGTTAGAGGGTCAAGATTGAACATTCAAAACTTGTAGGTTTATTACACCCTTTAGAGATCCTAGAATGGAAATGGGATAGTATATCCATGGATTTTGTGATGGGTTTTCCTAAGATATCATTAAGCTACAAAGCTATTTGGATGATTGTGGATAGACAAATGAAGTCTACTCACTTTCTACCTATTAAAGCCACTTATCCTCTAGATAGACTAGCACAACTTTATGTTTATGAAATTGTGAGGTTGCATGATGTCTTTAATAGCATTGTGGCAGATAGAGACCCTAAATTCACATTGAAATTTTAGTGGCTCTACATGAAGCTTTAAGCTTCAATATTAACTTTAGCATTGTCTATCACCTTTAGTTAGATGGACAGATTGAGAGGACTATTTAAGCTCTTAAGGATATTCTTAGGGCTAGTGTACTAGAGCTAAAAGGGAACTGGGATGTGTATTTTCCTTTATTCGAATTTGCCTATAATAGTAGTTACTATTCTAGTATCCAGATGATACCATTTTAAGCACTTTATAGGAGGAAATGCATATCACTCTTATGTTGGGTAGAATTGAGTGAGAGAAGTCTTTTAGGTCCAAACATGGTAGACCAAACCACTAGTCAAATTAAACTTACTAGGAAGAAATTTTTAGATGCCCCAAGTAGGCAGAAGAGTTATGCAGATAAAAGAAGGAGACTCTAAGAATTTGAGGCAGGAGACCATATGTTGCTTAAGGTTACATCGGTGACAGACGTAGAATAATATATTAAGTCAAGAAAGCTCAGTTCTTGTTACCTTAGCCCTTTTCAAATCCTTGAATAGATAGGACCCCTATCCTATAAAGTGACTTTACCTCCAAATTTGGCCCAATTACATTATGTGTTCCGTGTATGAAAATGTATCACCCGGATCTTTTGCATGTCATTGAGCATGAGAATGTGCACTTGCAAGGTAATTTTCTTATGTGGTTGAGCTGGAAAAGATAATAGACTCAAAAGTCAAATAGCAACATAATAAGAACATTCTCCTTGTAAAAGTGGTATGGAGAGGACTAACCCCCGATACAGTAACTTGGGAGACGAAGGAAGCAATGAGGAAAGATTATCCAGCACTTTTTTAGTAAGGTATGTCTAATTTTAAGGACAAATTTCTTAAAATAAGGGGAGAATGTAACACTTCAAAATTAATTGGGAGCGATTATGAAAAATTAAGCAATTATTATAAGTAATTTAGAAAGAATATGAAAAAAATATATCATTTTGGGCATTTTTCAAGCATATAATAATTGTTTGATAAATTTTGATAGAAAATAAAATATTATTATAGATTTGAATTTAATTGAGTTAGAAATTTTATTTAGGTCCCATGAGTAATTTAGATATGTCAAGATAAAATTTGTAGAGGCCTAATTTTGTTTTATGGTGACCTAATGCATTGGGCTTACCTAGGTTTGGCCTAATACTTAAGAAAATTAGACCTTTTGGAAAATAGGGCCCATTGGACTAGCCCACTTATTCTAAAACCCTAAGAAACCCATTTGCCATTTACCTTGGTACTGAAAACTTAAGGATTCTATAGAGCAAGAAGAGCACTTTTGCATTTCTTAGGTGAATGCTAGGGTTTTTTAGCTTCTTGCCATCATTTTACACTTCTAAAAAGAGAATTAATTAAGGTAAGCTATATGAAACTTGATCCTCTCATCCTCCTCTACAGTTTGGTCTAATTAGTTTCTAGTTTAGTAAATTTTTATTTCATCACCAAAGCTAAAATGGGATGTTTCAATGGTTTTTTGCATAATTTTCAAAGGTTAAGGTTAGATAGACTATTAAGTATCTTATCCTCATGTTGATATATTTTCTACTAAATATTGGCTCCAATGGCTAAATTATATAATGGGCTTTGATTTTTTGTAAAAACACTAAGAAATTGAAGTGAGACATTGAAGATTTTGGGGTTAGAAGAATCAAGGCCAAAATTAGAGTCCATTATGAACTAGGTAAGTGATTCTTAGGTAGTTTTAATGCTAATGATGAATAAGTAATTTATTTCTGTAATGGATGATGATTTAGAAATTGATTTTGGTTAATCTAGGGCCTATAGAATGTTGGCATCAGATTTTAGTTTCAGAAGATACCATCAAATAAGTGAAATAATCGAGGTTAAATTTAATTCCTTACATATGTTCATTTTTAATCTGATATTTGTTGTATAATATGTTATTATATGCTAAATGATTAATTAGCTACTTGATTGTTATTTTGAACTGTGAGCATGTCCTTGGTGAAGCCGTGGTCTAGTTGCCACCTATGCATTATGCTGTAATTGGACATTAAGTTATGATCAAACTCATGAATGCATCGAGTCATGAGCTTGCTCGATAAGGAGTTAGCACCATAAATGAGTCTTTCCATCTATTATTAGTCATTAATATGTTGTATGTAATTGTTAGTATATAATAGCAGCCACTAATAGTCCAACTAGTTCATTTACTGATTAAATTAATGATTATGATATTTATTGATATAACATGCATTTATATTGATTAATTTATTCATATGTATGGAATTTCTCTTTGGTTACTGAGATTCACATATCACCCCATTTCATGGGCTAACAATTATATGTAAAGGTCCCTCAATTAAGAAAAAGGAGAAGCAAGTGGACGAACATCGCTAATTTGAGGGATTGTGTGAGATTTCTACACTTGGACCATTTTGACTTATAGTAGAGGCTAAGAGTAAAGGCTAATCTTTTTTGGTAATCTATTTTGTATGACATTATGATGCATTCATATTACCAAATGTAGGTATTTTGATGTTTTATAACTAAGGACATAACCATTAGGAAGCTAGACTTTAAATTACATGCATTCTAATGTATTCACCAAATGCTAATTTGATATGAATTTCTATGAATGTATGGTGTTTAAATGGTTAATCTATGATGAGAATTTTGTTATTATATGAATGCTAGTCTAAAATCCTAATGTATGAAGATTTATGCTAATATTGATGCTTTGCATGTAGAATTATGGTGCATCATAGCTATAATTATATATGAGGCTACTTTAGCGATTTGTGGTCAAGAATAGGTTCATCTAGTCCATTAAGACCTGTCTAGAGTGGTTTAAGGTCAGATGATAGGGAATTGCATATTATAAACTTGTCATTTGTGGCTTTAGGCACCTTTTTGTTGTCTCAATTGGTAAGTTGCTAATACATGGTAAGGTTGATGTGTTTGGTTAAACTTTAAGTCCCCAAATGATAGGACTCAGTTAGTTGAGACATATAGAGGTTTTATACGAATAAAACCATGCCTTCTAGGCATAGAAAAACCTTAGAGTTCAATTGGAAGAAGTGTTAAATGGTTGAAATGAGCATTTCAGAGTTTTGGATCAAAGGTATACCAAGTCACAACCAAACTAAGTTTAAAAGGTAATAGAAGCAAAGCTCACCATTGCGCAAGTTTCCCAGTTGTAGCGCAAATTATGAAAAATAAGGTGAGAGTGCTCCCAAGAGTAATCTCATCACAATGAAAATCGAGTGAGTGTCTTGACAAGCTACTTGATGTCGTGGCAAGACATAGGATTTTGTGAACAGGAAGTTCTAGGGGACACCTCGCCGAAGCATGGGGAATCTTGGCTACAGTGAGGATTAAGAAAATTTTGTAGTTCTAGTTCCAGTAGCAAATTGAGTGTAATACCATAATTTATTAATCTCCACATCCTCATATCCAAGCTTGATTTCACATGAATTCAAAGAAAAGAGATTAAAAATATTGCATTTTATTACATTATGTTGGGCTTTAAAAATTCATACTTCACCCCATAGACCCTGTGGACCCATCAATAGCATTCTCTACTCATACTCCATCCATAAAATTCATACATATCATAAAACAATCCATGAACCACAAATTTGGAACCAAAATCCAAAAAAATTACAATTTGCTCTTGAGTTCAGCTAACAGGTTTTTGACACCAACTTGGAAAATCATAATGAATTCCAAGAAAATCAAAATGAAGTAAACGATAGATTTCTAGAAATCCCTAAATGTCAACAATATGTCAAAAATCATTTCAAACCATGAAAACATTAGCTAGACCATAATTGATAATGGGAATGAACTAAAGGTCCAACTACCTGGTTTGCTATTACAAATTACTAATATAAGCTTTAAAAATTCATAACTAATTTTAAAAAAATCAAAACCCATAAAACCATACCATTATGGAAATATATGAATGTTAAATTGAGCTAAAAATAACTCTAGACCAAAATAGAAGCGTTGAGCCCCTAAAAACCAATGGAACAGTAACAGAGGTCTGGTTGCGTCCCTAGTACTGATCTGGAACTGTCAAAAATTTGTTTCCATCTCTATATAAATCCAAATGAGGTGTTCTCAAGTACTACAAAAAACTTATCATATCTAGTTTGTCTCTGTAAAATTTCATACCATTTTACAACAATTGATCCACAAGTAACATAAGTAAAAAATTTGACCATTTGCATAGTAATAATGCCAATTCTATCAAAATTTCCCAATTTAAAAAATTATAATAAATTCTCTAGAGCTCCAATTTGGGTGTTCTTTAGCTCTATGAAAATCTCTAGGTAAGGCCTATATGCATGCCAAATTTCATGCAAAGATAAGCTCATTTGGTCAGATCTTGATATAGCTCAAAAATATGGCAATTTTGACAACACAATAGGGTCAATTTGGTTCCAAATGGCTTCTCAATTATTCTACAACCAATTGAGCACATTTGGAGGCATAGACACAGCCTATATGAGCTTCCCAAGTTGTCTAAAACATCATACAACTCAAACTCACTATGCCACATGCCATAATACACATTCAAGAATGGTCTACGAAATGGTGAGAATTATGCATTCTCATTGATTTGGCTCTAATATTGGTATGTACAATATATTCATATACTTTTACATTTACTCAAGCATCTACATCTCAAAAATAATATATACATACAAACTTTGACATTCATATACATTAACAACTACATTAAAGTCAAAATATGATCCATGTAATCACCTTACTAACTTCTTTCCAATTAACCTCCCTCTAGGCTTGATTCCATATGATTTCCCAGGGAAATGACCGAAACCGTGGTATTTTACTATTTAAAGTCGGGGTTTAACCTGTGATATCTTGCCCCGTGGGTCCTGTGAACCCATCATTCACATTCTTTACTCAAACACCATTTATAAGACCTGCACATAGTCTCAAACAACTCACAAACCACGGTAGGAAGCCAAAACCCAGAAAATACAATTTCCCAATCGGGCCCATAAGTTAGATTTTGGCTCTAACTTGGGAAAATCATAACTGATTCTATAAAGGAAATCAAGCAAATCATAGCTCTCTGGGAAGCTTGAGATGTTAACTTCACACTAAAAATAACTCCCAACCTCAATCTCAACGTTTAGACCATCATTGACATCGAAATAGGAACAGATGTCCGGCTGTCCCTGATACTGGTGCAGTTTACTGTCATGAACTTCGGAAATTCGTAATTAATTCCACAAAAATCCAATCTGGGAAAACTATACCAATTTGGAAAGCTACAGATGTTAACTAGAGGAGAAAAATAAGTTCAGATCAGTTCAGGAGCTCTAAGACCTCGAAAACCGATGGAACAATAACGAAGGTCAGAAACTCCCCTGATGCTGATACAGAACTTCAGTAAGTCATTTCTCTCTCTACAGACATCCAATTGAGGTGCTTCCAGTTGGTATAGGTCACTGTGGATATCTAGTTTATGCTCATAAAATTTCATGACAAACGGACATTATTTGGTCTATGAATGGCATGGTTCCATTTTCGGACTTAATGCACAGTACCATGACCAAACCATTGAAATTTTCCAACTTCAACAATTCACCAAATATTCTCTAGACCTCCAAATATTACCCACTTTAATTTCTCAAGAAGCTCTCAATAGACTCTAGAGGCATGCCAAATTCCATACCAAGAAGAGCTCATCCGGCCATACTTTGACGGAGCTCACCCAATTGGTAGTTTTGGCACCCCATGTGGTTCAAAATGGGTCTAAATGACCTCCCACATGTTCTGATCTCTTTTGGGCAAGTTTGAAAGTACAAACATAGCATATATGAATTATTCAAGTGATCCATATCCATACACAACTCAAACTCACTATGCCACGGAACATAATACACTAGCCCATGTAAGCCACAAAAGGCCAAATTCTACATTCTCATTACTTTGGCTCTTTAAACAATCCATACATCATCTATACATATATTTACATGTGCTTACATATTTACAACTCAAAAATAATAGGTGCATATTCATTTTTGGCACCTTATACATCAAAAGGACCAAAAGAAACTATACATTTCTTAAATATGCTCTACTAGGCTCCATGAGGTATGCTTGCCTCTCCTTGAACACCACCTGGATATTAAGATGGGAGGGGAAGGGGGTGAGATTCGGGAGAATCTCAATAGCTCATACTCATCAAAGATGCAATCAAGGCATATAAACTAGTCAAGCATGCACACAAGTCACAATAACACCACATATGTGTTCATGCCATGATATCAAACCAATGCCAAGAATAGGCTCTAAGGACTTTCGGTCTAGCCTCACCCGAGCTTTGGGACTTTTGGACGGCCTCACCCTTGGTTTAGGGACTTTTGGCTCTTCCTCACCCGTCTCAAGGGGCTTTCGGCACCACCTCACCCGAGCAATTTCCACAAATCATGTCATAAGCATATTGGTACTGATGCATCAAGGCAAAATCAATGGCATATCTCATCATACAAGCACATACACAACATACAATGACTATTACACATCCAAGAATGCAACAAGAAAAGAGTAGAGAGCTACCTTATCGGATTACACAAGTCTTCCCTTTCAATTCCTTTTCTCCCTTCTTGATGTCACACTCACAATTAGGTGAAGTTTCTTCCTTTGAGCCTAGGCATAAACAAGAGCATCAAATTACTCTCTTAACTCGAATAAGTACACACAAGGCTAAAGGGGCTCTTTACCAAAACAAAACCCCACTACCCTTGTAAGATCTAGGGATTCTCTCTCTAGAACTTTACTCACTTTCCTTCCTCACTCAAGCTCTCAAAGAAGAAGGCAAGGAAGAAGAAATGAAGATATATGAGTTCTACCCTCCTTCTAGAGTAGTTTTCCTACTTCCCTCTTCTGAACCTAACCCATATTAACTTCTAGAACCAGAGAAAGAGAAGGCAAAAGGAGGAGAACAACATGCTAAGGAGAAAAGCTAAGGAAATCTGAAGATTACTCACCTCTTTGCTTGATCTCCTTGCTTCTCTAGGTCTCTCTCTCCCTCCACAGCTCTTTTCTCTCTCCTTAGTCGAAGCTTAGGTCGGTTCTGAGAGAAAGGAAGATTTTAGACTCTTTAAAAAGTCAGAATCTCTCTTTTCACGCTTTTCCGGACTCACCCTCGCTATAGCGAGCCATAACCCTCGCTACGGCGAGCTCGTGCAAGTCCCAGACCTCTGCCTTCGCTATGGCGTCGCTACGGCGAGCAACTCCTTGGTTTTTATATGGAATGCCCGCACTCGCTATAGCTAGGAACATTTTCGCTATTGCGAGGAGGCATTCTCGCTATAGCTAGGCCATTTCTCGCTATGGCGAGAAGACTTAGAAAATTCTCAACTCTGCGAAAATTTTCCAGCTTTTCTTTTCTTTCCCTTTTCTTTTCTCAGTTGTTACAATCCATCAAGCTATTTGGCTTCCATTTTGGCCTCCTTGAGCTTCACCTAGACATATTGAGATAGGAGAGGGAAGAGGGTGAGACTCAAAGAATCTCAATAGCTGAAACACCCTTTCAAGTAAGTAAATAAGGCATGTAATTATATCATAAGATAGAAGCATGTCATAGACACTTTCAAAAGGTATTACATTCACAAATTCCATGTCATAACAACATATCAAGGCTAAAAACAAGCTCAAGGGACTCTTGGTCTAGCCTCATCCCATTTTTAGGACTTTTAGATTAGCCTCACCCTTGGTCTAGGGACTTTTGACTTAGTCTCACTTATCCATAAGACTTTTGGCCTAGTTTTACCCGTTCTTAGGGACTTTTGGCTTCACCTCACCCATCACAAGGGAATTTTGGCACAACCTCACCCATTGAGCACAATTTCACAACCAAATGCCAATCAAGAAACATAATGGTACCATGGTAATCAAATAATATCATATGGCATTTTTCAAGATCCAAACAGACACATAGGCATCAAATGACATTCATACAACCATAAAATGCACACAAGAAAGAAATGGAGAGCTACCTTAGTAATTAAACATAAGCTTCCCTCTTGATTACCCTCTTCTCCTTTTAGTCACACACCTACAATTGGATAGAGCTTGATTTCTTTAGCCTAGACATAACAAATAGCATCCAATTACCTTCTTGAAACAAGCATTAGCATCAAACACACATTAAAGAGGCATACTTTGTCTTATGGTTGCATTTTAGTTCCATAAAAGGCCTAATGAAGAAAATACCATAATTCAAGTTCTTGGCTTCATTCTTTTCCTATATCTAGGCCTCTTGACTCCATTTGGAATCCTTAAAGCCATCACCCACTCATTTCCAAGAATCTAGATACGAGTTGCTTATATAGATCATATTATGGAACCTATACTCCAATTCTTAAAATATAGCTTCTAAAATTTTCCCATGGGTCCCTCTTATGTTCTTCCATCACATAAAGTCCCAAACCAAGCTTAGAAAAAAATTTAAAACACTCCCTAGGTCTCCCAACTCCTCTAGGCCAAGACATGGAGAGCATTTGGAGTCTATGGAGTTTCTAAGTTTTCTTGATAGAAGAGGCACTTGGGAGGCTCCCTAGCGGTCTTAGGAACTCAAGCAAACACTCACATAAGCTAGGAAATTGTTGAATCAAAACAGATTTCACAAGACCTACAAGGATCCCTAGCCTTTCTATCTTGAATTCCAAGGGCTTTTCTTTAATTTTCATTGCATTTCCTAAGTTTCCATAGCCTAAATCCTAGAATTCTTGCTTGCTCTAGGTCAACAATTCCTCCCCCTTGGCTGTTTTGTTTGAGGCCAAGACACACTCAAGAAGCACAAAGGAAGAAAGCAACAAAGAGAAGAAACTACCTTGCTTTCCTTGCTTCTTTAAGAGCTTCTTTCTTTGCCTTTCCCTTCTCCTTGAATTTCAAACTCCTCTCTGTACAGGGCTTAAAACATAACCAAATCACACACCAAAACTATGGAAAGGGAGAGGAGAAGGAGGAAAAGAGAAGTTGTAAAGGAAGAACTAAGAAAACCTTAATTTTTCCATACCTCTTGCCTTGATTTTCTTTTCCCTTGTAGCTTCTTCCTATGTGTCTAACTACCCTGGCCTCTCTCTCTCTCTCTCTTGGACAAAACAAAGTCGGTTAGAATGGAGAGCAAGAAGGGGACACCTCTTATAAAGAATAATCAAGAAGAAATTGTTCATTAAAAATGACATTTACGTCCTATGTCCATGGCATTTTTGTTTTGGATTCATTTTAGCTCCTTTTTGAGAACCATCTTTTCCATCATAAAATTTAGATCATCAAACTTATAAAATAGCTTTGAAATCACTCAATTTGGATTTAAAACCTTTTTGAATGAAATAGTCAAAGTTTGAGTCAACTGACATTAAAAAATGTACACCGGAGAGGTTTTAACTGTCTCGAGGCTTCCTATGATTTTTAAGGCCTTTGGGAACCCAGGAAAGCTCAAATTTTCTATTTAAAAATCCCTCCTATAAGTTTTGCATAAATTTCCCAAATTTATGAAAATGTCATTACGTATTTGCTTATTTCATTCCATTTTCATTTCACTACCCTATCTCCATGTTTTGAGCCGTCTGAACCTTAAATTCTCATTTTTAGGAGCCTAGGACATCACTCTAATTTTATAGGATCTTAACTTGTTCATTTCAAGAGATTTGCTTTTATACAGACTCAATTCTAACATTTAATGGAAAACTGAACATTACACTGAGTCGTGGCATGTGTGTTTCAAGTCACAGCACAAGTCTAGAATTTTGGCTCCAAAGTTATAGAATCGAAGTGTGTCATAGCAATAAGTGTTCAAGTCATGACATAAGTATAACTTGATGCTTTTAGAGGTACTAGTAGCTAACTTGGACGGGATGGAGTTTTTTAAAGTCACAACGTAAGACCCCAAACTCCTATTTTATCCTTTAGAACCTAGTTTATAATATGGTAATGATACATTATGACTTATAAACAATTATATAGGAGTCTTGAGCTTCTAGATTCAGTTCTGAATGAAGTAAAGGTCCTAAACGAGAGTTTAAATCCCCTATGAGCTTAAGTCTCTTTATCCTTCTAAATAATGATTTTTAATGATAAAATGTTCAAATTTCCCCACATTTTCACCTTTTGGTAATCTATTATTGGCTTTAGATGTTAACTATGGATTACTAATCATATGATTATGCTTAATTAGTGTCATTAAAAGTTAAGGTGTTACAATCCTTATCATCATAAATATCAAATTTCACTAAGAAAAATATCACACCATCCACTTTCTCTCTTTAGGTGAAATTACAAAGGTTTAAGGTTTCAAGTTTACACACTTCCATGGCTTAAACCTTATTCAAAAGATCTCTTGGTGGTGATTCTTTTGGTGATATTAAGTCTTCTAAAAGAACAACTTTTTTCCTCTTGGATAGCAACCAACTTCAACCTTTCAAAATGATGTTTGGATCAAAAGAAAGCTCTCAAAGTAGAATAAATTTCATAACTACAAAAGAATCAAAAAGTGTCATTTACATATCTAAAATTTACCTTGAATTTTTCTCTCTCCTCTTTCTCTCCAAGCCTCCATTTTCACCACCCTCAAGCTCATTTTGGTTGGTGCATGGCAATGGTAGATGAAGAAGATGAAGATCATATAAATGGGAAAGTCAACATAATCATTTCTTTTTTCAAAATGACCATGTTGCCTCCATAGTATGCTTTTTCTTCATTCTAAATTATTTTTCAATATTTTTGAATATAACTATTCCATATAAAATTTTAAATGCTCTTGTACATGAAAAGTAAATTTTCATAATTTTTAGGGGTTTAAAATAGCTCAATGTAGTTAAAACTATATTTGTCTTATTTTTCTCATTTTTCATTCTATCTATATTTTATACCATAATGACCCCTCTAACTGAAATACTCATCTTCTACTTTCATATTCTAATAAGAAAAACCAGTTTCTCTTACTATATTTTAAGTTATGTACATCCTTGATTTTTTCCGCTTATAAGGATAAATTGACTTTTTTACCACTACAATCATTTTTTATATGTTCTAGTCTTTTAATGTTACTTTTCTAGACCACTCTACTCTATATATTATTTCACTTTCTCCTTCACTCAAAAAGGAAAAGTTCAAGGTTCATAGTGGCTTAAAATAGTTTAAAGAAGCTCAACTTACACTTGTGCCATTAGTTACCATGGTTTGCAAACAATCAATGTTTTAACCAATTTTATTAGTTCTAGTTGATTTGATGACTTTATTTAGTCAAATGATGAAAAAAAATCTCACTCTCATAATATATTGCTAAATATTAAAATTTTTAATTTTTTCCTATTGCACTGTGAGATTTTTTTTTTTGGCACTTGAATTAGATTTTAACCATTTCTAAGTCTTTTTCCTCATCCAATTGGACTTTTATTTCTTGTCATCACTTCTCATAACCTTATCTTAGAGTCTAGCTTAGTATAAAAATAATGGATATTACATTTAGATCTAACAATTGAAACCTGTGTTCTTTTGTTGTACTATGCAAAGTAGTACAATAGAGGATCTTCATCCCAACTCCATCAATCTATCTTTGAAATACTTGTGGGTGTTTTACATAATCCAAATGGCATTAATGTCCATTAGTAATGTTTATATGAAACATAAAAGCAGTAAGATGTGAGTTCATTAGTTAGTTTTATATGATGATATCCGAATTTACAAGCAAATCTATTGATTATTTTTGCTTGTTTCACGTATGTAACTAACACATCTCTTTTAGGATAAAGTAACCATCTAATTTTCAATTTTGATTTAACTATTTATAATTAACAACCATCTTAACTTTTCCTTTTGTTTATTTCTCCATAATTTCTTACCATAAAGGGGTTGGACTAGAATGTGGACTATTTGTAGGTTTAATTAATCATTTTTCTAGCAATCTTAAATTTGAATTTTGAATTCATGTATATCTTATTTAGTATAGACCATAAGTTTCACTCTAATTATTTTATTAGGATCCTTTAATTTAAAGTATAGTATCTAAGATTTTTATACCATAACTTTAATGGACTGTCACTAAAATTTTCAACTAATATTGGATATATCCAATGTTTCATATCAATTTCATTTATTTTGTTCTTTCTAGGTTAGAAGGTATAACACTTTATCACTTATATATATATATATATGCTTTACTAGAGGAATTGATATTTTTAAGATAAATTTTATATGACCTATTTTCACTGGATAATAATTTCTTAAGATATTTGTTTCTAATAGAAAGTCAACATTTGTAAAAAGAAAACAAAATAATTTTGTTATAAGAAATTATTTATTTCCTAACCATGTTATTGGCTCTATATTCCATTATAGTTTCTTTTCCATCTAAACCACTAGCTATTATTCATTTTTTTCTTTTTTCTTTTTGGTTGCTTTTTCTCTACAAGCACTAGTTGTAGCACTTGTATCCATTAAAAAATCTAACAATTGTTTATATCCTTCAAATATAAAATTACCTAATACAAAAGTATCTATTTTTTGTTTTGATTATAAGAAAAGAATATTTATTCTGATACTAGGGGAAATAGGTATAAGTTCTCTATCACTTGATATTTCATATTCAATATAACTTTCTTTTGAACTAGAAGAAATTACTAGATTGAATCTTTGTAGTATATTTTTGACAAAGGTTCTTTTATCCTTAAAATATAAATTGTATCCTGATAATATCATTTTTATTAGTTGGTTTTATTGTTTTTAGTAACTTTATTTAACAATCATCCAATAGGAATTTTTAAGTCCCTAATATTTATTAATTTGGGTTAAATATCAACATTAAATCCTTAGGGTTCAAAGATTTTAATTGTTTTATTATCTATCTTTCTAATTGGTGGTTTGGCTATATTTATTAATTCATGTATTGCTATTTGTTATAAAGTCAAACTATGACTATCTTCTTTATATTGTTATTTTTACTTTGAATCCTTAATGTGACAATGTTTGGTGCATTAGGATGTATAATTGAAATGAAATAACTAAGTTTTACTTTAAACCAAATTGTTCCAATGACAAAATTAGATTGAATCCCTTCAATAATAGATTGTATTGATTATTTATCCATCTTTTATGTAACATGATGACTAATATAGGAGTATTCTTTATGGAATGGATGTTATTTCAATTTGAATAACTCTTGCATGTATACATTTGAGTTGAGGATATTATTTTTTTGAGTTTTTTTTACTTTATTTTTATCAAATATTAGAATTTCTATTGTACCATCTTCACAATTGTTTATGGTTGCATTTTCACTAAATTGTTTAAAATATCTAGCATTCCAAAATATAAAATTTGAAATTTTATAAACTTTGTCTTTTTAAAGTTGTTTTAATTTATCTAATTGACTATAATGGCCCCATTTTTTGCCTTTGGAGCAAGTTGAAATTAAAGTGTGAACAAGCTAAAACTTTTAAAATTTGGTATTAGCAAGCTAAAATTGTCATATAATAATACTAATGTGTGAAAATGGTAATTATATGAGTTGACCAAGCATGAATATGACATTCACAAGTATTTGGAAGCATGAAAAAATATTAGAAAATCTAACTATAAATTATATTTAAATTAGTTATATATAATTAATATATTTAAAAATGAATATAAAATCTTTATATTTATGACAAATATATAGTCTTTAATTAAAAATTTGACAATAATGGCTAGATCATCTTAAGGAAAAAATTATAACCTAACCTGTTTTATAAGTCGAGCTTCCTAAATAGGTCCCTTTTTTAATTGGATTTTATTCTTTGAATTTATATCTTTTTTCTATCACCAAACCTATCAAATTGGACAATCTTTAAGACTCATTGTTTAGTTTAATTGCAAACATTGAATAATGAGTTTATAATATTTATCCAGCAAATGCACTATTTTATATTTTTATAAAAAAATTACAATATTTTCAATGTTAGTGATTCATAGGAATAAAACACCATTGCACGAATTGCATATTCAAGTAATATCCAAAAACTAAATTTTTGTTTGTACACAATTTTTGGATATTACCTTACATATCGCAAAAAGCATTGCATATTGAAATAACCCTAACTTCTAAATACCTTAATTGTTCGTAATTAACTCTTAACCTCTTATGCTTTGAGTGAACTATTATTAATAATTCGTTAGAAGTGGAAATGCAGAGGAAATTTGAACCTTATTATTCTTGGGAATCTTTTTCTTTTTAAAACAAAGCAATTTAAGCCTATAAGGGATTTAATTTATCAAACTAATCATTCATTTCATGTTACTGCTTATTCTAAATCACAAAACCTCTTGTAATCGTTTCCAAATCATTACATACCATTAACATCATAAAAATTAAGTTCTAAAAGTTAAAAATAAGAGTTAAGTATCTTAGGCTATGTGTAACATCTGGTTCCTCCATAAACGTGAGAAACATAATGTCCGATTTCTCTGTAAACATACGAAATACACCAGATATAAAAAGAAGTCTCTCAGATAAAATGATTTGAGGTCTAATAAAATTAGAGTAATAATATAGATCTCAAATAATGAGGATCCAAGGCCAAAGGTATCATACCTTATATTTCCTCTCATTATATCCTTCAATTCAAGATAATTATGTGCATGTTCATAGGGAATTATAAAGAAAAAGCCACATTTTCATGCACTTTATCGTGTTACGTCAGGGTTAATTTTTCTCATCGCGCATTACGTGGGCCCTGTGGATTATCCAACAACATTATCTAGTCATTTATCATTGGAAAAAATCATAATCAACTCAAAATATTAAGCAATCCACGGGTTTCAAGTCAAAAACCCCAAAATTTTCACTTAATCTTGCAAATGGCATATGGGAGATTTTAGGGGCAACTTTGAAAAATTATAACTAAATGTAGAAAAATCAAAATCATACAAACCATAGCTTTCTAGAAAGCTCTGGATGTCAACTTTACACTAAAAATAAATCCTAGCTATTAAAATCTCATCTGGACTATGTTTGACAATAGAAAAATCAGGGAGGTCGAGCTGTCTAGAAATCTGATACAACTTACAGATATAAATTCATAATTAATTCCAAAAAAATCTAATCCATTCATTCTATACCAATTTGGAAATCTACAGATGTTAACTAGAGGAAAAAAATAATTCTAGATTGATCTAAAAGAATTTAGACCATAAAAATCAATCAAACAATAACATGGGTTTAAAGGTGCACATAGAACAGAATAGCAACTTCAAAAATTCATATCTGTCTCTCTCTAGATATCTAATTGATGTTCTTGCAATTGGCACAGGTCACTGGGAAGGTCTAGTTTCTTCCTATAAAATTTCATGATAATTAGATATCATTTTCCCCATGAATGACATAGATTCATTGTCAGACTAATTGTACAGTACACTAACCAAAAACCAAAAAAATTCTCAAATTCAAAAATTCGGTAAAAATTCCATAGACCTTCAAATATTCTTCACTTTAGTTTTTCAAAAAGCTCTTAATAAGCTCTAAATGTATGCCAAGTTTTAGATCAAGGAGAGCCCATTTGGATAAAAAGTGAAACAGCCCACCAATATGGTCATTTTTGCTTCTCATAATGCAACTTTTTGGTCCAAATAGCTCCTTTTAGTGTTTGGCACCTCTTAGGCAAGTTTAAAAGTATAAATGTGACTTGTGTGAATTGCCCAAATGGTCCTAAACACCATGCATCTCAATTTGACCATTCCATACCTAAGGATACACAATTATCACAAGCCATTCCATGGTCAAATTTCACATTTTCATTACTTTTACACCATCTAAGGTTCATACATCATTTATATATGATATTACAATTGTTCAATGATCCATAACTCAAAAATAATATTTACATAGCCACTTTGTCCATTAAATACAAAAGAAACTACATAAAAGTCAAGTTATGGTCTCTTTAAGATACTTGACTTGCATTCCTTAGTTCTTGAGAGCCACCTAAAGCCATAGGGATAAAGGAGGGAAGGGGAGTGAGATTCCTAGAATCTCAGTAGCTCACACACCTATTCACATACACAATCAAGTCATACATACATCAAGTGCACAAGTAAACAAGCTACTTGGATCATGAATGGACATTTTCAAGATTTTCATGCCATACTTTCACAATCATGTCATCAAGAAGTTCTAAGGACTTTTGGTTTTGCCTTACCCCATTTCTAAGACTTTTGGATTTTCTTTACCCTTGGCCTAGAGATTTTTGACTTGGCCTTACTCATCCAAGAGACTTTTGGCCTAGTCTCACCCATGCTTTGAGACTTTTGGCACCTCCTCACCCATATTAAAGGACTTTTGGCATCGTTTAGGAGCAATTTTCACAAGTAAGTCATTCAAGAAAATATATTGGTACCAACACAAACTCAAAATATCAAGTCACATGTTCTCAAGTCACATAAACACATACATGCACACAAAGACATATACATACATAAGAATGCAAGGAGAATGAGGTGGAGAGCTACCTTTAACTTGATGCAAGCTTTACTTGGTTTGTTCCTTCCCTTTCTTAGTTACACAAGAGCATCTAGGTGTTGACCTAAACATCACAATTAACACACAATTATGCACTTGAAAAAAGCCAAGACACTAATTATATTATTAAATGCACACTTGATTCCATAAGTGCCCTAATGGTTCTATAAATGGCCTATTAAAGCAACCTTCGCAATTCAAGCTCTAGGCTCCCATTTCTTTCCATTTCTAGGCCTCTTGGCCTCATTCAAAGTCCTTGGAACCCTCACACAATCATTTACACAAGCTAAAGACCAAGTTGCTTCACAAAACACCATTATGGACACCATTGTCCCATCTCCCAATCTATGCCTCCTAAATTTTTTCCAATGGTTCCTCCCATCTTCTAACATCATATAAAGTCCCAAACCAAGGTTAGAACAAATTAAAACACTCCCTAGCCCATTGAACCTAGTTAGGCCGAGACAAGCACCATGGAAGGGGTTCTTAGAGTTTTAAAATTTTCCTTGATGGGAGAGCCACTTGAGGAGACTTTTAGGAGTCTTAGGAGCTCAATGGAATACTTAAATAGCCAAGGGAGCACTCACACAAAATCAGATTTTGCAAAACTTCCAAGGACTCAACACTTTCCTACATTGATGTCTATTAGTTTTCCTTAGAATTGTTTGCCATATTCCTCTTTTCCATGGTCTAAAACCCTAGTTCCTCTTTTGTGTTTAGTTAGAACTCCCTACCCTCTCATGGTTCTATTTTGAGGCATGACATCCACTGGGAAGAACAACAAGGAAGAAGCAATAAAAGTAAAGGATTACCTTGGATTTCAACTTGTTTTCAAGAGCTTTTCTCCTTGGTATGCTTCTCCCTAAATTTTTGAACTGTCCTCCCTCTCTTCTGGACCAAAAATAGAACCATTCCACTCAAGAAAACCATAGAAAGAAAACATAGAAGGAGGGGAGCAAGATTGGAAGAAGA
Source organism: Erythrophleum ivorense (assembly GCA_026724425.1). Lineage (NCBI taxonomy): Eukaryota > Viridiplantae > Streptophyta > Magnoliopsida > Fabales > Fabaceae > Erythrophleum > Erythrophleum ivorense. The sequence goes on along the minus strand of JAIUCV010000622.1, from coordinate 51,613 downwards.
AAGAGCATGAAATTCTACAAATTTCCTTACCTTTTTCTTGATTTTTCTCCTCCTTTTCTCTCTCTCTTGGTACGCACAAAAGAGCTGCTTCTTTTTTGTATTTTGGTCAGAAGGTATGTCGGTCTAAATGGGAGGAGAAGAGGCATGCATAATATAGAACATTCAAGAAACAAACTTTTCCAAAAAATTTCATTTCATCCTTCCGTAATGGCAATTTTGTCTTGACTTCATTTTAGCTCCTTTTTTAGAACTATCTTTTCTATTATAAAATTTAGGTTCCCAATTTAATAAAATGCTTTTGGAATCACTCAAATCAGAGCTAAAATATTTTTGAATGAATCCGTCAAAATTTGGACTCACCGATGTTGGAAAATGTGCACTGGAGGGGCTTTACCAGTCTCGGAGCTTCCCATAGCTTTCGGGGCTTCTAAGAACCTTGGGCAACTCAAATTTTTCATTTAAAAAGTCATCATGTGTGTTTTTCCAAAAGTTATACTTATTTACGAAAATACCATTACGTTTTGTCAATTTTCGTCACAATTTGTTTCACTATCCTAGCTCTGTTTGTTCTTTTCGTCTGAGCCTAGAATTATCATTTTTAGGAGCATAGGAATCTACCCAAATTTTCTTGGACATTATCTTGCTCATTTCAGAGGACTTACTTTTATATGGTTCATTTCGTTGTTTTACGAAAATTAATGTTAGTTACAAAAGGTGCCCTGAAAACAAAGCTAGAATAACTAGACAAAATTTAACAAAGATGTAATGGCATTTTAGTAATTTTGGGCACTTTTTAGAAAATTCAAAGGAGAAATTTTTAAATAGAAAAAATGAGTTTACTAGGGTTTTCAGACCCCCTAAAAACCATAGGATCCCCTAGAATGGTTCAAACCCCTCCAATTTACATTTTAGAGCGTCAGTTAACTCAAACTTTAACCGATTCATTCAGAAATGTTTTAAATTCAATTTGGATAAAACTAAAGACATTTTATGAATTAAAGGACCTAAATTTTATGATAGAAAAGACGGTTCTCAAAAAGGAGTTGAAATAAGCCTAAACGGAGTAAACAGGCACGTAAGGGCAAAATGGTCATTTTAAAAAATTATAAAAGAGGCTTCTTAAGTAAGATTACATGTCATCACCTTCTTCAATACTTCATTTTTAGAATTTTGAGCAGCCATGGCATGACATTAAGGGAAGGGAGAGAGAAGAAGTTTAAGCTCTCGTTTAGGTAAGTAAACGGCCTCGTTTCATCCCGCGCCAGTTAGGAAAGTTGTTCCTCTCTCTAAAATATCTCTAATGGTGGTTTTCTTTTCTTGAAAATTTGAAGATTTAGGTTTGACCCAAGCTAAAAAAAAACTCTTTTCAAGAAACCAATCGATGAAAAATAATCTATGCGAAGAGAGCTTTGTTTTAAGGTAAAACTTTACTTGAAACACTTACAAAATCTTATATTTCCAAGCCATTTAAGCTTCAGCCTAGAGAGAGAAAGTGAGGAGGAGAGTTTTTCTCCATATGTTCTTGATAGAACTAAGGGTTATGGAGTGTGAGGATTAAGAAGATGCCATTGAAATTGAATAAGAAGCATTATATTGTAAGTTAGCAAACCTAGGGATTTAATTGCACCTAGGCCAAGATAAAGCTTCCTAGTAGCAATTTAAGTTGTCTAAGGATATATATGAGTTCTCAAGACATCTAAGAAGCCTTCACAAGTGCCAATTCCCTAAGAGAAAGCAAGCAAACTCCATGGGTGTTATATGCTTGCATAGTCTCGGCCAAGAGCTCTTCATGCACCTAGGGAGAGTTTTAGATTTTTATAAGGCTAGAAAGGGATTAAATATGATGGAAGAACATCAAAGGAAGCCTTGAAAAAAATTTAGAAGCCTTGGTTTGTGAGATAGAGGTATAGGCTCCATAATAAGACTTAAAGAAGAAATTTGTGTCTAAGCTCTTGGGAATGAATTTGTGATGATTCCAAAAAGTCTAAATGGAGTCAAGAGACTTAAAATAAATGAGAAATGGGAGTCAAGATTATGAATTCTCATAGTTGCTTCATAAGGTCTTGTATGAAAGCATAAGGGAGCCAGAGAACAAAGTAGCTTCACATAAAGTGTTAATGATCCCAAAACTTGTTTCCATGACTAATGTATGTCTCTTTTGATGTGTATAGGCCAAGAGAACCAAGGGCTGCCTAATTGCAAGGCTCGGCCGAGAAAGGGGAAGTAGAATTCCAAGAGAAAAGTGTTGTATAATTGCTCTAAGGTAGCTCTCTAACCTTTCTCTTATGCATGGCTTAGATGTTTGCTTGTCTTTGAGTGCTTGTGTGTATGTTTGATCTATGAGAAATGTTTCTAGCCAATGCTTACATGTTACGATACTATTATATTTCTTAAAATGTGTTTATGGTTGCATTATAGCTTACATGGGTTTGGTGATGCCAAAAGTCCCTTAGTAAGGGTGAGGATGAGCCAAAAGTCTCAAGAAGAGTGAGGCTAAGTCAAAAGTCTCTTGAAAGTTAGTGAGGAAAATCAAAAAATCCCAAGAAAGGTGAGTAAGGCTAGACCAATGCCTTTAAGAGCCTATGTTTACTATGTATAAGTTTATGTAACAAGAAAAATGTTTTATGTATGCTCATTAATAGCTTGAATGTCATGCATGCATTCTTTGACTTGTAAATACATCCATTATGTATGTTTGAAAGGGTTAAGATCTATTGAGATTCTTTGAATCTCACTCTCCTCCATTTTCCATCTAACCATATCTAAATGAAGTTCAAGGAAGCAAGAATGGAGTCCAAAAAGCATGCGTTGCCACACTTTGATGATAGAATAACTTTTAATGTAATGTGATGTCAAACTATGTATGTATGAGTATTTTATCGCTTGTAAACTATTAATCATGCATAAAAGTATGTGAATATCAAGTATAAATGGAAACCAAAACCAAATGTATGTTTATGTGAATTTTTACCACCCATGTGCTAGTATAGGCATGTGTATGATTGCAAGTGGCAAGGTAAGATTGAACTCTATGATGATTTGAACCACTTAGCCTCCTTCCCTAGGCTGCAATGGTGCTTTGGGATGTGCCCAAGTTGTAACACCATAATTTCTAGCTTATCTCATGCCTTTTAATAACTCAAGTTCATGAATCATGTGAGTTACCAATGAAAAAGGCAATAAAAATAATAAATATTTTCATGTTGCATCGTGTATAAAAATTTCATTCAGAGTCATGTTGTAACACCATCATTCTTAACTCATACCCATCATCCCACACATGCATGCTCATGTGAGGTATAGTAAGGATAAAGTGAGAATTTCCATTGGATTTATACACTTTCTTGTATTGTGACATGGTTAAAAATTCATCGTGGTGTCACATAAACCGTGTGAGCTCATGCTATGTATCCTCATATTTAATTGCACCATTACAACTCATTTCAATCCCTAAAACATGCTTTAAACCCATGGACACCAAAAAGAGACATGGGACATGAATATGCATTCTCAACCAGACTTGGCCCCATTTCTGGGCAAAGTTTGGAAATTCATAACTAAATATAGAAAAATTGAAAGCATGTAATCTTGGTCATTCTGAGGTTCTTCCAGTTGCTACAAGTCACTATGAATTTATCATTTCTCCCTATAAAATTTCCTAGCCATTGGACCACGTTTGCCCCTCGGATGACACAATTACACAACTGACCAAATGAACAGTGCTAGTGCAAATCTGAAATTCTGATACCAACTTTGAAAAATCATATAAAATTACACAGACCTCCAAATGACCTGATCTTTAGCTTCCCAAAAAGCGCTAGGCAAGATCTAGTCACGTGCCAAATTTTAAGGCAAGAAGAGGTCATTTGGTCAAACTTTGACATAAGGGGGCAAAGTGTCCATTTCTTGTGTTAAAAGAGGGCTCCAAGGGTTCAAATTTGCTTCTCTTACTCCTAAGGCCCTATGAGCACATGGGAAAGCATCATCATAGGCTATTAAACATGGCTCAAAGGTATAACAACCCAGATTTGCAAAACTCACTCTCCCACACCAAAACATACACCGTGTACATAATGCCAAGATCTTACTATTCATACCGAAAACTTGCTACATCATGCACTATAGTTCTAATTCTCATACATATACAATAAGTACATCTATTTACAAGTATTCATAAGTGCACACCCCATGTACACCATTTGATTACATCCCTTAGTGACATAACGGTGGCAAAATGGCTATTTCACAAATTCTTTGCCGATTTCCTAGCTTCAAGCTTGGTGTCTCCCGTGTCTTTGTTCACTTGGTCCACCTAGCATGTTAGGATTGTAGAGAGGAGGGGATGAGATTCAAAGAATCCCAATAGCTCATCTCTCATTCAATCATATATAATATGTGCCAAGCAAGCTTTTCAAATGCATGTGTGAAAAAGTGGAATTCATAGACACTTTAAAAACAACCTTGGCATATAAATCAATCATACAAGACATTCAAGGGTTCACCAAGTGCTTGGATTGGTCTCACACTTCTCCTCATGGGTATTGGACTTGCCTCACCCACTCTTGAGCACTTTGGGCTCAACCATACTCTTGGGAGTCCACATTACTTTTGGGAGACTCTTTGCTTTATTTCAACTAAGCTCGAGGGTTCTTGGCTCATCCTCACCCAAGGGAAGAGTTCTTGGCCTTTCCACACTCAAGCAAACTCATACAAACATCATGGATTCATTTAACACATAACATAGCATCAAGGTTCATGACATGTAAAGGTATGCTAGCATACTTTTCCTAACTTGAAAATACACATACACACATTCTAGAACAAGCAAAACATACATTCATGCATGAGAGAAGGGGGAGAGAGCTACCTTATAGGCTAACACAAGCCTTCCCTTTTAATTTATCCTCTCCCTTGGTTCCACAATCACAACTAGATGAAGGTGTTTTTATTGAACCTAGACACACAAAGAACATGGAATTACTCTCTCATAACTCAACACTTATTCACAAGGCTAAGGGTTTCTTTATAGCAAACCCTACCAAGCATATAAGAAACTAGGGATTCTTTCTCTCTCTAGAAGTTCACTAACTTTCCTTTCTCTCTCAAGCTCTCAAAAAAGGAAAGCAAAGAAGTAAAGCTATATGAGTTCTAACTTCCTTCAAGAGTGGTTTTCTACTTTCTCTCTTCTAAACCAAGCCCAAAACATAGCTAATTCAACAACCATAAACCATAGAAAGAGAGGGCAAGGAGAGAAGAACAAGATTCTAAGAAGAAAAGCTAGGGAAATCTCAAGTTATGCTTATCTTTTTCTTGTTCTCCTTCCTTCTTTAGGTGTCTTTCTCTCTCCTCCACCCTTTTCTCTGTCTTGAATGAAGCCTAAGTCGGTGGAAAGGAGAAGGAATGAATTGGGATGCTTTAAGAAGTCAAATTCTCTTTTTTTTATGCTTTTCTAGGCTAACCCTCACTATAGCGCCTCGCTACGGCAAGCACGTATCAGTCTCAGACCCCTGTTTTCGTTACGGCGAGCAACTCCATGGTTTTTGTATGGGATGCCCTCACTCGCTATAGCTAGAAGTATTTTCGCTATAGCTAGAAGGCACTCTCGCTATAGCTAGATCATTTCTCGCTATAGCGAACAGGTACATTCATTATAGCTAGGCTATTTCTCACTATAGCTAGTAGACTTAGAAAATTTTCAATCTTTCAAAAATTTTTCAGCTTTTTTTTCTGGTTGTTACACACGTGGATCGCATGAGCTCATACAACATATTTTCATATTTATTTACATGAATACAACACATTTGGATCATAAAATATGGCCTATAACTCATGAAACTCGAAGGGAGGCTTAAAATATGCATATTAAATTTCAGCCTGAATTTGCCTCTTTTTTATCCAAACTTTAGAAAATTATAACTAATTCTAAAAAAAATAAAAATGATACATTCTTGGCCATTCTAGAAAACTATGAATGTTTACTTCATACTAAAAATATATCCAGATCATAACTTCCATCACAGAGGACTTTTGACATCTGAGAAAGTCTAGAGGTCAAACTGCCTACTAATGCTATCATAAATTTCTGCAGCAAACTTTGAAAATATCTAATTAATTTCACAAAAATTCAATTCATATTTGGATGTTATCTAGAGAGAAAAAATAACTCCATACCAGTTCAAGTAGCCCAGACCTTGGAATTCAATGGAACAGTAATTAAGGTTGGATAAAACTCCTAATACTGGACAGATTCTTTAAAAATTCACATCTCCCTCTCTAAACCTCCAAATGAGGTGCTTCAAGTTAGTACAAGTCACTGTGAATATCTAGTTTCTCTGTATAAAATTTCATGACAATTGGACGTCATTTGAGCCCTGTGTGATAGATCTCATTTTCGGACTAGATGAATAGTACATCAGACCAAAATCAAAAAATTTTCCAATTTTGGAAATTCATCAAATATTCTGTAGACCTTCAAAAATTATGTTATTTAACTTCCCAAAAAGATCTCATCAAGCTCTAATTGCATAACAAATCACAATTCAAGAAGAGCTCATTTGGCCAAAAAGTGACATAGGGTTTCATTATAGTCAATTTTAGCTCCATATAAGATACCAAAATGTCCAAATAGTTTTCCTTGGGTTTTGGCACCTTTTGGGCAAGTCTAAAAGTATGATTAAGACTTATGTGAGCTGCCCAAATGGTCCCAAACCTCATGCATCTCATTTTGACCATTTCATCCATACATGCATATTTCCATAAAGCCATTCATGAAGTTGCATTACCATAATATACTCAATTTGCATTCCATCATTCACATATCATATCCTTTCATTTATACATCACATATTATCATAATTACACATGTCTAAGAGGTCATAGACTATATACATCAATGGGTTACATCATTTGACATATCCATGGTCTTAAAGAACTAAAAACTTTGCATTTTGTTATCAAACTCTTTTCTTTAAGGTGGTTGGCTTCCATTAGCTTGTCCACTTGATCCACCAAGCATATTAGATCATTGGAGAGGAGGGAATGAGCTTCAAAGAATTCCAATAGCTCATCTCCCATTCAATCACACATAGCATATGTAAAGCAAGTTTAGAAATTACATGCATGAATAAAATGGAAGTCATGAACATTCAAGAAGTAAGCTTGGCATATGAATAAGTCATACAAGACATCTAAGAGCTTACCAAGTGGATGGTTTGGCCTCACCCCTTTTCTCATGGATTTTGGACTTGCCTTACCCATTTTTTAAGAGATTCTTAGACTCAAACATGCACTTGAGAGCCCACTTTACTTTTGGGAGACTCTTTGCTTTGTTTCAACTAATCTTAAGGGTTCTTGGCTCATCCTCACCATAGTTAAGAGTTCTTGACCTCTCCATACTCAAGCAAACTCATACAAATATCATAGCATCATTTTAAAACATAATATGTCATCATGAAATCATGGCATATAAAATCATGCTAGCATACTTTTTATAGCTTGAAAATACACATGTACATATTCTAAGACAAGCTAAACACACATTCATGCATGAAAAAAGGTAGAAAGAGCTACCTTGCACACAATTACACACTTTTCCTCTTGAAATTCCCTCCCTTGCTTTGGCCATACATACAAAAACTTGTAGAGATGCTTTCTCTTGGCCTAGACACAATTTATGGAAGCCAATTAGGTTTATAAAACAAATTCTAAAGTCATACAACTTGCTTAGACACTAGGTTGTTCTATAAACCCTATTATGGTTCCATAATTACACTTAATGAAGCAACACCCTTCAAATAAATTTTAGGCTCCATTCTTTCCTTCCACATATAATTCTTGACTCCTTTTAAGCCTCTTGGAGTCATCACACAATCAAAGCCAAGAGCCTAACTATATATTACTTTTTTAGGTCATAATATGGAACCTAAAGCACTAACTCACTTTCTATGGGTTCTAAATTTTTTTCAAGGCCTCCCCTCATTTTCATTCATCATATATGACTCAAGAATAGGCTTAGAAAAATTTAAAACTCTCCCTAGCTACCCATTCCTTGCTTGGGCGAGACTATGAAGCTTATTGGCATTCATGGAGCTTTCTTTGTTTTCTCAAGGGAAGAAGCATATGGGAAACCTCTTAGGAATCTTGGGAACTCATTTAAACTCTTACTTAGGCCTAGGAATCATCATACAAAGTCAGATTTTACAAGGTGTTCACAAAACCCTAGAATTTGTATCTTGAAATCTAATAGTTTTTTGTTAATTCCCTTTGCATATTCTTAATCTCCACACCTTTTTTCCTTAGATTCATCCTTGGTTTTGCCTAAAAATCAACTCCTCTTAGAGTTCCTTGGGTTGTCGAATTGGAGAAGAAGAGGAACTAAAAGTAGGAAGGAAGGAAAGAAGGTGTGGATGAAGAAAAACATGAAAAACTACTATGGAAACATACCTTTAAGCTTGAATTCTTCCTTCTTCTTCTTCCTCTCTTGTGCGCCCAAAACCCTAGCTCCCTGCTCTGAAATTAGGTAGAAAATTCTAATTCCAAATGAGGGAAAAAGTGGGGCGCCACTGATAAACATGCTTTTCTATATATTTTATTATCCTAAACTTAGGTATTTTAATAATGAATTATGGCTTTAAAACTTTAATTAGATAAGATTTTATTTTAGTAGCCATTTCTATATTTTAGGAGTTAATTTGCAAAATTATTGAGTTTTAATGCATGAATTTCTTTTAAATAATTTTGTGAATATTCCTATGTGATTTTGTCTATAATTCTTGCAGAATTTTTAATGGACAATTAGTATTTGAATAGGAGATTGGTTTGGAAAAGAAGTAGAGGTTTACCAAGTCCAAGGAAGCCATGCATTCCATCTTCTCATTCTCACATCTCTCACCGAATTGGTCTGCACATACATATCATGCATAGGTCTCTCTCTATGGAGCAACAACACGTTGAATCAACTGAACATGAGTTGAAAATAATATCTCACTTGGAAAGGAGCTTGCATGGAGAAAACACGAAGAAGCTATAAGCAGAACATGGTTTATAAAGAGAGGAAGAAGCTCATGAGGAAGATATGGCTGAGGCAGAGGAAAGTTATGTGGAATGTGAGCAAAATAGAGGAGAATAAAGCAAACAAACATGATACAACACTGGGTAGAACATGCATAGAGAAGAGAAAATAATACATGCAGAACACGTGGAAGAATGTGAGCTCTGGTTTGAGAAGGAACTAGCCATGGTTCTGGTTGAGAAATGAAGGAAGAAAGCCATGGGTTTAGAGAACATCAAGAGGAAGCTCACAAGGAAGAAGATGATAGAACTGAATAGATGAAGAAGCAAAAGGCATTGGAGAGAAGAAGAAGCCACGGTTTTGTGCAGAAGAGAAAGAGAAGGAAGCAGCTTCTATTTTGGAAAAAGCTAGAACGAAGAGCAGAATGTGGATAACATGGGAAGCAAATGAAGAAGAAGCTGCATGAAGGAGCACGTGATGGAGGAAAAATAACGTAAAGCCAACGTGAAAAAGCATGAGGCTAGAATAGAGTAGGAAAGAACGTTTAAAAGAAAAATAAATGCTAACTCCATGCAAGTTAGAGTGGAAGATTTAAATGAGCACGTGACACACAAAGGAGAAAGTAACTGGCAAAACGGGAAGAAAAATATGAAAAATAATGCTGGCTTATGACAAATTAAGAAGCACGTGAGGGAGCATCCATGCATTCTAATCACATGCTTCATTCATTCCACAGGCCGCACGTGAATAGTATAACATGAAGGAAAAGAAAATGAAGCATATGGGAAGCACGTGATTCATTAAACACACACGGGTAGAGGCATTCACATTATTCACCCATTCCACGCTAATCCATCATCCATTCATTCATTCACATTCTGTAACAACTAGAAAAAAGAAAAGAAAAGAAAAGAAAAGAAAGAGAGAAGCTGAAAATTTTTGAAATCCTAAATTTTTCTAAGTCTGCTAGCTATAGCGAATGTACCTGTTCGCTATAGCAAGAAAGGGTCTAACTATAGCGAGAGTACCTTTTTGCTATAGCAAAAATGCTTCTAGCTATAGTGAGTGTGGGCATCCCATACAAAAACCAGGGAGCTGCTCACCGTCGCGCACACCATAGTGAAAATAAGGATCTAAGACTGATACGTGCTCGCCGTAGAGAGGGTTATGCTTTGCTATAGCAAGGGTTAGTCTGAAAAAGCATAAAAAAAGGGAATTTGATGTCTTAAAGTGTCCTAATTCATTCCTTTTCTTTTAACCAACCTAAGCTTCATCTAAAGGCTTGAGAGAGAGAGAGAGACCAAGAAAAGGAAGGAAGAACAAGCAAAAGGTAAGCAAGCTTGAGATTTCTATAGCTTTTCTTCCTAGAAATTTGTTCTTCTCTCTTTGCCCTCTCTTGCTATGGTTTTGGATGTTGAATTAGCTATGTTTTGGGCTTGGTTTAGAAGAGGGAAAGTGACAAACCACTCTTGAAGAAGGCTAGAACTCATGTATCTTTACTTCTTCTTCTTTACTTTCCTTGAGTATATTAGTTCTACCAACCTGAGAGCTTGAAAGAGAGGAAGGAGAGTTAGTGAAATTCTAGAAAGAGAATCTCTAGTTTCTTACATATTTAGTGGGGTTTGCCTTAATGAAGAGCCCCTTAGCTTGTGAGTGTTTATTTGAGTTATAAGAGAGTAACTCCATGCTCTTTATTGTGTCTAGGCTCAAGAGACTCAGCTCTATCTAGTTGTGATTGTGAAACCAAGAAAGGAGAAGAGAAATTGAAAGGGAAAGCTTGTGTTGGCTTATAAGGTAGCTCTCCACTCTTTCTTGTTGTATTCTTAGATGTGTAATAGTCATTGTATGCTTATGTATATGCTTGTGTTGTGAGCTATGCTATTTGATGTTGCCTTGATGCATTGGTACCAATATGTTTATGATATGAATTGTGAAAATTGCTCAGGTGAGGTAGTGCCAAAAATCCCTTGAGACGGGTGAGGTGGAGCCAAAAGTCTCTAAACCAAGAGCGAGGCCAATCCGAAAGTCCTAAAAACTCCCAGGTGAGGCTAGACTAAAAGTCCCTAGAGCTTATTCTTGGTATTGATATTAAATCATGGCATGAAAATCATGTGTTATGTAATTGTGAATGGTTTGCATGCTTTGACTTATTTATATATCTTGATTGCTTCCTTGAATGAGTGTATGAGCTATTAAGATTCCATGAATCTCACCCCCTTCCCTCTCCTATCTCATATGGCCCAGGTGGAGCTCAAGAGCCTAAGAGTGGAGGCTATGAGGCATAGAAGGCCTTGTTTTGCTACTTTTGCACACTCACACCTAGTTTGATGTATAGGAAGGCCAAGTGCTTATGTATACATATTCTTTTGAGATGTAAATGCTTAAGCAAGTTTAAAAGCATGTATAAATGATGTATGAACTATGTAGAGAGCCAAAGTAATGAAAATATAGAATTTGGCCCTTTTGTGGATGGTATGTAATAGTATATTTTGGCCCGCAGTATAGTGATTTTGAGATGTATGATAATTTGGACCATTTAGGCATTTCATATATGCTATGTTTATGCTTTAAAACTTTCCCAAGAGGTGCTAGAACATGTGGGAGGCCATTTGGACCCACTTTGAACCATTTTGGGTGCCAAAACTATCAAATTTGTGAGCTACATCAAAATGTGACCAAATGAGCTCTTCTTGATGTGAAACTTAGCATGCCTCTAAATTTGATTGAGAGCTTCTTAGGAAGCTAAAGTGGGTAATATTTGGAGGTCTAGGTAATATTTGGTGAATTGTTGAAGTTGGAGAATTTTTTGGTGTTGGTTATTGTACTGTGCAACTAGGTCCAAAAATGAATCTGTGTCATTCATATACCAACGGTGTTTGATTGTCATAAAATTTTATGGATATAAACTAGATATCAACAGTGACCTATACCAACTAGAAGCACCTCAATTGGAGGTCTGTAGAGGGAGAAAGAACTTTCTAAAGTTCTGTGTTAGTATTAGGGAAGCCATCCAACCTTCGTTACTATTCCATCAGTTTTCGAGGTCCAAGGGCTACTGAAATGATCTGAACTTATTTTTTACTCTATCTAACATCTGTAGCTTTCCAAATTGGTATAGTTTGCCCAGATTAGATATTTTTGGAATTAGTTATGGATTTTCAAAGTTTATGACAGCAAGCTATATCACTACCAAGGATAGCTAGACCTTTGTCTCTTTTTTTATGCCAAACATGGTCCAAATATTGAGATTGTGGTTGGAAATATTTTTAGTGTAAAGTTAACACTTAGAGCTTTCTATAGAGCTATGTTTTTCTTGATTATCATTTTTTTAGAATTAGTTATGATTTTCCAAAATTAGAGCCAAAAATCTGACTTTTGGGCCCATTTGAGAAATTGCATTTTCTTGGTTTTTGGCTTCATATCCATGGTTTATGGGTTGTTTGATGCTATGTATGAGTTGTATAAATGGAGTTTGAGTGGAGTATGTGATTGATGGGTTCACGAGACCCATGAGGCAAATTATGAGCATTTGAACCCCATTTTATAGCATGAAAATGCCACGGTTCATACTTGTTCTTTGGAAATCATATGGAATCAAGCCTAGAGGGAGATTAGTTAGAGTTAAGTCATTATGGTGTTACACATTCCATACGCGTCATTCACACCACTTCGTTCAGCAGCCACTCCATGCCCTTCCACCCCATTTCTTCTGTTTTTCTCACCTCCATCCATTCTCCAATGAAGCTCTAATCCACCTTGTGATTAGCTAGGAGGAAGGCTCTTGAATTGAAGCTTGAATCCAAAGATTAGAATCAGAATTTTGGGCCAAGATTCTCTTATTTTTCTAGCACTTTTCTTTTCTTATATTCTCTTAGTTAAGATTGTATTTAATTGGGAATTTGTATTGTTTACAATTAGTGGCTGGTTAGACACTAATTAGGATACTTTTTGTTGATCAATTGATTAGATTAAATACTAAATTTTTCATTATTCTTTAATTTCTCATGTATACCATAAAGGTGTTCGATGAAATGCATAAGTGAGATTATGTACTTGATTGTTTGATTTGAGGATTCCTTGGTGTTTAGTTAGTTAATTAAACATCTTAATGTGTTAATTTAGAGGCTAATTGATCAATTAATTAATCAAATTGAGTGTTCATTGATCCTAAAACAAGAGTTAGCCATTTGATGTAGAATTGAGGTTTCAATTTAACATTAAATTGTTAATCCCTTGATTCTTGTGTAGTAACTCAAGATAATTTATATTGGATACAAATAGGGACTTTTAGACCAGAATTAATCACAAGTGAATTAGGATAAGGATAATGGATACCAAGGGATGAATCCAAAGTTAGTCACTAGACCATCATTCAACCATAACTCACATAATTAGGTAGCAATTAGGAATTTTAATTTGGTTTCATTTTAATTAGTTTAAATCAATCAAACCTCCTTAGTTTAGAAATTTTTAGATCCTTTAACACTTAGAAAACCCAATTGAACATTAAATTCTATTTCCAAAGGAGATGACCTAGGTTGTGCCCTATATTGCATATAATATCCAACCTAGGTTATTTTGAAGGTTGCATGACAGACTCGTCAGCCACCTATATATAGGGGTAGGAAAGTGACTTTTTCAAAAATTTTATTTTACCCTTTATTTTTTGCATTTTTGTTTCTTCTTCATTTTAGCTCCTTTTTTAGAACCATATTTTCCATTATAAAATTTAGGTTCCCAATTTAGTAAAATGCCTTTGGAATTACTCAAATCGAAGTTAAAATCTTCCTAAATAAATCTATCAAAGTTTGGGTATACTGATATTGGAAAACGTCCATTGGAGGAAATTTAACTGTCCCGGAGCTTCCCATAGTTTTTAGGGCCTCTGAGAATCCTGGGAAACTCAAAACTTTCATTTAAAAAGCCCTTCTGTGTGAATTCCAAAATTTATTCAAAATTACGAAAATGCCATTACGTTTCGTAAAATTTTGGTCAAAATTTGTTTCTTCATTTTGACTCCGTTTTTCCTTTAGTTTGAGGCTAGGATTCTCATTTTTAGGAGTCTAGAATGCTACTCAAATTTTTTGAGACCTTAACTAATTCATTTCAAGGGACTTGCTTTGAAAATGCACCTGTTTCTATTGTTTAATGAAAATCAGACGTTACACAAGTGGCTATGGATGGTTAAGAAGGTCATTTGGTAGCATTATGAACCATTATAGACTTCTATTTTGACCTTTTCTTGAACTAAACCAAAATTTGACCAAATGAATGAGTTTTTTTCATGAAATTTGGCCAACATATAGGTTTCATTTAGAGCTTTTTACAGAGTCAAAGAGCACTTAATTTGGAACTCTAGGGATTTTATTATGATTTTTTAAAATTAGGCAAATTATGCAGAAATGATATGGTTACTGTTTATTGGTCAGTTTACTTCTCTATGTCACACGTAGGTCAAATGAAGTCTAATACTCATGAAATTTTATAAGCATAAACTAGATATCATTTTCATAGCCACTAAGATTACCTCATTTAGAGTTTTATAGAGGGATATATAAAATTTTGAAGTTACATGATAGTCCTAGTAATGTAGCTTGACCTAAGTTACTGTTCTATTAATTTCTGATAGCTTAAGGCAGTAGCATTGGTCTGGAATTATTTTTATTCAAAATTCTAGAATGATATGGTTTGCTTGATTTCGATTTTTCTAGAATTAGTTATGAATTTTCAAAGTTTGTATCAGAAGCTAGAATTTAAACTCGAGAGCAAACCATTGATTTTGTGATATGTAGCCTAAAACCCAAGATTCTTAAGATATTCGGTGATGGTTATGACTTGTATAGATGTGTTATGAATAGCAAATGATATTGATAAGTTCACATGGTCCATGGGGCATGAATTAAAAAAATGAGACCTTGTGTAATGCAATTAATACTATTAAATTTATTACCCTTTTCATGTGAAGTGCATGATTTCTTGCATTTGTGCTCCAATCCATATGAAATGCATTAAGATGGATATTGAGACCATGGTATAATAGCTAAGAGGTTAAGGTATTACATTTTGACTTTGGCATCATCACCATAACTAAGTTAGATATTGGAACCTAAAAACTAAGTTTTTGGACTTTCACCATGACTTGGTATACCCACACCGCGACTTGACTAGCCACTGGAGCTCAAAAATAAAATACCCACTTCTCGCCATAGCCACACCCTTCCATGCTGTGCGAACTTGCTTATGGGAACTTACTGTTCCAAAATACATGATCCTCACTATGACTTAAATCCTTCACGCCACGACGAGGTGCCTCTCTGGAACTCCCAAGGGAAATTCTCCTGAGTCTCGCCTTGGCGAGCCTACATGGTGCCGCGATGAGAGAGTTTCTTAAAACTATCCCAAGTATTTCACCCAATGCTCACCACAATGAGATTGCTCTTAGGTACCCTATGGACTTAAAATTCTCGTGTTGTGTCATGACTCAACCTTTTTATGCCATGACACTCCTCACCTCTAGATGACTCTTAACTGTGACTTAAGCAGTTTTAGCCGCGACTCCATCCCCCTTTGATCCTATTTTCTCACTTTCTTACTTTCTAGCCATATACTACTAATTCTAGGTGAATTCTATAGCCTCCCTAGCAATCACATATTGTTTTCTAGACCTCTTAGCTCCTAAATATCACAATTAATACTCCACATTGTTTATAGGCTTAAGGGGAATTTATATAATTAAACAATACCATACATATCAGCACATGAACATATTATGACAACAATTGGTAACCAAGACCACTAACAACATCATTCATATATATATATATATATGTATTCTAGCTAAGCTATTATACAACACTATTTGGGATAACCATTCATTACATGGCATGATCATAATCTTAGGTGATTAAGTGATGATTTTTCATTGGCAATAATCTATATCAGATAATAATTAAGTACATATATCATATTCTAGGTACTACAAGGTCTAGCTTCCTATTGGACTTAATCCTAGTTACAGAACATCAAAAGCGTACACTTGGCAATATGAGTGCATCAGGATATTATACAAAATGAATTACAAAAATGATAGCATATATTCTAAAACAAAATGGTCTAAATGTATGGAGCCCACATATGGTCTCCAAATAAGGGATGCTCATCTACTTGTTTTCCCTTCCCTTTATCCAAGGAACATTCACCTGAAATTTCTTAGCCCATAAAACGAGGTGAAATATAAATCTCAGTAACTAAGGGATAATTCTTAACATGTGTACAATTTAATCAGCATAAATGCATTTTAATCAGACAAATATCATAATCATCTATCATATCAGCAAATGAACTAATTAAACTACCAATGACTATTATCCCATATTAGCAATTACATATATCATGTTTGCTCAATAACATATAGAAAGGCCCATTTATGGCATCAACTCCCAATTGCACAACATGAGCTCAGTGCATTCATGAATCTAATCATAACTCAGTGTTTAATCAAATCACAATGCACGAGTGGCAACCGCATCACAACTCTACCAATGACTCACTTAAGGTCCAAAAATAATAATCAAGTAGCCAACCAATCATTAGCAAAGTAAAGATACATTAAGCAGTAATTATCATATTAACAAAGCACGTATGCAATGAATTAAATCAAACCCCAATTACCTTATCTAATTATGCCAAAATTGGAAGTCAAAGATAAATGCCCACACTCTAGAGGCCCTAATGCATCAAAAATCAACTTCTTAGTTAACACCATAATCAATCAGCTATTATTCCTAACATCTTAAACATTTAAGAAGCACTCACCTAAGCTGCAATGAATCAAATTTCGGATGTGAGCCTTCCCACACCAGAAACTTCAATATATCTCTCTAAATTCTGGATATTTTTGCATAGAGACAAAGCCCATTATGTAAATCAACTATTAGGGCCATTAACCAAGAGTAAATACATCAAAATAAGAGGAGGATGCTTACCTAATAACCCTCCTAGCCTCAACCTCCAAAAATCAATAATGAAGCCACCAAAAAGCAAGTTTCAGATTTTGGTGATGAAGAAAATTTTAACTAAACCAGAAATTATTTAGATCAAAATATAGATGAGAATGAAAGGAACAAGTTTTGTATAGATTACCTTGGCTAAATCTTCCTCTAAAAGTAGAAAATGGTAAAAATGTGCAGAAAACTCTAACCTCCTTTCTTCCTATGCGAAAATGGCTTCTCCTTAGCTGAAAAATGAAATGGCCTGCAAAATGGGGAATGGGGGCTAACTATGTTAAGATTTTAGATGGGTTTGGGCTAACCCAAAATCTTTTTTGGATTCAAATATGTGCTTATTAGGCCTTGGGTTTGATAGGTTAAATTGATGTAAATGTGAGTTGAGCCCCTTAGAGATGAGATTAAACCTCCTTACAAATTAGGAGTGGGCTTCTCTACTTGGCTCATGACATAAATGACTTGATTATAAGGCCCAAATTAAATATCCATCTTCCCTCAATTAGTTTTACTAATTGAACTCATAACTATAATTAATATATTTTTACCTAAATTATTGTCTTGAAATGTCCAAAATAAATCTATTCCTTTAAAAATCCTTGTTCTCCTTAACCTTCCCAAATCCCTTACATTAATTTTTTAATTGATCATAATTATTCTTAATTAATTTTGAGGTATTTCACATATCATCGCATGCATACATGACTAATGCAAAAACGATGTCATAGCAGGAGGAAACTAGTAGCAAATTGTCGATAAATGGGCCCCATTAATAGCAAAGTGCTTCGGTCCCTAGAGCTCAAATCCTCTTAAGCATGGTTTTAAAAATAAGACTAGACGGGGCGATTTGATAGGTTCAACTGAGAAACGGTCTTTAGTTTGGTTCGATTAGTCCAAAAAATCAGTCAGCTAAAAAATCTATCAAGAACCAATTAAGACTGATTTGAAACTAGTCAAAATTTGTTTGAATCGATCTATGCAATTTTTTAATAAAGATTTTCTCTTATATAATAGAATAGTTTATCCTAAATAAATTTGACAAATTAAAAATAAAAGACAATAAAAAAGAGGATAGAATTGAAATATAAAAAAAAAATTTTAAGGAAAAAAAGAATATAAGAGAAATAAAATATGCATACTTGGCTGTTTTTTATGATTACTCTTTATTATGTTCCATTTCCAAATAACATTTTTCTTAAAATCAAGGTATTTAACCAAAATTACCATTTAATTTTTATTTTTTAATTGAAAAATAATTTCTTTAATATCTTAAAAATAGTAATCAAATATTTAAAATTTACTAATGTTTATTTGTCACATTAAAATTTTAATATATATATATATATATAATTATTTCAATGCCTTCACCAGTTTAGGGTTTAGTTTTGAAAGCATTGCTCTTGAGTACTTGAAGAAATAAAATAAAGAGAGATAAAAAGTGAAAAAAAAAAAGAAATCTATTCTTGTTTTTATCTCTTTTTTTTTTCTTCTTTAGGTGAATCAAATTTTTGGTAACCTTGCCAGCACCGAATAAGAACAAATCAGTACAAAAATGATGAACTGGCTTTGGATTAGGCCCCTTATGTCATGGATTGCTTACATTTATTTTTTAAATATGAGAGATAAATTTAATAAAAAGTAATGAATAAAATAGAATAAAATGTGTGAAACCCACAAAAAAACTCTCTCTCCTATTTTTTTTCCTTCAATTAAATTTATTGCTATACAAGAGGTTAAATTAAATGCCAAAAATCCAAATTCTTGAATAGAAGTCGCACAATGGATTCAACTTGTACACTATGTTTGGATGGGGGAAGAGAAAAGTGAAGGAAGAAAAAAGTAAAGAGAAAACATTTTCTTTTCATGTGTTTCAATGGATGGAAAGAAAATAGAAAGGAAAGAAAATTTGTTAATTTAAAATGACAACAATGCCCTTACTGTATAATAATAAGTTTTACATTTTTAAAAAAATTATATTTTAAATATAAATTAACTATTTTGAATTTATACATATGTATATTTTAAAAAAGAAATAAGAATAATGAATTAAAAAAACAAATTTATGAAAACTACATTTTAATTTTTTTTAAAAAAATTTAGTTAAATAATGAAATAAAAATATTTTTAAAAAATATTCAAATATTAAAAAAAATCATTTTTGAATAAGGTTGAAAAAAATTTTTTATTAAATGAAAACACACTTAAAATTAAATAATTAATTTAAAAATATATTCTTTGAATTCATCAAATTTTATATCTTAAAAAAATTATTTATAAATTATTTCATTTTAATAAAATAAAGATGATTATTTATTTTTAAATTTTATAAATATTATTTTAAGAAATATTAATTGATTTAAATATAATATATATAAATATAATAAATATTTTTTAATTACATTTATATAGTATATATAATATATTATTATATATTATAATAGTATATATATTAATATATAAATACTATATATTAAAAAATATAATAAATATATATACATTGGGATATATATAAATATATAACATCTGACTAAATTTTGATTGGAGGCCACCGACTGCAAATAAAAAAATATTTTAAAAAAATATTTTTTAAATTAATTAAAATTTATTTTTTAAAAAATTATTTTAAATTATTATTTTAATACAATAAATAAGATTATTTATTTTAAAATTTTATAAATATTATTTCATATATATTAATTTATTTAAATATAATAAATATTTTTTAATTATATTTATATATTATATATAATATATTATTATATATTATAATAATATGTATATATTAATATATAAATACTATATAAAAAAATATAATATATATATGTGCTTCCGACCAAATTGTCGAAGTCCATTGACTACAATGCAGTTAGTGACTTTTTTATTTTTTTATATGTAATTGATTAATTTTAAAATTAAAAAATATTTAAAAAATATTTTTAAAATTAATTAAATTTTATTTTTTAAAAATTATTTATAAATTATCATTTTAATACAACAAATAAGATTATTTATTTTAAAATTTTATAAATATTATTTCAATATATATTAATTTATTTAAATATAATATATAAAAATATTTTTAGTTATATTTATACATTATATATAACATGTTATTATATATTATAATAGTATATATATTAATATATAAATATTATATATTAAAAAATATAATATAGATATATATATGTGTGTGTGTGTGTGCACGCGCGCGCGCTTTGCTAGGGAAAATGCATATATACATATTATCGGGGACGAAGGGCATGAAAAATGGATTTGTATGAGAGGTAATTTGAAAAAATAAAAGATAAATTATGTTAGTCGGTCATTTTCTCCTCATAATCTTTTCATATTCGGTTAGAAAATTTTTTGATGGGGTTTACTATACTTTTCTTTTCACCTTTTTTCTTTTTCTCTATTTTCTTCTCAAACCAAATGAAGGAAAACTCCTTTTTTTTCCTCCCTCTTTCTCTTCTCTCTACTTTTCTCTCCATCCAAATGTAACAGTAAAGTCATGACTGCAAGTATTTCCAATGATTTCTTTTTTTTTTTGGCCTGGTTTTTCTAATGATTAGTTAATGCAAAGACGAGCAGGGTTTGGTTTTGTATTTCTAATGATTAAATTAGTAAAGTTTTAAGGATGAATTTAGATTTAAGTGAACATATACACTAAAATTTAACTCCTTATTTATAAATCGTGGTGAAAATAATTTTTTTAAAAAAAGTGATCTTACTATATTTGAGTGCCAAAAATGCAGTCTCGTAAGGTAATGGCTGATGGTAAAATAATAATTGATTGTGGTAATTTATGTGGCATTGATGGAGATTCAAAAGTGATTTATGGTCTCGAGTACATTAGGCTTGAAATGGGAAAATCTAATAATTGAAGCCAAACCCAGAGTTTTATTCATCAGCTAATACCAAAACGGCCTCGTAGCAATCATTGACAGTGTCTTTGTAGCGGATGTCATGGCACACATGGCACAAGTTTATGTGACCTACTTTGGACACTTTTCTCATTGCCTTTTTCACGAATCTTGGACCAACTCGGCTTTAAATAGAAACATTGTATACACTTGACCCTGTTAATTATTGCACTTAGTGGGGAATGCAAACATGATCACATGTGTTTAAATATGATTTTATAAGAAAATGATGATCTTCAAATACCATGTTACAGCTTTTCCTTTTAGTTTCATTTTTTATTCTCTCATGATCAATGTAGCCAAATAGATTTTTTTGGTTTGATAAGATAAATCAAGTATATAAGAAACTTAAATACTAATAGCGGTGCGGGATGTATAAAATTTAACTTAATACAAATTTAGTAAACAAGTCCCAAATAGCCGAACAAAATTGGTTCCATATGTTTTTCTGGTCCAAAATATTAATTTTTGAAAGCAATAATTAGTTTTTAAAATTTTTTTTGTAAAAGTGTAAAAATAATAATGAACAGTAAAAAAAGTGCTTAATCCCCTGTTGGTTTGCCATGCAGTCGGTAAACCCATTAGACAGGTGTCAATTGACAACCTCGATGGTTCAGCAATCCATACTCTTAGGGTGCATTTGGTTGCCAGAGTGTCGACCCATGGAATGGAAAATCAGCTAATATTCCTACGCCTCAATGCGTTTGGTTGGAGGAAAAGGAGCTGAAGGCTTTCCATGGAAAGCTTGCTTTCTCGCGTGAGATGGAAACCAAATTCATCCCATTTTGAGAAGGATTATGCACTGTACACTGGAATAAGAATGGGGAAGACCAAAATACCCTTGGATACTTAAATCTATCGAGGGTCCTTGTGCTATTTCAAAGCACTGCATAAACCGAACCCTAAACAGCAGAGTCCAAGCAGCTAGCTTTGACATTCTCCCTTGCAACAATTGGTCATCTTGATCTCTGCCAACAATATGAGAGGTAGGCTTTATTTTTCATGGATTTGAAGTCAAGATTCTCCATCTTTGTTTCTGGGTGTGTTTGTTCATCTCTTGCTCAAATCTGTCCAACACTATCGGTTCTGCAGATGAGTGATGTATGTATTTTGCATTGAAGCTTGATTGTAAAATTTTATATTTAAAAAACGGATGCATAACAACGATGGTTTGACGGCTGAGCATGGGATTCATTCCTGCCTATAGTCTGAATATTTTTCCCTTCTACTTTGAGCTACAATATAATGGGTTCGTGCACCATCATTATATATTATAGTGATTTTGAATATTTAGCATCTCTTGTTTAGTCACGCTAGAGATATGTTGCTTCTTTGAGTTCAAAGTCACTTCTGTTTTCTTAAGCCAGAAAATGACTACAACTAGTTGGGTTGTCATGATAAAACTAATGTCCTGAATATTATAACAAATTATGTTTAAAAGATTTGCTGTTACCATTGTTATGTATATAACTTTATCATCCACGTGTGTGCCAAATTAGCAGGAGAGGATAGTAGAAAAAAGTAAAGAATGTAGGGGTCTAATTTCCCCTAATAATGAAGCCTATGGAAAGTGTACCTGTTGTTGGTTATGAGAATGTGGTTTCTTTTGCTATATGATAGCAAATAGTTTAATTGAGGGTTCTCATTGACTTTGTTCTGTGTTGTGTTGTTTCCACTTAAATTTTTCATGGGAAGTTGATAATGTTGCTATATATTTTAGTTTTTTGGTTGGATACTGTGATTTGTATTTAAACATTTTGTATTGCATCACAATGATGGACTATTGAAGAAGAAAGGTTATTATGTGTCTCCTAGTTTGGTGGTTAAGTGTTGGTCAAGCGGTGCGTAGAATATTTGTTATAATGCTATTTAGTGTTGCTTTATCTAGTAGAAGGTGCATTAGGGATAGGACATACACTCTAAACTTGCATGCTAAGCGAGCTCAACTTAGGGCTATGGTTTACAGTAGCGATAATACATGCTATAACCAAATTAGAATGTATAGGGTCACTTTTGATTGCTTGTGTCACATGCTTAAGGAGATTGGGGTGTTAAAACCATCAAAGCATATGCTAATTGACAAACAAGTGGCGATGTTTTTGCACATTCTTGCTCACCACATAAAGAATAGAGTTATCCAGCTAGTTTTTGGAAGATCTGGGGAAACCATACATAGATATTTCCATCTAGTGTTAAATGCTATGATGCGCCTACATAGACAGCTATATAAAACTCTTGAGCCTATTCCTAAAGATTTAACGGATGAGAGGTAGAAATGGTTTAAGGTAGGATATTCATATGTCTGTAATATGGTGGTTTTTTCCTTTACATATTATACTATTTAATGACTTGCAACTTTCATATAGAATTGTCTTGGAGCACTTGATGGAACACATATTAGAATCCACATGTGGTCCGAAGACAAGGGTAGGGACCGTAACAGAAAAGGAGAGATAACCACAAATGTCTTAGGGGTGTGCTCTTAAGATGCACATTTACTTATGTTTTGTCTGGGTGGGAAGGGTTGGCTGCTGATGGAAGGGCCTTACGTGATGCAATTAGTCGGAGACATGGTCTAAAAATTCCCCAGGGTTAGTATACTTACCTTTCTTTTGTATATACGCAAACAAATAATTTTTTTCCTCTATATATGCTTATATCTTATTGAGAGAGGGACATGATGTTTAGGTTGTTACTATTTGATCAATGCTGGGTATACTAATTGTGATGGCTTCCTTGCACCCTATAGAGGACAAAGATACCATTTGAATGAGTGGAAAGATGGTTGCATGCCACAAACCCCACATGAGTGCTTTAATATGAGACACTCAATAGCTAGGAATGTTATTGAGAGGTGTTTTGGGATATTAAAAAAGTGATGGGACATCCTTAAGAGTCTGGTATTCTATCCTATTAAAACACATAATCATGTTATAATTGCTTGTTGCTTACTACATAATTGATAAGACGAGAAAACATTGCAGATCCTTTGGAAGAGGAGTTTGATGAAGTGGAAGCCACAGATCTTAATATGGAGGCCAACCCCATTTAAACAATGGGAACTTTTGATGCTTGGAGTAATTGGAGAGAGACCTTAGCAAATGACATGTTTAATGCCTTTAGGGCCCATAGAGGAAACACATGAAATGTTAGGAATGTAATGTGATCTTTGCTGCTTGTGTAATATTTCCAATCTATGTATTTTCGTTAGATGAGACATGTATTTATATTTTGACATTTGCCATTTGTTCTTAATGGAATGACATATTTAATGCATTTAGTAAAGTATATGGTTAATACTTTTCAGGGTATGTTTTAGCCTTGTTCAATTGTGCTATACACTATTAATAATTTTTCACCTTTAACTCTTTATTGTCCTTTGTAGCATGGAACAGGATCCCAAAAGTGGTTCTCAAGGTTCTAAGCATATGTGGACCCCAGTGAAGGACAATTTATTGGTGGAATGCTTGGTGACATTACGAGTGGAACAAAAGTTCATGGCTAACAACGGCTTTAGGCCAGGCTTCCTACAAGCACTTGAAGATATAATGGAACTCAAAGCTCCTAGGTGTGGCATAAAGGGTATTCCTCATATACAATCACGACTGAAGACCCTAAAAGGTTCTTGGCAAATGGTTCATGACATGGTATATGGTGCTAATACTTTAGGCTTTGGTTGGGACCCAGTGAGGAATTGTGTCACTACTAATGACCAAGTTTGGGATGAGTATGTAAAGGTAAAGCTTTTTTGCCCTTATGTGCTATTGTGATTTTATTGTGTTGCTAACTATATGATTATGCACATATACGAAAGAAGGCTGCAGCATTCCAGAACAAGTCTTTTCCCCCTTTTGAACAGCTAACCTTTGTATGGGGGAAGGAGCGTGCAACGGGTGTAGTGTCACAGGATGTTGAGGATATTGTTGATGAGATAGAACACAGGGTTGGTGAAGTTAGCTTAGACGATATTGACTACACTAGACTAGCTCCTGACATTGAAACTGAAGTGGCCTTTTCAGAAGGTCCCACTAATAATGTTCAAGAGGCATCCTTTAGTTCAAGGAAAAGGCAAAGGAATAGTCGTAAGGAAGCCTTGGTGGAGGTGATAAGAGAAGTAGTCACCACTATGGATAAGACACTTGTGTCAATATTTGAAGGTCTAAGTAATAGTGTTGACAAGTTGGCTTGTGAGGCTACCATAGACACCAAAGCTGAGAAAATGTATATAGAGTTACTTCAGGTTGATGGATTGACCAAGGATGAGATCAACGATGCTCATATTAAGATTATGGCATCTGATAGGCTAATGGTTAGCTTCCCACATATACCACCTAGTGCAAAGGCTTCGTGGGTTAGACGCCTCATAAAGTAGACAAGGAAGCTTGGAGGCCCGTGCAACATGGGTTAATTTTTTGGAATATGTTCTGTGCAATATCTTTTTGGTATGATGCATAGGAAATGCACATTTGATAGTATATAGCATGTGCATGAAACTTTTTGTTATGATGCACATGTTATGTTTGGTGGGTAGTTTGCATTTGTGCAAGGTCCTTTTTAGGTATGGCAATGCACAAAATGGTTTATATTGATGTATAGGTTATGCTTGGTATGTGTAGGTGATCATTGTTGCAATCTAACAAATTTAGGATGTAATATGCAACTGTTAATGGAGGGTAATGAACTTTGTTACTAGTTGCAGTATATGTGTTCATCTTAATCTACAAAAGAGGCATGAAACTCCCATCCTAGGCAGAAAAAAGGAACCCTAATGTTGGTGCCTAATGATAGTGCATTCTGTTGATACCTAGTGAAAAATACAATGATAAGCAGAATAATGACAAAATATCAAAAATGCTCCACTGGGGTGGCAAAAGATTAAAAAAATGCTCTACACTATTTTATTTTATTTCTTTCTATATAAAGATTATCCATTGTATACTTTATTCTCTAAATCTTGTCAATATTATAGTCAGTGGTAAGAAAGTAGCATAATGCAGGTCAGAAGCATAAGGTAAATGTTTTGGATGCCTTACTATGTGTGTGTGTCTTTTGATTTTGCTTTCCTACTCTTGATGGCAGGCAACTATTTTGGACACCTTACTACTAATTACCATAATTGTGAATCTGACAATTTAATATTAATGTTGGCAGAGAAAGAAATTAAGGTTGCCTATGCAGTGTCCAGTAGGTAGATAGGTTTGGCTTGATATACTTTTCTTTTCAGATTATTGGGTTTACTAAGGGAAGAAGTAGGGGGCTAGTTTCAAAATGTCACATTATGTTGTTATGCTAGGTAGAACTCCTATTTGATGGATGAAACTATATATGTGTAGACAACACTTTCATCTGGAGGCAATGGAGTTCAAATAACTTCCCCAAGCCAAGGAGTAGCCTAAAAACATGTATAAGGAGGTCTAGTATTTGTGCCTCAATATGTAAAGCTCAACTCTTAATTTTTTCACTGATTTGTTATCCTATGACCTATTGTAAAAGATTTCATTCGGATGTCATACAATTACTTGAATGGGATGATAATATAGCTTGCATCTCTCTTTTTCTCTGATGTCTTGCATCTCGCATCATAATGCAGATTACATCATAATGTAGGTTGTTTACTCCTCTCTCTTTTTATCTGAGATAGTTATGAATTGAACAGTTCGAGTGATAAATGCTATAAATTACAATTCAAATTTAAAAAGGTCGTGGGGCCAAAAGATGAAACTCTAATTAAAAAAGAAGCATATGGAGAAATAATGGGATTTTCAAACTCAACCCTTTTAAGCCTATACAGATGAGTAAGCCTTTTGTATCCCTAGATATATCTGTTTGTAACTTGTAGATGATATAACAGTATGATTCATAAAAGGGTTTAAGCTTTTGATTAAACACTGATGATTATTTAGCTGATTTGTTCCATTCAAGCCTTTTATGAACCATACTAATGATTAACACTGATGATTATTTGGCTGATTAATAGTATGGTTCATAAAGGGTTTAAGCCTTCTCTATTTGTTCCATCTAAAATGAAAATCCATCATTATGTACACTGAAAAATGTTCAAAACCATTACTTATCTGCCAATTGTTGTTGGAACTTAATGAGGGATAGGTCCCCTTGGTTTGATCTATTAAAGTCTTCAGTGCATTCTTATTTGAATGATTTAAACTTTATGGTCTGTCTTAATATGATATAAAGTTATTTGGACCTTGGAAGGAGCTATTCTGGAATAAACCTGTTGGACTAATTTGAGAGAGGGTGAGGTGGTAAGCTCTTGTTCATTGATGTTGTCTTTTTCAATGTAATATAAAAACTGTGTTAAACTAAAGTTTTTACTTGTACGATATCAATCTTGGTAGTAATTCATCTAATTAATATTTTATGTTTCAAAGTGTTAAAGGTGGCACAAATGAGATGTTTTTCTCTTAGAGGTATAATTTTTTATGGCATTCTTAAACTAGGTCATCATAAGTGGCACTCTGATTACAAATGGCCTACATAATTCAAGAAAAAAGTGTGTATTTGTTACCAATCTTGAATCAATGTCCTCCCTCCCCCCTCTAAAAAAAAAGAAAGTTACCAACTGCCAATGGGTTTTAAGTTTTTGTTTCTAGCTCATGGTATATTGCCTTATTCACAGGCCTGCTCTTGATATTGCATTGTCCTCAGAACCAACTGCCAATGCATCTACAATAATCCCTGGTATGACAGAAGATCCTTTTAAAGTATTTGAATCACTAGAGGAAATTAGTTAATTTAGTAGTTTCAGAAGCACTAAAAATGATAGTTTGGTAAATTCTAATGGCAATGTTTATGATGATATTAATCCTTGCAGTGGGATTGGAAAATTTGTGCCAGCATTCTCGTTAGAAAGGAATAACATGAAGGATGGCAGTCCTCTACAGACAATACAAGCATAAGTTGGACTAGAGATAAAGAATCAATTGAGAAATCTTCTGTGAGGAGTCCTAAGAGATAGTCACAAAACAAAATACCAGTTGATTGTTGTCAAGAATTTCAGCAAATGCCATTTGACATGCCTACATATTCATTTGATTATGATAACCTAATTGGCCAAAGGGCTTCCTCCCCTTCAAATAACCAGTTGGATATGGCAATTTGTGCATTATTTAATAGCTTTCCTTGTCTAACTATATCTAGAGTTAGATAGGTGCATGTATGTATTTTCACTATCAGTGTTATCATCTAGACAAGCCAATGTATACTCTACAATTATGCTATTCATAATGGTACATAGAGTGTTAATTGATAATTGATTGGTGTTTTAACCTCCCCCACCCCCTTATCCCTTTTCTTTTTTTAAGTTGTAAGAGATAACTATAGATAGCTTAGCCTATCTCAACATTCACTGGGGTTTACTTTGATATGACATAAAAAATATGGTTTTGTAACCAAAGCTTAAAAAACATGAGCTTGTGCACCTGAGCTTTTCTATATGAAATAACATGTCTAGGTGGAGTTGGTCAATAGAAATTTTATCTCCCACCTATATAGTCAATATAAAAATGCTGAATTCTTCCCCTGTACATATATCATTCTCACACTTTTATTAGTTTATTCCTAATATATATCATGCTTTCACTTTTATAGCTCATTGATCTTTCTTCCAATATTGGAGCACGTTGCATCAAATAATAATACCAGATGCTTCTTTTTAGTTCCTTAATAAGTTTCCCATAACTAAAAACTGCCATCAGCAAAGGGAACTCTTCCTCATGCTTACCAATGCAACTACACTCAAAACAACATAACCCAAAAGTAAGGAACAACTTTAGAAGAATCACTATAAATTTAAATCCATGGATGAACTAGCAAGATAATAAGACAAAAATAGCAAGAATTGTCTACTGCCATATTTCCATTCATTGAGTTTGAAAGATCTACCATATACATATCAAAGTGAATTGCTATATTTCACCTTGCACACACTACTGAGTACATATAGTAAATATCAAAGACTTGTGCCTACCAAAACACCATCCTAAGCCACAAAATGCACGAGTTATGAATAACAAAATCCATTATAAGTCATATACCCCTTGTAATCTTACCAAGGGGTTAACATTCACCATACAAGTTAAATTAGTTAAATACAACAAATAACCAACATCAGCATAGACATCACTATTACAATATTCAAAAGTTTATGTACTAAACGTCATACTTCAACAACTTTAGTGATAACTCTTGATAAAATATATTCATCATCAGTAATCAATCGAGAGCAATGAATGTTACTCTCATGGTGTCCTATGCGAGGAGTTGAGAATTTGTAATAGGCGTATCTATCCTGTGCACATATAGCATACAATCTGTTTGGGTTTTTGGTTGACTCTCAAAATTTTTACAGCTGCTCTTCGACCACAATGGCATTCAGTATTTCAAAGCACAAATCCACCACTGCTTTCACTAATGCTTGAGGAGGCCATAATAATGTCTAAGGTAAAATACTATGGATATCCCTCGTTGCTTCCTTGATGGTTGAAGCTATATAACAAAGTTGTATACCTGTACCTCATAATTATAGAATGAAGATATTATCAGTCCACAATCAGATTGTCAAATGGACAAGGTAGATAAAAAAAGCACTAACTCATGTCAACTACTAACAATTTCATAAATGTCAAACAGTAATACCCATAAATGAACTACATTAGTAGCAGACATGACAGAATACTTTTGTTCCCATTGAACATAGTTTAAATTGGCAACACGTAATCCAGAAAAAAAAAAAGTCCCTACATGATGCTAGGTAAAGCACTTAAAACCCCTTCAATGTAATTGATGGGATACAATAAAATTCCACTCCACATAGAGCATCTAAGGCACAAATTAGGCAACTTCAAAGTTTCAGAAACCTTCCTTTTGAGGTTTCAATTCTTCCTACACTATACATGGCCTTTTGCTATCAAATTTTTAAGGTTCCTTTGGCACCTTAAATATACTTAGGAAGACAAAAGACAATGATGTCGCCTACACATTGCATAAGTCAGCATATTGAATACTAGAACAAGTGCAACAATAACAAACTAATGTTCATGGTCTAATCAATGAGAATCTTGATATCAACTTGAATGAATTAATGTGGAAGAGGAAACTTAGGAATGTAAAACTAAAATGTCAATAATGTCATGATCCTGAGCTAATAGTGGCATATACATATTATATAATGCATCACTGATACAAGCTTTTGTGGTAGAAAGTCATAGATAATAATATATTAAGATATGAAATTAACTATTCCAATCTAAAATATATCACATCTTTTTGTTCATCTTTTGGTTTACAGAGCATTTGCAATCATTCATAGAGGAAGGGCATGTAAGGTGATTACCCATTTCCTCTATCTCCTTCAACCTATGATCCTTGGAATACAATAAGGTAGCAACTTTTGAATCCCCATCTTAATCTAACCAAATGAAAGAACCTTTTTCCTTTAAGAAGGGGATTCAAACCAATCAAATTAAAACCAAAAAAATAGCTAACAAAACATAACCGATGAAGAGAGCACCCATAACCATTATCTAAGCAGCAAAGGAATGATAAGGAGAGAGAATCATCGATAAGAGAATAAGGACTAGGTGCCTTCCTTCCTCGACTAAACTAGATCTGCAAACTTGAAGATCGCCAGGAATCAAACCCCCCTGCTGGACTTGTTCCCAAGGTTGAACTTGCTGTGTCCTTGCTATAGGACAATTTTTTCCTCTTGGAGCCCAAGCTAACAAAACATAACCGGTGAAGAGAGCACCCATAACCATTATCTAAGCAGCAAATGAATGAGAAGGAGAGAGAATCACCGACAAGAGAACAAGGACTGGGTGCCTTCCTTCCTCGACTAAACTGGATCTACAAACTCAATCATTGCCAGGAATCAAACCCCCTATTGGACTTGTTCCTAAGGTCGAACTTGCTGCGTCCTTGCTACAGGACAATTTTTTCCTCCTGAAGCCCAAAAGGTCATCACATAGAGGAATGGAGCCTAACACATTGAGGGATAATATAGAAATTGCATTTTTTTATTCATTATTTGTCCATAAGGCTATTTTGGTCATTTTAACGATACACCTTTCCATTCTCATCTTATTTTATATCTAACCAAACAAAAAATATGACAATATATCTATTCCTTTCCTTGACATACCAAACGATTTTATACATTACTGCATTCTTTTCTATTCCTTTCCATTTTTTCCATTCTTTTTTATTCTCACAACCAAACGCACCCTTAATCTAAACCCACGTGATTTCTCAACTCACCTCTCGAAGCATAAAACCATCGCCAGGAGTACCAGCCTCACTCTCCTCTTCTCCATCTCAAACCCAACATTTTTTCCGGTATTGTTTTCACTAGAAAATCTTTCACTCCTCTATCTCATGCTTCCTTTATCAAATAACCCCTCGCAGGAACTTCAGCCATACCCTGAACTCTTGCACCGTAAGAACTCCTTCAATTTGCTTACTTTCGTCTTCTAATCCAATTTCTTTTTCCAAAATCCTTGCACATGGATCCTGCTCATCCTCTTAGTCATTCAGATTGTCCTCTTCTGCACCCTCCATAGTTTACCCACTTCAGTTTATCTCCATCACCATGTGTGCCACCACTTCCTTACTTTGCTTGCTGCCAATAACATCATCGAGCATATACCTACCACAAACGACGTCGCTGAGCACCAACCCAATAAAGGTTCTAGTGACCAAGACCAATGTGGGTTAGGCACAATTTTTGTCTATGACCTTCTCAAAACCTTCAACCAAGAAATTCTTGAGAATTGCAACAATCTGAACCCATGGAGCTCGCATTGCAATGCCCTTTCCAATGACCCTTTGGCCAGAGGGCGATAGGGCTCTCTGGAATCACATCGCAGGTCGTGGCTCTAGCGTGGTATTAGATAGACCAGTTCATTTTGGAGATTATCTTCCATAATCAGATACTGAACCACAAGTGTAGAGTCACAGAGTCAGAATCGGCTATGACCTTCTACATCCCCTTCTACGCTGGACTCATAGTGGGTAAGTACCTGTGGTCGAATGCAAGTGCGACAGGCCATGATCAACACTATGAGATGATGTTGAAGTGGGTCCAAGATCAATCGTACTATAAGAAATCAAACGGCTGGGATCATTTCATCGCTATAGGCCATATCACATGGGATTTTTGTTGTTCCGAAGACAAGGATTGGTGTTCGATATGCATACCCATAGGACTATTTTGATATCGATGTTCCCTACCCCACTGGATTCCACCCCAGCTTCTACTCGGACATGACTCAGTGGCAAAGCTTCGTCTGCACACGCAGCCACAACACCCTCCTCTTTTTCGCCAGAGCATACCGTGGCTTATACAAGAACGACTTCTGGGGTCTGCTACTGAGTCATTGCCGTGACTTGTACGGGTCGTGAACTGTGAGGGGGCTAGGTGCTCGAACGGCATGTTGACGATTCTCAGAATGTTTCTGGACTCGATGTTTTGCTTGTAGTCAAGAGGGGATAGCTTCACTAGCAGGTTGATTTTTGATTGTATGGTGGCCGGTTCTATCCCAATTTTTTTTAGGCAAATCACGTACTTCAAGTTTGAATAGTTTTTGCCGATTGAACTGGGGAGTTACTTGATTTACACAAATTGGAATGAGGTGAAAAATGGGACCTTCATAAAAGTTGTGCTTAAGAGGTACAGTGTGACAACCCTATCTTCAAAACATGGTAATTATGGCTAAATACACGATTAATAATTAATGGTCAAGGTTTAAAGTCGTTACAATTTATTACATTATGAAAATATAGAAAAATTTGAACCTTGATGTTAGGGTCATCACTAAACAACCATAAGCACAGAGAACGCATAAAAGAAGTTATACTATCATGAGGGATTTATGATTCATCCATCTATCAGTTTCAACACACAAAAACCTCCTACAAGTGTTCTTATATCATTTCCTAGCATTAACATTGAAGAAATTGGGGTTTCTAGGCTAAAGGTAGGAGTTTGGGGACCTACGCTGCGACTTGAAACCATCTCGCCATGGGTAGGTTACTCTCAAGAATCATTGGGCAATTTACGTGCCGTGATGAGTTAAACCATTGCTGCAGCCAGCCTATGTGGCGCCATAGTGGAAATGCCTCTTGGGACTACTGTTCAAATCCCACGATTCTCGCCTCAGTGGAAAACTCTTGTACCGCAGCAAGGCTTGCTACTGGACACTCGAATTATTTTTCCTAAATTCTTGCCATAGCCCAACTTGAGTCACCGCGGCGAGGTTACTTCTGTATCTCTACTAGGCAATTTTTCACGCTCTGTGCTGCAGTGAAACGTATCACGCTGTGGCACTCCTCGCCTTTGTCACTCCCCTGGCGATGGCGAAACATTATTGGCCGTGGCGTGGTTTCCTCCAGCAACTCAAATTCTCAGAATTCATCCCATACATCCCAGTTCTCTACTTAGGAACACCCTAGGACTACTTCCCCTCATTTTATATGACTTTAATGGTATTTATCTAGCTTATTTACCCAACTACTCTACCATTACCAATTTAAAACTTAAGTACTAATTCCTACTCGTCCAACTACCACATGTTAGCAAATTCATGGATTAATGATAGTAAGAATTCATGCATTATCAACAATTATCATCTAATGCATTACATAATTATATTTCTAATAGTACACCATACCATAAATTCAATAAAATCCATACATCAGGTGTTATAGGTTCATACATCTAATACCAAGCTAAGATGAGGCCTAACTCCTCAATAGATACATCCTAAGTAATCAAAATATAAAAGCCTACACTTGGCAACATGATTACATGATGATGCTATACAAAAAGGAATACAAAATTTAGCATCTATTCTAGATAAACCAGTCTAAGTGTGGCCTTCTCCTTACATGGTTAGAGCTCATGGATTTTTATCAACTTGCTTCCCCTTATCCTTACCCGAAGAGCCTTCACCTTAAAGTATAATCCCATGAAATAGGGTGAAATGCAAATCTCAGTAACTAAGGAAATTTCCATTCATAATATCTAATTTAATTAACATATATGCTTGAATCAAAATTAACATCAGAATCATATCAGCCATATCAATAAAGGAAATGGTTAGGCTACTATGATTACCATCTTATACTAGTAATCATAATTCTATATGTTAAAGGCCAATAACATTGGGAGAGGCCCGTCCACGGCACCCAGTCCCCAATGAGCACAACCAAGGCTCAGTGCATCTGAGGTTTGATCATAACCCGGTGCCCGATCGAAGCATATGCATTAGTGGCAGCCAAACTATAGCTCTACCATGGACTCACAAGGTCCAAACACAATACAATAGATAACCAACCAATTCATTTAACATTTCAAATCATTCATGTACAGCAAATATGACATTAAAGCAAACACATGCATGGAATTAATATAGTCCCAGTTACCTCACTTGTAGACAAATTTGCAAAAGCCACCAGTGGTATAAAATTCTCCCCACACTACAAAGTCCCAAAACTCAGAATGGAGGTGTCCTCTACCAGAAACTTCAATATATTACCTTAAATCCCAAGTAAATTCGTGAAAAATTAATACCCATACTATAATCCAATCATTAGGGTCTCAAACCAACAAAAATACCTAAAAAATAAGAGTTTGTACTTACCTAATGTCAGACCTAGCCTTAACCTACGAAATTTCACCATGGAAACATCAAATGACAAGTTTTAGATTTTGGGTGTGGGTGAAAGTGTTCCAATTGGAACATTAATTAGGTCAAATTAAAGAGAAAAATGAGAGAATTAAATTATATAACTATTACCTTAGCTGAATCTTGCTCTAGAAGTGGGAAATGATGGATTTCTTGCCCCAAACCCTAGCCTCCCTTCAAACCTCCGAAAATAAGTTGTGTGTGCGTGTTTCAGCAAAATGTGAAGGGGCTGAAGTGTTTAGGGTTTTAGTTGGGTCTAAGATGGGTCATAGGCTGACCCAAGGGTCCAATTGCAAGTGGGTTCTAATTTAAGTCTTGTTGAGCCAGCTTTAAGGTGTTGGGTTGCTGAAATTTAATTGGGCCAAACCAAGTTTGAAGAACTCAATTGATTTGGGTCTGCACAATGGTTATTGGGCCATCATTAGGTGCTCTCTCTTGGGCCAAGTCTCATAATAAAAGGTTGGGTCTGCACCTAAAATTATTAGGCCTCCATTAATCCCTAACTTTGGCCTACTTAATTTAATTTGCCTAGATGGGGTCTATAACTCAGTTAAATTTCAAACTCATATTAATAATTTATCTCTCTAAAATTTTCATTCACTTAACTTGCCCAATTATCCCATATTAATTATTTTTAATTAACCCAAATCCGTGATTAACACCTTAATTAATTTTGGAGTGTTACATACAGCAAGGAGGAGGTGAGGAAAATGAGGGAGAAAGTGATTGATTATATACCTAAATTTGTGCACGCGAAGCCCTGTGAGGGATTAGAGGGTGTAAAGGATGCTTTTGATGTTTCCATAGAAGGAGTTCTAAGAAGGTTTAAGGAGTAAGAACAATGGGGGTTTAATAAATGGAAATAAATTTTTCAAAACAACGCCAAGTTTCACTCAGCTAAATTTAAGATGAGATATTTGTTGTTGTACAATGTATTTTTTTAATTTTCATTTTAATTTTCGGAGAGAAATATATTCATCTTAGGCAAATTATTTGCTTTATTAGCCAAAAAAATCAGTGAAACTGATAGCAAGCAACAGTTAGCTGAAGGTATCACCACTCACTTTGATAAGAATGAGATTATTAGATACACTAGTAGGTGGTCCTCAATAATTCATCTTGGATTATGGTTCTGGCTTCAAGTTGTTTAGGATTTTCCTATTTGGATGGGGGAAATGGACATGATGTCATATATAAAAAATTGGGAAAAATTATAATGAGGGACCTGTAACAACACTAATTCTAATCATAATAATTAAGGTTAGTACGTGATTAATAATCATATATCAAGGTTTGAAGTCATCAAGATTAATTACATCAGGAAAAAGTGAGGAAATTTGAAAACTTAATGTTGTTAAGGTCATTAGCTAGACAACCACAATTATTCGAATGCGTAAGTGAATTTAATTATTAATAAGGAGCCTTTGATTCTCCCATCCATCAATTCCAACTCATAAAATCCTCCTACAAGTGTTTCTAGATCATTCCTTAGCATTACCTTAAGAGAAACTAAGGTTTCTAGGTGAATATGAGAAATAGAGCACTTTCGCCACAACTAAATTTCCTTGTGCCACGGCCAATTACTCTCGGTTCAACTCCTTTGGCCTTCACCAATTTTTCACATTTTGCCGCGGCCAAATACCCTCTAGAACACCCCCAAATTTGCCTCTTAGACTTAGCCGCGACCAACATCACTATTCACCACAGCTAATTGCTCTCTGTTTTCTTCCCTGGCAAGTTCATCACATTTGGCCGAGGCCAATTAAATGTTGGCCGCGGCCAATTCCCCTCTGTTACCATTTGGCCGAGGCCAATTAAATTTTGGCCGTGGCCAATTCCTTTTGATCCTATAACTCTAAAAATCTTGACTCATACTCTCCACTCTTTTTTATGGGACACTCTAGGACCACTCTCCCTCCATTTGTAAACCTTTAATGGTATTTATCTACTTGATTTACCTAGTTAATCTATCCTTATCCATCTCAAGATTAAAGTATTAGTTTCTACTTACCAAGCTACCACACATCAATAAAACCATAATTTAATGACAGTAAATGTATTCTGGTCACAAGGTGCATGGGGCCCATGCTTAATGTTCATACAAGATCAAGTCACTTATCCATTGTTAGCCAATTACAACCATAATGTTCAATCTTATGATAATTAAATGACATATACAGTCTCTATACTTGGCAATTCATGATGCAATGCAGCAATGATGCAAAACTAGCAATGAGTAAGTATGCTTTCGTGGAAACTAATGCATATTTTGCTTTCTTTGTGTGAGGCTCGCTACTTGGTGGTTCGTGATTTGGTGAATTGATATGCAAGGGAAGCTGTGCTGAGGGACTTAACTTGGTCAAGAGAAAAACCTTATTTCTTTAGCCATTACAAATGAGATGTAAAATGTGTTTAAAAAACCTTGATTAGATGTACAAAGCCACACACAATCACTATTTACTGTGTGTTTGTAAAATATATTTTATTTTATTTATTTCTTTTTCTTTATTTAGATTTGCCATGTAGGATTTTATATCCCCTCAGGCATATAGGGGTCTCTGAAACTGTGTGTGACAATAAGTTTCCTCAGTTACCTGGTCGAGTCATAAAATGCTTTCTAATAAACCATTGGTGCTAATAACCTTTACTAAATTCATTTTTTGTCTTTTTCTAAAGAAAAGAAAATTCTAAGAAAAGGGAAAAAATGAAAAAAAAAATGAAAATAAGAAAAGCAAGGAATTAATTTCACTTTTCTAAACTTTTAAGCTTTTCCCAAGTTTTCTTATAACAAAATTAGAAATTAAAAATATGCTGTAAAAATAAGAAGAGAAATCCCAATCAAAACAAAAAAACAAAAAAATCAAAACAAAGAAATAAAAAATCAAAATCAACAAAAATTAAAAAAAAAGAAGAATCATTAATTAAAAAAAGTGAAAAGTTGAAAATGAAGGAAGAGCACAAAAATAAAATTAACTTTATCTTTAGCAAACTAAAATGGGAAAATTATGTTTAAGGATCAAAAGATGAAGAAAATTATTCTTAAAGACCTTTACCACTAGGTTTTATGATTTGTTGCTAAACTTAGTGATAATCATCCTAAAACAAGTAGTAACAGGTCCTTAAAAATAATTTTCTTTATCTTTGGGTCCTTTATTATAATTCTCCCAACTAAAATATATCAACTAATTCTAAATCCGTTTTATTTGCTAAAGAGAAAAGTAATTCTTATTTTCTTTCTCTTTTCATACAAAATAATAATAATAATAACTTAGTCATTTAAAATAAAAATAATAAACAATAAATAAAATAATAAATAAAAAGAAAACAAAAGCAAAAAGGAAAAGTAAAACAAAAGCAAAAGCCAAAAAATAAAACAAATAAAAATAAAATAAAAACAAAAACAAAACATCAACCAAAAGATAGTTTTATCCGAACTACGTGGACTGTGATCCCTATCATAGGATACGTAGGCCTTAGACTCTAATCTTAAGTCAAGTCCGCTCTTGTAAATAAATATTTTTTTAATTTTCCACCTTCTTAATTCCTTTCTTTTTAGTTCCCTCTTAATTTTGTTTCCTTAATTTCTTTTCCTATTTTTTTACTTTTAACTTTATTTTCTTAAGTTTTTCCATCCATTTGGCATGTGATTTATTATGGAGAATTAAAATATAATAAAGGCCATATTAATCTTGCACAACTAACTCAAGGTAACCGTTCTTAGTAACGGGTATAGTGGGGTGCCTAACACCTTCCCAACTTACAATCAATTCTCGAATCCAAAGCTGATTTGCAAACTATTGTTCTTGTAAAAGGTTTTTCCAAAGTTTTGCCCTTTAAAAAATAAAATTTTGGTGGTGACTATTTCTATTTTTAATTTTGATTTCGATAAGGCGCCACGCGGTCGTATTTTCGGGTGTGACAGTTTGGCAACTCCACTGGGGACAGTTTGAAAGTCAAGCCCAAGTTAAGTTAGTAGCACAAGATATTATGGCCTTCATTTTATTTTGATTCTCCTTTCATTTGTTGTTTACCTCATATGATTAGGGTAGATAACATGCCATTCACGTGTTTTATTTCGTTGATTGTGTACATAATATGGGGTTAAGATAGATAACATGTGGAATAAAACCTTAGGGTAGATGACCATATTTATATATATTTTACTTCTTTTACTTATATTTGTATATATACTTATCTGCCTTTTGTTCTACCAATCTGCTTAGCAAATGAGGGTTGAATAGTTCATAGGGTGAAAAGATAAATGAACTCCTCACACACATCACTGAGACACAATTACCTTACACACATTACGGGCCCTATACTTGGTCTGAGTGTGCCTAGGTTAGTAGAGGTTTATATTGATTTCCCTGTGAAGCCTCGTGCTTCCTGAGGCTATCATGAAAACCCTGCCTAAATTGTACCTTATTATATGAATTTGACCTATGTAGGATCTTTTTCTTCTCAAGATCAGATTTATATAATGAGATCCTCATCTTACGATGGGGGCAATTTAGGAACCAATAATTTTAGGAATCATAGACCTGCCCCAAAAAAATGCACTAATAGTCAAGCTCTAGATACCTCCCAGATGGTTGGAGCCAGACTTTGGCAAATTTGTGATCCTAACCTAAGATTTACCTGTACTAGGATAAAGGAGGGCATTTTTTTTTCTAATTATTTCATCACCAATTCCATGCATCCAACAAAACCCATAGGGAAAGTGACTTACTGTCATTGTTTACTGGAGTAGCTAACAAGATGTCACTGCACAATTAGACATACATTAACTATGGCAAAAGTATGAGCTAATTAAACCAACCCTTGCCTAGTGGGTTTCCAACCCCAAAGAGGCCACAACCACATTCATCATAATCCCTCGAAAGGGAAACTTTTAACATACATTTGTTATATGCCAAAAAAAAGATAAAATAAAATAATAAATGATGTACAATCCTTTTTTTTTTTAAAAAAAAAAAGCTCTTTCTTTGAAATTTCCACCCCTCACAAAATAACAAAATTTTCATAAAAAGAAAGTATTTTCAAAGTTTTAGGGAATTATAGAACTCATAAGTTTTATCGTATCAACAAATGAGTAACATGTCTTGGTTAGAGATTAGAATCATTTTTAAGGCATCAATCATATGGAAAAACATATTTCTCTCGATTTGATTGTCAACTGCTTTTGCTCCAATGAAGCAATAAGTTTCTCGAGAAAAAGTACAAAATTTTTCTTCTTTTCTTATACCAAAACATAGTTTTCAATGATGTATTGGCACATACACAATATTAAATATGTCATATGCTGGCAGATCATTAGATTGGCTTATTTTCATCAAATACCATCAAAACCAAGGTTCTAAATATCGATGGTGTAGGGACTATCCCTTCTCAGGATTATCTCCTGAGAAGGCCACATGGGAATTGGAAGAATAAATGAAGAAGAAGCATCTAAAGCTATTCCAATTAGGTGTGTATCTAAATTTCGAGGATGAAATTTTACTTAAGGAGGGAAATGTAATACCAATCTCCCTAAAATTGAACTACAACTAATGAGATACAAAAGGAAGACATCAAAATAAAATGAAATAAGGTTTAGCAAAGTTAGAATAATAATTTAGGCATCCAAAAATGAGGGTATGAGATTAAAGATAACCCAAAATTGAAGCCAAAATGGCTAAATACATTCAATCGAAAAGGTTGTGGCAAAATCATATTTTTGGATAACTTTTTAAAAACTCAAAAGAGAAAGTTTTAAATGGTAAAATTGAGTTTCTTAGAATTCTTAGAGGCCTTAAAAACTATAGAAACCTCAGAATAACTAAAACCCTTCCAGTGTATATTTTAGGCTATCAGTTGACCTAAACTTTGACCAGATGATTTTGAATAACTCTGAACTCTATAAAATTGAAAGTAATTTTTTTAATAAAATTGAGAGCCTAAATTTTCATATGAATAAAATGGTTCTAAAAAAGGAGCTAAAATGAGCACAAATGGAGGAATTGAAGCAAAAGGGCAAAATGGAAATTTATGAAATTATTTTAAACCACCTCCTCTCCTCTCTTTTTAAGTCATGCCATCTCTAGAGACTCTTAATCGACCTATTTTCCCTTTGAACTAGAAGCTTGAGTTGCCTAAAAAGGAAAGAGAAGAAGGAGGAAAATAAGCCAAGAAAAGGTAAGAAATTACCCTTTTTCCATGCTAGCTTCTTCACCAAACTTGTTCTCCTCTACATGCTCTTTTTCTTGGTAGTTTTAGTTTTCTAAAAGAAGAGTGTTTATGGCTAAACCTTTCGAAGAAGAAGAGGATTTGATGAAATCAAGATTAGCACAAATTTTCTCTCTTGATAAGCTTTAAGATGATGTATGAATCATGGTGGGAAATTAGCTTATCCTCCCTCTCCATGTTCGGCCAGCCCTAGCACCATGGTAAGGAAATGTGTTTTAAATGAAAGCAAGGTAGAACTAAGGGTTTTAAGGCATGAGAAATTAGATTATGCCATTGGAACTAATTGAAAAGCTTTAGAATTTAAAATAAGGAAGTTAGGGTTTTCATTGCACCTAAGGAGATATAGAACTCTATGAGCCTAATTTAAGCCATATAAAAGTATAATTAGACTAAAGAGAGGCCAAGGAATATCAAGATGCATAAATCTAAGAAGGAAGTAACAAAACTTCACGTAGCCTCCTTATAGGCAATGATTTGGCCAAGACATGGATGGAGCACCTAGGGAGTCATTTTTTGAGTCTAATAAATTTAAAGACTTAGATATGATAAATAAATAATTATGGAACTATTTGATTGAATTTAGGAGCCTTATAATGGAAGTTGAATTTTTAAGGCTAAAATTAGGTTAAAGAAGCAAGTTGGTCCTAAATCCCTTTAACCAAATGTAAGATGATTTAAATAAGTTTTTTTAGAGTTATAAAACTTGTAGCAAGTAAAATTTTGGGGTTTAGAAAATAAAAACTAAGGGTTGCTTCATAATGGACCTAAACTAGCCCTATTTGTCACCTTAGGTTTTAATAGAATTAAATAGAGATAATAAGGCTTAGAATGAGTTCAATTGGGTTAATTTACCTCATAATTACTATGTGTAGGTCCATCTAGTTCAAACTCCCATAAGTGTGGGTGGCAAGTGAAAGAAAGTCAAGGGAAAAGCCAAGACCAAGTGGGTTAGTGGCATTTTGAGTTTGTACAAGCTTCAAGATAGCTTCATCTCTTTTTCTTGCATGCATTTGAATGTTTGAATGAGTTAAAATACTTGTGTATGTTATTACTTGATACTTTTATGGGAAATATTTCATTATGTTTTCCAAATAAGTTATATATGTACTATATGTATGAAAAGGCAATGTGATGGTTCCTAAATCCCTAAGACATGGAATTGAGCATAATAGCTCTTCCTTGGCCTTGGGTTGAAATTAGTTGCTTGTTTATGATAATGCCATGGCTTGAGAATGAATGAGTTTTCATGTTACATGATGCATTTGAGTTACATGACACATATGCATAGCATCCTTACACCACATTCATTGATTAGATGAGATTAGCTACTGAGATTCTCCCCAAAATCGCACTCCATGCTCCCACTAACTATTTCAAGGTCATCAAGCCAAAGCAAAGACAATGAGAGGACTTAAAAGTTAGAAATGATGTATTAGTATTGCCATTTGTATTAAATTTTGATGTATGTACTAATATGACACTCTTTTGTATCATTAATGACCAATGATGTAAAGTGATATAGATACTTTATGTTTTATGATGAGACCATATATGGAAAACTATGGTGATATATGGGTATTAGTGTAACAAATTATTTATGTGGTACCATTATGTATGTGTGCATACTTAGGTATAGGTGGCTCATATTTTGATCCAAGCCTTTTTGTGTATAATGAAATGGTTGGAAATTATGTTTATAATGATTAAAATTTGCTTGAAGTGGAAGAATTCAATTGGACACCAAATGGACCATTTTGAACCTAAGAATGCCTTTAAAAAGAACCTAAAAAACTCCTATATCAAAAGTAACCCAAATGATTTATTTTGAGTCTAATATTTTTTATGCAATCAAGCCTTTAATAGAGCTTTCTAAAAAGCAAAGAATTAGAATTTTTAGAGCACTATAGAATATTTTAATAATTTCTAAAACTAAAAAAATTTTACAATTTGGTCGTGTACTCTTCCTACTGGTCAATTTTGATATTTCATGTCTTTGAGAAGATGCATGAACTTAGATGCTCATGAAATTTTATAGGCATATAGTTAGCATTATAAGCTTTTTGTGGTCTCTAAGTTTACATAAATCGGAAATGCATTTCTAAAGTTTGGGTATGATGTATGTGTTAGTCTGATGTTGTCCACTTTACACAACCTCGGTTCTTCAAGGGTTCAAGGGGTTAGATGGCCTCAATTGCATCTGAAATTTTTACAGCATGTAGTTCACATTCTAAGATTTCTATAGACACCTAATTTGTGCAAATCAAAGTTATGTAACCTGAGTTATAAATTTTCAAAGTTAATATAGTTTATGTACAATGAAACTATAATAAACATAATTTTCGTAAAAAGACAAAATGAGCTGTATAAAAGCAAGTCCTCTGAAATGAGCTAGATGATGTCCCAAAAAATTTGGGTAAAGTTCCAAGCTCCTAAAAATGATAATTCCAAGCTCATATGAAAAAAAAAACAAAGCTAGGATGGTGAAACAAATTATGATAAAAACTGACGAAACGTAATGACATTTTCGTAAATAAGTGCAACTTTTGAAAAAAAAAATATATGAGGGCTTTTTAAATGAAAAATTTGACTTGCCCAAAGTTCTCAGAGGCCCCAAAAACTATGAGAAGCCCTAGGGTTGGTAAAGCCTCTCCGGTGTATGTTTTCCAACAACGATGAGCCCAAACTTTGATGGATTCGTTCGAGAAGGTTTTAGCTCCAATTTGAGTAATTCCAAAGGTATTTTATTAAATTAGGAATATAAATTTTATAATGGAAAAGATGGTTTTCAAAAAGGAGCGAAAATGAAGCCAAAACAAAATTGCCATTTCGGAAGGACAAAATTGGAATTTTAGAAAAAGTAAGTTTCTTGAATGTTCCATAAGCTTCTTGTCTCTTCTCCCTCTCATATAGCACGGCCCTCTCTGTCCAAAATACAAAAAAGAATAAGCTCTCTCTTAGGCGCATAAGAGAAGTAGAGAAAGGAGGAAGAAAGCCAAGGAAAGGTAGCCAATTTCAAGGAATTTCATGCTTCTTCTTCTTCCAATTTTGTTCTCCTCCCTTCAAACTTTCTTTCTATGGTTTTATTAAGTGGTTTTGGTTTTTTTTTTTGAGTTTAGAACAAGGGGGGATAATTCTAAATTCTTGAGGAGAAGCAAATTAAGGAGAAAGGCTCTTGAAAGCAAGTTTGAATCCAACGTAATTTCTTGTTTTAGTTGCTTCTTTCTCTTGCTCCTTCCTTGTG
The DNA here is from genome assembly GCA_026724425.1 of Erythrophleum ivorense. Taxonomy (NCBI): domain Eukaryota; kingdom Viridiplantae; phylum Streptophyta; class Magnoliopsida; order Fabales; family Fabaceae; genus Erythrophleum; species Erythrophleum ivorense. The sequence continues at coordinate 7,508 of JAIUCV010000622.1, read as the reverse complement.
TGTATTTTGGCCCAAACCAGAACCATATGGGGGAGGGATTTTCTATCCAAAAACAAGAGAAGAACTAGGGTTTTAGACCATAAGGAAGAGGAATATGGCAAGAAATTCCAAGAAAAACTAATAAAAATCAAGATAGAAAAGTGTAGACTTCTTTAGGGTTTTGGAAAATCTGATTTTGTGTGAGTAATTCCTTGGCTAATTAAGCGTTTCCTTGAGCTCTTAAGACCTCTAGAAACCTTCCCAAGTGGCTCTCCCATCGAGAAAAAATCAAAAACTCCATAAACCTCCATTATGGTGCTAGGTTCGGCCAAGCTAGGAAGAGAAGCCTAGGGAGTGTTTTAATTTGTTCTAACATTGGTTTGGGACTTTATATGATGTTAAAAGATGGGAGAAACCATTAGGAAAAATTTAGGAGCCATGGATGGGAAGATGGGATAATGGTATCCATAATGGTGCGTTATAAAGCAACTTAATTCTAAACTTGTGTAAATGATTGTGTGAGGGCTCCAAGGACTTTGAATGAGGCCAAGAGGCCTAGAAATGGAAAGAAATGGGAACCTAAAGCTTGAATTGTGAAGGTTGCTTCAATAGGCTATTTATGGAACTATTATGCCACTTATGGAACCAAGTGTGTATTCAAGAGTGAGTTTAATGTTTTGGCTTGTTTCAAGTGTGTAATTGCGTGTTTTTTATGGTGTTTAGGTCAAGAGAACACTAACCCACTTAGGTGCACTTGTGAGCCCAAAAAAAAGGAAGAATAAGACAAAGGAAAGCTTACAAAATTCAAGGTAGCTCTCCACCTCATTCTCCTTACATTCTTGTGTGCATATGTATGTCTTTGTGTACTTATGTGTGCTCTTGTAATTTGAGAACATGCCACTTGATGTCTTGATATTGCATTGGTACCAATATGTTGTATTGAATGCTATTAATGATGAGAATGGCTCATAAGGGTGAGGTGATGTCAAAAGTCCCTTAATGTGGGTGAGGAAGTGCCAAAAGTCTCAAGGCATGGGTGAGACTAGGCTAAAAGTCTCTTAGATGAGTGAGGCCAAGTCAAAAGTCCCTACGCCAAGAGTGAAGCATATCCAAAAGTCCTAGAAATGGGATGAGACAAAACCAAAAGTCCCTAGAGCTTCTTGATGACATGATTGTGAAAGTGTGGCATGAAAATCTTGAAAATGAGCTTTATGATCTTGGTAGCTTGTTTACTTGTACACTTGTACACTTGATGTATGTATGCCTTGAATGTGTGTGTGAGCTACTAAGATTCTAGGAATCTCACTCCCCTTCCCTCCATTTTCTTAAAATTCCTAGGTGATGTTCAAGAAGCAAGGAGTGCAAGCCAAAGACCTTGAGAGATTGCATTTTGTCTATTATGTAATCTTACTTGTAATGGAATTATGCAAATTGACTCTTGGATAGCTTGTATGTAACTATGCATTATTGGATGTGGGATGGTCAAATTAAGATGCATGGGGTTTGAGACCATTTGGGCAGTTCATACAAGTTATATTCATGCTTTTAAAATTACCTAAGAGGTGTCAAACATTAAAAGAGGCTATTTGGACAGATTTGGTATCTCATGTGGAGCAAAAATGGCTATTTTAGTGAGATATATCACTTTCTATCCAAATTAGCTCTTCTTGATCTAAAATTTGGCATGAATCTAAAGCTTCTTGAGATATTTTTGGGAAGCAAAAGTGGGTATTATTTGGAGGTCTACAGAATATTTGGTGAATTTTTTAAATTGGCTGAAAATTTAGAATTTGCCACTAGTACTGTTCATCCAGTCCTAACTTTGTTCTCTATCATTCATAGGGCAAATGATGTCCAATTGCCATGAAATTTTTCAGGGAGATACTAGGCCTTTCCAGAAACTTGTGCCAATTAGAAGCACCTCATTTGGATGTCTAGAGTATGAATTTTTGAAGTTGCTATTCTATTCTAGATGCATCTCTAGACCTGTGTTACTATTTGGTTCATTTTTTGGATTTGAATGCTCTTGGATTGGTCTGAAACTATTTTTTCCCTCTAGTTAACATCTTTAGCTTTCCAAATTGGTATAGATTGTATGGATTAGATTTTTTTGGAATTAATTATGAATTTCCAAAGTTTATATCAGTAAGTTGTATCAGATTTCTGGACAGCTCAACCTCCCTACCTTTTCTATTGTCAAATATACTCCATATGACATTTTCATGGCTAGAACTTATTTTTAGTGTAAATTTGACATCCAAAGCTTTCCAAAAAGCTATGGTTTGTATGATTTTGTTTTTTTTCCACTTAGTTATGATTTTTCAAAGTTGCCACTGAAATCTATCACTGTACAGCCACGATGAATGAAGAGAATTTTGGAGTTTTTGAACCTTGATCCATGATTTGTGATAAGTTTTGAGAATGTTATGATTTTTATGAATGGAAAATAATTATAGAATGTTGTTGGTGAGTTCATGGGGCCCCGGAGCTACGAAATGAAAAATTTATCCGCTATGTAACGCAATTTAATTTAGTATTTTAATGCATTTTCTTAGGATTTCTTTGAAAAATTGCATAATCCCACTTGCACGAAGAGGATCAATGTTAGAAATAATATGATTTTACATTTATTGGTATTAGAGCAAAGGTTCAAGCACTTTTGCTCGACATTTAGCTCTTAAGTGGTGCATATGGGTTATTTTCAGGTAGAATATCTATGTATATATGCTTGAATTGTATTTGTGGGCTAAGGTTGTGACTCTTTTTCAGTGAAAATAGTTGACATGATAAGAGGTAGAGGCAAGGGCAGATCCATTATGGGCTCAAAGGTCGAATTCAAAGACCCTTTGCGAGCTGTCATGGAATGGCTCGATAGATTTGAAAATGTGATAGCCCAGTAGCAGTACACTGTGCAGCAACAACATGAGATGATCGTGCGGCTCCAAGACTCCTTGGCCAAGCAGGAAGAAGCTAGGAGAGAGGCCCTTCAACCTCAGTCTTAGCCTTCTACATTTGGTACTCCACAGCCTTCCACCTCAGGTCTCCAGCCCCATCTCCCCAAGAGCTAGCTAAGTCCCTGCCATCCATTCAGAAACAATTAAATCAATCCAAAAAGAACAACCCACCAGTATTTGATAGGGAATTGGATGCAGACAAAGCAGAGGCCCGAGTGATGGAGATTGAGAAGATCTTCATAGTGATGGATTGCATCTCTGAGCAGAAAGCTCAATTAGCCACCTTTATGCTACAAAAAGAAGCTAACAAGTGGTGGCGCAGTACAAAGTCTCTAATGGAGACTAGAAATTTGCATATTATTTAAGAGAACTTCCTAGTACAATTTTATGGGAAGTATTTCCCCAGTTCTATAAGAAAATAGAAAGAGGTACAATTTATAGGGTTGAAGCAGACCGATGATATGACGGTAGATCAGTACATGGCCAAATTCATAGAGTTGTCTCGGTATTCTTCTTACCTCTAGAAATGTGATGACGAGCCCTGGAGGTGCAAGTAATTTGAGATCAGGCTGAAGTCCATGATCAGAGACAAAGTAACTCCACATAGGGTCTAGAACTTCAATGCCCTTGTGGAGATTAGCAGAGTTATTGAGAATAATTTGAGAGAAATCATACCTGCTGCTACCATATCTAGTTAGAGAAGGGCTCATAAATTAAAGAGACTGAGACTAGAGGAAAGAGCCAGCTCATCACCTACTAACAAAAAGAAAAGCAAGGTGCAGTGGAGCAGGAAGCCTCCAAAAGGAAAAAAGGTACGGCCCCCAAGGACTCAGTCATCCATATAATAGTTTATAGTGACCGATTTCAAGTGTAGGAAGCCAAGGCATATTGCCAGGAATTGCCCCTAGACAAATGCAGTGCCTCCTAGGCCATAGACCTAGAGCAGGGTGTTCACCCTTTCTTAGCAGGAGACTAGTGCGTCTTCCAGTCTAATTTGAGGTATGCTCGTAGTAAAAGATTTTCCTATGGTTGCTATATTTGATTCGAGTGCCAATCACTCATTTATATCCTATGATTGTGTGAGATAATTGGGTATAACTATTAGTACTTTATCATTTGATTTGTCTGTCACTACACCCACTGGAGGCCATGTGAATACTTCTCATACTTGCTTAAACGTCACTGCATAGTTTAACCATTGTTATACTACTATTGATTTGATCTGCATGCCATTTCATGACATTGATTTGATTGTTGGTGTGAACTGGATGACTGCTAATAATGATGTCCTTGATTGTGAGCACCACACTATATCTGTACCTTCATGTAGGACTATACCTAGGATAAGGGCTGAGTTATCCTTTATAACTATTGCTTAGCTGAGAGATGCTTAGAACATGGATGTCAGGGGTTTCTAATCTTTTTCTCTATCTAGGATGAGGTAGAAGAAGGGATAGAGGAGATCTCAATAGTTAGAGAATTCCCAAAGGTTTTCCTTGAGGATTTTTACTTTAGTGGCCTATCCCCTAAGAGAGAAATAGAGTTTCCTATAGATATAGTGCCTGGGGCTAGACCAATGTCCAAGACTCCTTACAGGATTGCTCCCACCGAGCTTGCCGAGTTAAAAAAGCAAATAGAGGAGCTATTAAAAAAAGGCTTTATTTGCCCTAGTGTGTCACCCTAGAGAGCTTCAGTACTATTTGTAAAAAAGAAAGATGGTAACTTGAGACTGTATATAGATTATAGAGAATTGAATAAAGTTACCATAAAAAATAAGTATCCTCTCCCTAGAATAGATAATTTATTAGATCAGTTAGCTGGGGCATCTGTATTCTCTAAAATAAACCTTAGATCTGGGTATCACTAGCTGAGAGTGAAAGTTGAAGACGTCCCAAAGACATCCTTCAAAACTAGATATGGGCATTATGAGTTCCTTGTGATGCCATTCGGGCTAACGAATGCGCCCACGGTGTTTATGGATTATATAAATAGGGTATTCAGACTGTATCTGGATAAATTTGTTGTCCTCTTTATTAATGATATTTTAGTGTACTCCAGATCTTTTGAGAAGCATGAGAGGCATATGAGATTAGTCTTAGAGACTCTGAGAAATAAGAGAATATATGCCAAACTGAGTAAATGTGAATTCTGGCTGACCAAGGTGAAATTCTTAGGTCATGTGATCTCACAAAATAGGGTCGCCGTAGATCCCCATAAAGTTGAGGTTGTGTTACAGTAGGATAGGCCTAGGACGATCACCGAGGTTAGGAGTTTCCTTAGTTTGGTAGGATATTACAGACGATTTATCTAAGGCTTTTCTCAGATGGCCTTGCCACTCACGAGGCTGACTCAGAAGGATACACCTTTCGTGTGGGATGATAGATGTGAGAGGATTTTTAGGGAGTTAAAAATTCGATTGACCACTGCCCCGTGCTAGTTATTCCTGACCCTAGGCATATACCTCTAAGTAGCTGAGACCTCATGAGGAGAGCTATCCCACACATGACCTAGAGTTAGCCGCAGTAGTTTTTGCTCTTAAGATTTAGAGGCACTATCTGTATGGTGAGTATAGAGATTTATAGTGACCACAAGAGTCTGAAATATCTGTTCGATCAGAAGGAACTTAATATGAGATAGAGGAGATGGATGGAGTTCTTGAAAGATTATGATTATGTATTGAAATATCATCCAAGTAAGGCCAATGTAGTGGTCAATGCATTGAGTAGGAAATCAATCCATGTTGCCCATATGATAATTAGGGAGCAAGAGCTCCTAAAGAAGTTTAAAATCTAAATCTCTCCTGCCAGCTGGTATCGAGTAGATTATATTTGAGTAAGACCTGGATTGAGAATGAGTTGAGAGTCCAGATCTTAGATGCCCAGCGAGGGGATGAGTTTCTGAGACAGATTAGGAGAAAAATTTCTCAGGGTAAGACCTCAGATTTTAGGATATCTGAGGATGGTGTGATAGTATATCGGGATAAAATCTGTGTGCCTAGTAATAGTGAATTAAGAGAGAGAATTTTAGAAGAGGCATATAAGAGTAAATATACTATCTACCCAGGTGCCACCAAGATGTATCAAGATTTGAAAAGAATTTTCTGGTGGTCAAGAATGAAGAATGATGTCACAAATTATGTGGCGAGGTGTCTAGTGTGCTAGAGGGTTAAGACAAAGCACCAGAGACTAGCTGGGTTGTTGCAACCCCTAGATATCCCTGAGTGGAAATAGGATAGTATAGCAATAGATTTCGTTATAGGGTTACCTAGGACATCCTCTGAACACGATGCTATCTAGGTAGTTATAGATAGATTGACGAAGTCGGCATACTTTTTAGCGATCAGGGCTACTTATACTTTAAATAAATTAGCTCATTTGTATATACATGAGATAGTGTAATTTCACAGAGTACCTAATAGCATAGTATTTGATGGAACCCCAGGTTCACATCGAATTTCTAGAGGTCATTACAACATGCCTTAGAGACCAGGTTGCGGTTTAGTACTACTTATCACCCCCAGACTGATGGTCAAACTAAGAGGACCATCCAAACCCTAGAAGACATGTTGAAGGCATGTGTGCTAGAAATGAGGGATAATTGGGATGCATATCTGCTGTTAACAGAGTTTGCATACAATAACAGTTACCATTGCAATATTCAGATGGCCTCTTATGAGGCTATGTATAGGAAAAAATGTAGATCTCCATTATATTAGGTTGAGCTAAGTGAGAGGCGCTTACTAGGACCTGAGTTAGTGGACCAGATTATCCAGCAGATAGAAATGATTAGAAAGAAATTCTTTACAGGTCGAAGTAAGCAAAAACATTATACCGATAGGAGGAGGAGGCCGTTAAAGTTTGAGATTGAAGACCATGTATTTATCAGAGTATTTCTAATGACTGGGGTAGGTCAATTTATGAGGGTAAAGAAGCTCAGTCCTAGGTATATTGATCCATTTGAAATCCGTAAGAAAGTTGGACCCGTGGCCTACCAGATAGCCTTACCTCTAAACCTAGCCCAAATCCACAATATTTTTCATGTCTCCTAATTGAAAAAGTACTTACTAGACTCCTCACATGTCATAGAATATGAGCATGTTCAATTGTAAGAAAATATTTCCTATATAATGAAACCAAAGAGGATTATAGATGCTGAGTTGAAATAGCTGAGAAACAATAGCATCCCTCTAGTGAAAGTGGTCTGGAAGGGTCTGATATCTGAGGAGGCAACTTGGGAGCGAGAAAATGAGATGAGACAAAAATATCCAAAACTATTTCCCTAAGGTACGTATTTAAATTTTGAGGACAAAATTTATTTTAAGGGGGGTGGGAAATGTAATGAACGTAATTTTCGTAAAACAATGAAATGAGCTGTATAAAAGCAAGTCCTCTAAAATGAGCTAAACAATGTCCCAAAAAATTTAGGTAGAGTCCTAGGCTTCTAAAAATGATAATTCTGACTCAGACGGAAAGAAAAATGGAGCTAGGATAGTTGGGTGAGGCTAGACGAAACATAATAGAATTTTCATAAATAAGTGCAACTTAATCCAAAAGTCCTAAAGAAGTTGGGTGAGGC